>PVKE010000091.1:0-157117 GCA_004027555.1 Craseonycteris thonglongyai | reverse complement strand
TACGTTCTCTGACTATCTCTTCCAGATAGCACTTGTTTTTCGGTGTGATGTGATGTTCTTTTCCTTGGAGGATTCTTCTCCATGTGTTTCCTCCAAGATACAGATGTTTTTATCTATCCGTTATAACTTCTCTCTGTCACATTAGTGGCTTTCCTCAGATGTCTGGTGATTCTTGGCCGTCTGTTCATCTTGGGGGGGTGGGGGACTTTAGTTCATGGGACCCGCCCCCCCTAAAGATGATGGAAGCTCTGTGCTTGCAGGAGGAGCTTGCTGCTGACAAGCTTGACTATAGTGTGATGGAGCTGGGCCAGCCCACTGGGGCCCTTCTGCTATATCTCCCAGTCTTCTTTTCTTGGGCTCCCCAGATTCTTCAGGGAAGGCTTGTGCAGTGTTCTGCCTTCCGGGTAGGGATCTGCGTATCATCATTTTGAGGGTCTAGCTGCAAAGAGGCTAAGGGTTTCAAATGATGAGATGGAACCTGCATGTTATCCTCCTTTTAGTGTGGTCCATGTGCCTTCCCTCACCTCCCACCCCAGGACAGAGGCTTTCTATTTAACCTTCTGAAGAGCCTAAGTTCGCCTCCTTCTGTGGGGAGGGCAGTCACGTGGCTACAGAGTGTAGAAGGTATTGGGAGTGTCTAGCAACTTCTCAAACAGACTTTCGACCAATTCTGACATTTTTTTATGTCCTTCCTCCCCTCTTCCAGAGGCCCTTGGTGCTGCTAATTACTGCAGTTTAAGCGGAGGCAGGAGATTCTAGGGTGAAATTGGGTTGCTGTTCAGCTATTCCTACCACCAGCTTAGACTTCTCCTTTCTTGGGATTGGTCCTCCCTCATCTCATTTTCTGTCCCCTCCCCTGTGGTTCCTTTGAACTAGTTCATATGTTTTTGAAAAATGCCTTTGTGGTCATTTTAGTAAGGTTTGGAGAAGGGGGCATACTTCCAGTAAGTGCATGTGTTCACCCCTCTCTCCTTCCATGGAAATGCTCTCGTACCTTCTTTTCAAAGATGTGATCCCGCCGAGAGTGAATTTTTACGGCATGCTTCCACGACGATCAGAGCTGTGCAGGGATATTCTCAGTGAATCCTTAACACAAACCTACCAGGCAGACAGGGTCAGATCAGGACCTCGAAAAGGAAGCCCTGGCACTATTCTGGTGCCTGCATATGTAATCCAGAAAAAAAGACAATGAATTATAAAGTCGGGCCGGCCGATAAAGTTTTTATTTTTCCCATTGCATTTACCTTGGTGGTTTTGAGAACATAGCAAATATGGAATCCTTCCAAAATGCCTCTTTAGTCTCCCTTCTTTGGTGTGTGTGTGTGTCAGGGGGAGGCTATGTTAACGTGATTCATCCTCGCTGGAGGCAGGTGCTATTACTAACCCCATTTTATAGCTGGGGAAACTGAGGCTCAGAGAGGCGAGACCCTGGCATAAGTTTTAGAGACAGACTTGAACTTGCAGAGCCTGAGGATTGCCTGGTCCGTGGGTGATGCTGAGCTGGGGCACGGTGCCCGCTACCGTCCCATAGAAGGCCGTTGGCTCCCACAGTGTTCGTCTTCTTCCATCTCAGGGTGTTGAAGGCTCAGTTCTCAAAGCGGGAGTTAGGTGACTTCAGTAAATTAACAGGATGAAAGTGGGGAGAGCAACCCTAAAGGCCTCCAGACAAAAACCACTGTGGACCCCCTGCCACCCCTCCGGGGGTCCCCTGCATGGGGGAGGGGTGTGAAAGGCAGATAAGACTCCATCCTGATCTGCTGAGAGGAGCCATCAGGATCTGTCACCCTGTGCAAGATAGTGGCTGCAGTGTTTTGTCCTCACTTAATTAGCACCAAAGGGCCACTCTCAGGGGATTCAAAAGAAACCACAGCCCTCAGGCCTTTATCAGCTCCGGCTCTTGGCTGAACCCTCTCTAAGCAGAAAAGAAGTCCGGAGGTGGGAGTTCCCACACTCAGCTGGCTGCACTCCTCTGGCCGCAGGCTGGGGGGCTGGCCTGGTAAACTCAGCAGAGAGGAAGAGCACTGGTGTCACCAACAACCATAGGAGCCTCCCCATCTAACAGAGTGGAGAAACTGAGGCTCAGAGATCCGAGTAGCTTGGCCCCAGAGCTAAGTGCCACACCTACAGATGTCACCTTCAGCTGCCCTCACACCATTTTTTGTTTTCCCTCTGAGGCAGCGTGGTCCATAATACAGTGCTGTTACCCCCATTTAATGGGCGAGGAAACCGAGGCCCCCAAAGGCAAAGGGACTGGCTTAGGCCTAATAATTACAAAGGGTTGAACTTGGCCTGATCCCCTGTCCTCCTGGCCAGAATGGCTGCTGTCTGGAACCAGTTCCCTGACTCACTATTTTAAATGACAGTGATGATGAGGGTAATAGTCATTCTTGAGCTCTTCTTGCAGGTGCCAGGGGTAATGTTAAGTTCTTTGTCTCCTTGCACTGTGTTCATAGCCTGGAAAGGTGTGGATTATTATCCCTTTTTTTGCCCCGGTAAGGAAACGGATGCTCTGAGCTGCCCAAGAGCTGGGGCCAGGAGGTAACACCAAGTCACTTGGCTCCAGTGACTGTCCTTACAAGGTGCCCCAGACAGGGGACCTGCCAGTGGTGTGCATCTTTGCCTCTTGGAGGTTTTGCAGTGGTTCTCAGCTCTGTGTCCCACCTGGCGGGGGCTCTGGCTCCGTCCTCTTTGAGGCGCTGGGAGGGGCAGGTGGGCGCTCTGAGGTCTCATGAGAGCCTCAGGTGGTTTGGCAGGACAGGATGGGGAACAAAGGTGTGTCTGATTCTGCGGAGCCTCATTCAGGCTGCCCAAGATGTGCCTAACATGGATGGCAGAGAGCTAAGGGGAAATAAAAAAATATATATATTATTATTTTTTGTGTGTGGGGGGGGTAAGCACTAGAGTTGAAGAGGCAGATGTGCTACAGGGAGTGGAGTTGGGACTCCCCAGCTGGCACTTGGGGACGACATACATGTTCCTCTTGGAAGACATGTGCTCCCAGCCTCAGGGAACCGGACTCACCATTCCTGTTTTCATTCACCGGTGTTAGATGAGATCCCACTACAGGGAAGGGATACCTAGAAGAGGGTACAGAGAGGGGGCTGTTATTGATCAGATCGTCCCATAAAGGCATGTGCTATGGAGGGGGGGCAGGGAGCTCCGAGGTGGACCCCCGGGGGCCGGTCCTGGGAGGGCAGGGAGGCCTTCTGGCGTGGTGACGTGTGGCTTAACAAGGGCGCTGATATGAGATCCGGGAGTCCATGGGGCTGGGGCAGAGAGAAGGAGGGAGATTGTGGGAGGTGGGAGCTCCCCCAGGTGAGTACCAGTCCTCCTGCTGTTAAAGGAGCCCGATCTTCCTGTGGGTCTGGAAAGTTCCTGCTGAGAGTCAGCAGCAGCCCTCAGAGCGTGTCTGGTGTCTGCGTACTCAGAGCCTCTCCCTCCCCACTCGGCTGGGGGACAAGGGGGGCGGGGCTGACCTACAGAGCAGTGGTTCACATACCAGCTCTGCCAAATCGGCCAGCTTCTCCGTGCCTCGGTTTCCTGGCTTGTCCCACGAGGATAAGAATCGTGCCGACCCTGGTGGCTGTGAGGGTTGACGTAGACGGTGCGTGGGGAGCACAGCACTTGGCCAGGGTCGCAGTAGCCGCCGATGTTAGCTGCCACCTGCCCACGGGCGAGGCCCAGCGATACCATTGACCTTGGGTCTGCAGCCCTCTGGCCTCTGCCCTCTGGTGTGGCATGAGGAACCGCGTTCTCACACACAGCAGAAGCTGTGTCCTTCATTCCCTCCGGGCCTGCGGGTAGCAGTGACCCTGCAGGGACACAGGCTTGGCCCCCCTGCCCTCTCGCTGGGTCGCGCAGCAGCCTGGCACGGAAAGGGAGGGAGAGAAGCCAGGAGCCTGGGTCTGGTCAGGTTTTCTCCTTTTATGGTCAGCCCGCAGCCGCTGGCTGCTCAGAGCCATAAACCACGCACGGGCGTTTGGGCTCGGGCCGAAATAGCTGGTCTGTGGGGAGCTGGTGTCCCCGGAGAGTCTTCAGGCCTGCTGCGTATCTGTCTCCTTCGAGAGCTCATGTGGGCATGTGCACGTCCAAGGCCAGACCCCCCCAGGCTAGGGAGGAGGAGGGGAGGGAGGCACGTTAGAAGTGGGGTGTCAAGTATCGCGGACCCCAGGGCTCTGGGCTGGAAGCTGAGCCCCACGGAGGCGATGCTGGAGGCCTGGGTTCCCGGGTGCACACCTGTCAGCTCTCTCCCACCTGGGACCTGCTGCGCCCTGGGGCCTCTTCTGGGGGGGTTCTCCCTGGGGATTCTCACACATCCTTCCAGAGGCTGCTGAGCTGTCACCTCAGCTGTGAAGACTTCCTGTCTCTGTCTCCAGGAACACCAGTTGTACCTCCTCGCCCATAACATTGCCCACGTCTCGCGGTTGTGTCTTTGCGGGTGTTGCTTCCACCCTGAGTCAGAAGCCGCTGAGCTGCAGCGACTAAGCAGGTCTCGGTGAACTTGGTGTTTCCTGGTACGTAGTAGAGCCTCACAGCTTGTTTGCTGAGTGAACATGTTAGTGCAGGAATAAGGGTTTACCACTGCTTCTATCTCAGTTGCCTTTGAGAGGGGGAGACAGACAGACAAACAGACAGACATCGAAACTGAGCACCTACTATGGGTTCAGCATTGTTCCTGGCACCTGGGGTCAGGGACAGCCCTCCCAGGAGCTCATGGGCTAGTTAGTCGGAGAAGCTTTAAAAGCACTTTGGTAACGTTGGAAAATGAATCGATCTGTGTGAAGATTAAGGCGTCTCGATTCAGAGTTGGTGTAAAATTGTTAAAATGTTTGTTTTAAAGCTTTATTGTGGCATAATTTATATGCAGCCATAATGGCTTCATGGTCCATCCATGTTGTAGCAGGTAACAGGGCTTCCTTTTTCAGGGCTGAGTACTATTCCTTTGCAGGGATAGACCACGTTTGGTTTATCCACTCACCAGTTGATGGACATTTTTCTTGTTTCTACTCTTTGGCTATTATACCTAATGTAAAAGGGCATGATCTTTTTCCTAAGACGGACAAGAAAACTTCGGTCTTTCACGTCATGGACAACTGGTCCGTCACCATTACAAATAGTCAGTACCTTTCCTCCCTAAAAAGTAGTGAGGCAAAACAACGATTACAGTGAGGTTAAAGGCTACAGTGGAGGGAACATTTGGACAATGGGAGTGAGAGCCACCACTGGGCCACGTGGCACCTTTAAGCAATTAGCAGAGGGTGCCCCTGTCTCAAGGTACTTTTCCTCTAGGTGCTGGAAGATTGTTGTAATAAATATGCAAATCTACAGTGACCTTGTGAACAGTGCCCCCTAGAGTTATGCAGTGTGCAACTTGTACCACTGCTCACAGCAGCCTGGCAGGAGGTGCAGTAGAAAGCCCCCCAAACTAGCTCTGGGGAGATATGGAGTGAGGGAAAATATCATAGAGGTGCTGACTGTCAGGACGATGTTTTAAGAATGGGGGAAGCTGGGATGGCTCAGCGGGTTGAGTGCTCGTGTTTCAGCCCTGGGGTCCAAAGATCAAATCCCGGCCCCGACCCGTATGGACCCATGTGCTGAACTGGGGTGTGCTTCCCATGCGGGAGGCCCCCAGTTTGGTTCTTGTCCCCGGTTCAGCCCCTGGCTTGAGGGGGTGTGCCTCCCATGCAGCAGGCCCCCACACCCATTCCCACCCTGGGTGGCCCCCGCCCACTTGTGTGGACCGAAACCATGTCAAAAACTGAGGATGTACAACTATGAAGACTGCTCTGGGCCCCCCTTCTCTCTGTCTCTGTGTATCTCTGTCTGTCTCTGTCAAAAACAATAAAATAAATCATACAAAAAAAAAAAAAAAGAATGGGTTAGGTGACATACCCAAACAAATTAAAAACAGGTCCTCAGACAAAAACGTGTACTTGAATCTTCACAGCAGCACTCTTCACAGTAGCCAAAACATAAAAACAATCTACCGTATTTTCCGGCGTATAAGACGACCGGGCATATAAGACGACCCCCTAATTTTACAGTTAAAACATAGGTTTAGGCCTATATTCGCTGTATAAGACTACAGCCTCGGAAGTGGGGGGTCGTCTTATACAGCAAATATAGGCCTAAACCTATGTTTTAACTGTAAAATTAGGGGGTCGTCTTATATGCCCGGTCGTCTTATATGCCGGAAAATACGTATGTGCCCACCAGTGGATGAATAGATACACAAGATGTGGTCTGTTCACACAATGAAATATTATTCAACCATAAAAAAGAAATGAACTTTTGAAACAGGGTATAACAGAGATGAACCTCAAAAATGTTGCAGTCCATGAGAAAAGCCAGACACAAAAGGCCATATATTATTGTATTTGTGTGAAACGTCTAGAATAGGTAAGTCCAGAGAGAGAGAAGGCAGATTGGTGGTGGCCAGGGGGTGGGGGAGTGGGGAATAGAGAGCAATTGCCTAATAGATGTAGTTTTATTTGGGGCTGATTCGAATAGCTTGGTACTAGACAGAGATATTAGCTGCATAACACTGTGAATGGGCAACTTGCCACTGACTTGTGTACTATTATTATACATGGTTCATTTTATGTTACTTGGATTTGACCTCAATGGAAAAAGAAAGAGTTAAAAAAAAAAACAAAAACAGAGAGAGAGAGAGAGAATGGATTAGGTAGGAAGAGAAGTGGTAGAGAGGGTACTTGGGCAGACAAAACAGTGTGTGCAGAAAATAGGGTGGAGGGAAGCCGGGATGGCTCAGTGGGTTAAGCGCTCGCTTTGTAGCTCTGGAGACCGAGGATCGAATCCCGACCCCAGCCCATGTGGACCCATATGCTGAACCGGGGAGTGCTTCCCATGTGGGAGGCCCCCAGTTTGGTTCTTGCCCCCTGGGTTGGGTTCTGGCTCAAGGGGGCGTGACTACCATCCTGGAGCCCCCCAGCCCAGTTCCTGCCCTGTGCAGCCCCCGCCCACCTGTGTGGATGGAAGGAAACCATGTCGAAAACTGATGATGTGCAACCATGGAGACTCTCTGGGCCCTCCCCCTTCTCTCTGTCTCTGTCCTCTCTCTCTCTCTCTCTCTCTCTCTCTCTCTCTCTCTCTCTCTGTCAAAAACAATAAAATAAGTCTTTTTAAAAATCAGATGGGGGAAGCCAGGATGGCTCAGTGGGTTAAGCGCTCACTTTGCAGCCCCAGGGACCACAGATTGAATCCCGGTCCCGGCCCCAGCCCGTGTGGACCCATATGCTGAACTGGGGAGTGCCCCCAGTTCAGTTCTCACTGGGGTGAGACCCCGGCCCAGTTCCTGCCCTGTGCAGCCCCACACCCACCTGTGGAATGAAACTATGTGGAAAAACCAATGATGTGCAACTATGGAGACTGTTCTGGGCCCTCCCCCTTCTCTCTGTCTCTGTATCTCTCTCTCTGTCAAAAACAATTTTTTTTAAATCAGATGGAGGAGCGACTGCTTTGCACATTCAGAGAACTCTGTTCTCATGTGAGACACACGCCCAGGAAGGCACCAGAAAGCCCCAAGAAACCAGCTTCCTGGGCCCCCACGGGGCTACAAGCAGGACCCGCACCCAGCCGGTCTTCTGCCCATAACCAGGGCTCCGTTAGCTTCCCACGCTCGGAGGCGGTGTGTTTCCGATGGGAATGTCCCAGGCCAGAGGTCCCCAAGCACGGAGCCTCCTCCCTCTCCTGGGGACCTGTGCGGAAAGGCCTCGGGGCCAGCATCTGACCCTGGAAATCTCCCGTGCTCTGGGCCCAGCCTTCCCAAGGCCGCTGGGAAAGGCTGCCTGGGTCCCCGAAGCCCACCCGTCTGTCAGTCTCAGCATCGGTCCATAAAACAGCGGAGGTCGTCCAGGCCTGCCCCGCGGGCTCTCTCTCGGCCTGGGTTCCGATTCCTCCACATTCTCGTCTCTCTGGACCTCCTGGAATCCGTTTTTAGCTGGCTTCCTATTTGCTCCGTTCCCAAGTGGATTTCTCAGTCTGGTGGGTGGCATTTGGGGTCACAGGCATTCACGTTGCCTCAATTCCAGTACAAGGAGCTGGAGGTTGTGCCGACGCATGGCGCCTCCGTCTGAGGACGCCCCACCTACAAGAGGGGTGACACCAACTTCTGCCTCTTTCCAGAGTGTACCAGGGAGATAAAAAGGGTTTATTGTTTGCTTCCCGGAAGGAAGTGCCACCTTCCTTCCCGGATGAAAACAGGAAGCGCGCAAGTGTGGGTTATCCGGGGAAGGCAAAGCAACGCCCTAACACAAAGCAAGAGCCCGTGGGGTCCCGCCGACTGGGGGCCCGAGCCCCAGCCCCCCACTTCCTGGCTGCGTGACAGCGTTTGCTTTCTAGGGCTGTGGTAACGCCTTTGCAACCTGGATGGCCTCCAACAACAGGAATTTGTTCTCTCGCGGTTCTGGGGCCCGGAGGTTCCAAAAATCAAGGTGTGAGCAGGGTAGGTTCCTGCCAGCGGCTCTGAGGGAGAACGCAGCCCGCACCTCCCTCCTTGCTCCTGGGGGCGCTGCCACAGTCCTTGGCGGTCGTGGCTTCTGGACACATGAGTCCAATGTCTGCCTCCATGGTCACGTGGTCTCCTCCCCCCTGGTCTCTCAACTCCCTCCTCTTTCTCTTATAAATGAGGACCCCGGTCCTTGATGTAGGCCCCACCCTAAATCCAGGACAATGGCATCTAGAGATCGTTAAATACAGCTGATTCTAAACAAGGTCACCTGAGTTTCTGAGTGGACTTCTCTTTGGGGGCCACAGTTCAGCCCACCGCTGTGACCTTGAGCAGGTCGCCCCATTCCTGTGTTCAGAAAGTATCCAGCCGTATAGTATGAGAAATAGAGGCATTTATGGCTGACTCTATAAATGAGTGTATAAATGAGTGTGTATGGATGTGTGTGTGTGTATAGATGTGTGCTTGGGCAGTAAGAGTGAGGGAGATAGAGGTGTCAAGGCCGGGGAGGTGGGAAGTGGCCAGGTGGACCCCCGGGTGTCTGGATTCAGTCTGTGCTCTGGCCACGACCTCACCTGGGCAGAGTGGGTCTCCCGGGACCCTCCAGAGTCGGAGGGGCTGGGCCGACCCCTGCCTCCTGAACAAGTCCGGCTCTAGCATCTTTTGGGGGCTGCCTCCCGGATTCTGGGGTTCGGAGCAGTATCTAAAAGGGCCCTGCTACCCTCCTGACTTTGGCCTTGACCCCCTATGTGGGGGCAGTGAGCCCAGCTGGCCCCTTGTCATTTCCAGAGGGGGACAGCCTTCAGGGGCTGGAATGGGAGGCCCCATATCCCGACCCTCAGCTCAAAGCTCCTACTCACGGCTCTTTTTTTTCTCTTTTGTTCTCAGATCGGGAGGACCAGTCCATTCTGTGCACGTAAGTGGAGCTGCTTTTTCTGGTTTTGGTTTTGGTTTTCACTGGAGTCAAAAGAGAGTTCCGTGAGGACAAGGCTGTGTGACTTGTCCGCCGTTCTAAGCACCTTGCCCCATGTCTGGCACAGAGGAGATGCTCACGGGGCGTTTTGAACCAACACTCTCCTGCTGCGTCGGGCACACCTGAACTGTCAGTGACACCGGGCGGCACCGTGTGCTGCACGGCCCACCTTTGTCTCAGAAGCAAGTGCTGAGCACCTCCTGTGTTCCAGGCCCTGAACGCAACGTTGCACATGCAGGACTGCAGCTCACTGCGCAGCAGCTCTGTAGAGGCAGAGCTGTGGGAAGCCATCGCTTCACAGCTCTTTGAAGGTGTTCGTGATAACACAGCGCACTACTGAAGGGCCATAGGCATGTCACGAGAGTGGCAGCTGTGGGGAGGTGGGGAGGTCTTGGAGGCACAGATCTGGGCTTGCCTTCCCGGGCTTGCGGCATGCCAGCCCTTCGTTCTGGGCAAGTCGGTTAAGCCTGCCCGCCCGGTCTCCTCCTCTGTAGAATGGGCATGTCGATCGTTGCTGCCTCTCAGGGTTGTTGGGACAATTGGAGCAATGTCGCAAGAACTGAGCACAGTTCTGAGCACATAGTAGGTGCCCCCCCATGATTGTTGGCGTTCTGATGCCGTGGTGGTGGTTGGTACCCGCTGCAGTTCTGCTGGGCCTTGCTTGTGGGAGGCACCGTGGTGTAAGGGAGGGAAACCCAGGCTTAGGAATCACATACGGGCGGCGATAGAACTCTGCTTCCGCATCTCCAGGGATCCTCGAGTTCGATTTCTGTGATTTCCAGCCAAAGCTCAGGAAGGTATGGCCCAGCCCCCTGCCTGTGTTGTAAATAAAGTTCTACTGGAACACAGTCATGCCCTTTCAGTTTGATGTCGTTGGTGGCTGCTTTTGTGCTGTGATGGTAGAGTCGAGAGGTTGTGACAGACCATTTGTGTCCTGTGAAGCCTCCAGTATTTACCATCTGGTCCTTTATAGAAAAAGTTTGCTCATGATCCCAGCTTTAGGCAAATCAGTTAACATCTCTCAGCCTCCCTTTCCTCTTTTCTTCCATTCTCCCGTAAAGACAAAATAAATGATTTTTTAAAATTTATGTCAAAACTTAAAATACATGTGCACATCTATAATTATTTAATTCTTTTCTCCTATAAGGGTAATGCAGATCAATACCCAGAAGTGAATACTTCAAAAACTTCACACACATTCCACCACCCAAGCCTAGCACTAGTAAACCCAGGTATAGTTCCTTCCAGTTCTTTCCTAGACGGTTTTAAACACAGCCATGAACTTGGTTACGTGCACCCTGTTTCCTCTTGCTTTCTTTCCACTTAGCATTCCGAGAAAATCACGTTTCCCTATTATTTACAAGTGTCCCTTTGAATGACCGCTGATCTCCCCCAGACCTCATGAACCTCTTAACCAGATCCCAAGTGTGGGATTTTTAGGTCATTTTACAATTTTATCCTCAAATGAATTTTGTTGACAGAGCGTCTGCGATTTCTCTGCTTGTCTCTTTGAGGATGGGTCCCCAGAAGTAGGACCACGGAAGCCAACGGTGTGCGTGGTGATGAAGGCTCCTGATTCAGGAGTTTTGTTTAAAAAAGAATTTATGTTGCTACCTTGAGTATGAACTTGATAGAGCAAGAAGTCATGTGTGGGGTCACCGTAGCCTCCTTTGCCTGGCACCATGGGTCTGATTGTGGCTGTCTGTGCCCATTGTTACTAAATGAATAGGGTTCTCCAAGTGGGGTCACTTTCTTAAAAACGAAATCTTCATTTCGAAACAATGTTAGATTTACAACTAAGTTACAAAGGTAATGCAGAGAGTTCCCATTCCCCACTCATCAAGTTTCCCTTTCCCCCCAATCTCTGACATCACTGCGGTCCATTTGTCACAATCAGATGCGCACGCTGGGACATGGCTGTTAATTAAACTGTTGACTTTATGTAGATTTCCCGGACTTTTCCGCGAATGTCCTCTTTCTGTTCCTCGACCTCATCCAAGATGCCACATCGCAGACAATCATCCCAGCTCCCTAGGCTCCTGTTGGCTGTGACAGCTCCGTGTTTTTTATGACCTTGACCGTATGGAAGAGGACCGATTGGGGGTTTGGTAGGATGCGCTCCATTTGGGTGTATCTGATGATGTTCTCATCCTTAGATGGGGGTTACGGGTTTTGGTGAAGAATGGCACAGAAAGAGGGTGACTTGTTCATTACTGTGTGGGGGAGGGGTATGTGATACTCGCTTTTCATGCACATGATAGTAACGTGGCCCATCCCCAGTGATGTATCTGGCAGGGTTTTGACTTTAGTTTCCTTCTGTGGCGTCATCCCAAGTAACGAGAGCTGTGAAGATGGTGACCTTCCTCTTCATGTCATGTGTTTCTGAGCAGGGTCTGTACAAATTCATCTCAGCTCCCCTGGCATGGGTCCTGCTGGATCCCTGTCCCCAGACGGTTAGGAGACTGATAGCCCAGCATCTCCCCCCAAGTCTCTGGACTCAGTGGCCGGGGGCAGAGCTGGGAAAACCTGTGTCTTGGGCATCTGTGAATCAGCCAGGTGGCAGGGATGGACACGCTTGTTCTGGATCATTTGCACAGGGGACGCTGAACGGATGGCCGAATCCCAGCCGCGCACCCCCATCTGTTTTGGGGTGGAGAGAGAGCGTGGCTGGGGGAACAGTGGAGGCAGGGGTGTCCGGGAGGAGAGCTGCAGTGACATCGTCTATGGCCCACATGGGAGCTCAGAGGGGCTCGGACCACGAGCCGTAGGCCCTGGGAGTGCTGACACGCATTTGGCAGGGAGAGTGTCAGGTTCATTCCCCAGGTGGCTAAACCGCTGAAGCAGGCCTTGTGTCAGGACTTCTGAGGTGACCAGTACTAGCAGGGGTTGGTGAAAGGCCCACTGGTCTCAGCTCCTGGGGAACCCTGAGAAGGAGCTGAAGGCAGTATTCAGAGGAAAGGCAGTTCTTAGTTGGGCTTTGCAGGGTGTGTAGGAGTTGGATGGCACAAATGCCAGAAGACCTTGCCACCTGCAGGGGCGGGCGTCACACGAGGACCGGGGATGGAGCCGCTCTGAGATTCAGAGCCAGTTTTTCTTTGCTACCAAGACTGGAATGGACTTGGAAATGGTGTTTAAGCCTAGAAGCCAGGACCAGCTAGCTAGCCGATTCATAAAGTTGTGCAAAAGGAAAATGCAGAGGCCCTTGTTCAAAAAATAAGAATTTCTAGATGGCCACAGGAGCATTAAATCAAGCTCGGGGCCTCAGGGCAGCCCCTGTGGGACTGCACAGGTTGCACACCCAGGAAGTCAGCCCTGCCTGGGGCTGAGGGGTAAGGTCGCCCCTGGGCAGCTCCTCTGGGCTGGTGGGGTAATTACAAGGCCAGGAGGCCGGATAGGGTCCTGAGTCCAGGTCCTCCTCTGGGAGGAAGAAGCTGGGCACCAAGTCCCCTAAGAAACAGGGCAGAGGTGGTGGGTGCTCAGACCAGGAAGGTATCTTCAGCTCGAGGGGTCAGGGGTCAGAAAAGCAAAGACTGATGTTTCCAAAGCAGCCCGGACTGAGCACATCAATCTTCAGATGCCCATGAGCCTGGTGCGTGGGTGTTTTCTTTGGCAGAACCTCCCTGGACAATTTATTTTTATCAATAAAACTTGGAAACTGTTGAGCCCAGCAGCCCACATGGGGAGAAGCAGATTCCCAGAGTCTTGTGTCCCGCCTCCCCTCCCCTGCAAGGTGGAAGACCAGGGACAAGGTCAAGGTCACACCCAATGTCTTCGTTGTGAAAGGAAGGAGGTGGGAGAGGCTGAAGGCAAAGGTGGGAATGGGCAGTCGTGACGCAGGGCCACCGTGTGCCCTACTGTCCTAACTCTTGTCTTGGTTCCCAGGGGGCTCTGGACCCATGAAGCCGCTGCCCACCCTCATATCATCTCTTTTTTCTCTTGATCTGATTAGACCCGGCTCCTTTGGTGTGTGGTGACATCTTCCAAATGTTCTGACATGAGCCTGATTGAAGTAATTCATGCTAAAGTGTAAATGACAGCGCGGCTGAGTTCACTGGTCCCTGGTTACACTTTTTTTTTTTGTAAAGATTTATTTTATTGGTTTTTTGTCAAAGAGAGACAGAAACAGAGAGAAGGGGAGGGTCCAGAGCAGTCTCCATAGTTGTATGTCATATTTTTCAACATGGTTTTGTTCCACACAGGAGGGCGGGGGGCCGTGCAGGGCGGGGACTGGGCTGGGGACTCCCACATGGGAAGCATGTTCCAGTTCAGCATATGGGTCCACACGAGCTGGGGCTGGGATTTGATCCTCGGACCCTGGGGCTGCAAAGCGAGCACTTAACCCCCTGAGCCATCCCAGCTGGTTACGTTTATTTTTCTTTTAAAAAAAAATTTTTTTTTTTTACTGTTTTTGACAGAGAGAGAGAGAGAGAGAGAGAGAGTGGGATACAGAGACAGAGACAGAGAGAAGGAGGAAGGTCCAGAACAGTCTCCATAGTTGCACATCATCGGTTTTCCACATAATTTCATTCCACAGGTGGGTGCGGGGCTGCACAGGGCAGGAACTGGGCCCGGGTCTCACCCCAGTGAGAACCGAACTGGGGGCACTCCCCAGTTCAGCATATGGGTCCTCACGGGCCAGAGCCAGGGTTCGATCCTCGGTCCCTGGGGCTGCAAAGTGAGCGCTTAACCCACTGAGCCATCCCGGCTTCCCTGGTTACATTTTCAAAGAGCTTTTGAAGGCAGGTGAAGACTCCCAGAATGCCTGGAAGAACTCTTTAAAGAAGTGGAGGCAGGGCTTTGCTCTTTTCTTTCTCTTTTCTTATATGCTCACTGATCACATTAAAGGGTAGTGGGGAGGGCATGGGCTTTGGCATCAAGTAGACCCATGTTCAAATTTCCCGTGATAGCAGGAACAGTTGGCACCTAGAACACTGTACTTGTCTTTGAGCCTCAGTTTCCCCAGGTCGGGGGTGGGGGCTAGTCAGTAACTCCTTCGTTAGGTTGTTGGGAGGATTACAGGAAATGATTCGTGATCCCACTTCCTTTTCCCCTTCCCTTCTTCTGGGCCTAGAAAGCAAGTTCCTAGAGGGCTCAGCCTGTGTTGTGGAACAACTCGTTAAAACATAGTAGAAAGAGTCCTGTTTGTATGGGAATCAGACACCTGACTTTCCATTCCGCCTGGGCTCTGGTCTCGCTGTGTGACCTCGGGCAAGTTGCTTACCCACTCTGGGCCAGCGTTCTTCTGTCATAGCACAAAAGTGATGCATCCTGCCTTCAGGATTGTGGGAGGGGAGGTTAAAGGAGAGAAAGCATGTGAAACAGTTAGCATGGGGTCTCTACACCCCTCAAGAAGTCCATTCTCAAAAAAATCAAAGTCCTTTCTCTCTTTAAGATTTTATTTTTATACAGAATTAATGCCAAAATGTATGTACGTATGTACGTATGTATGTATTGGAATTAGTGTTTTATCCCTTAAGAAAATGGGGCGAATGCCTCCATGGGTCCCATTTTACAAAGTGCCTGTGAGGCCACATGGAATGATGTGGCCATTGGGAATAATGACACTGGGAGGGGAGAGGGCGGGCGAAGGCTGGGCTGGCGTGAGAAGTTACTTTGTTCCTGGCGATCTGACACTTGTTCCTGGAATGGGGGCGTCTGTGGGATTGAGTCCAGCAATGAAAGTCGCGTGTTTCTTTTTTTCCTTTCTTCTAACCACAAGCAGAGTTATTAACGGGGCCCTTGGCAGAGCACATTCATTTCTTTACTTCCTAATTAGGAAGAAGAACAGAGACTATCCTCACACGATGGCACTGGTTCAGCGTGGAGAACCTTGAGCCGACCTCGGGGCGGACAAATTCTTTTCCAGACTTAAAAAAAAATGTATCTCTTGCATTTTAGGATATTCAGTGAACTCAGGAAGTGAGAGCATCTAGGCAAAGACGGGAAGCACAAGAGACAGAACAGAAAGCGAGAGGAGGAGAAGGAAGGAAAGTTTGGGTTGAGGCCCTGTTCCTTCCCATCAGCTAGGAATGGTGGGAGTCAGAGGCAGGGTTGGGAACTCTTGTGCGAAACAACGCCACCACGATGATCTCTGGTGGCCGAGAGCGACAGCAGGTTCAAGAAGGCCACCTTGGTAAAAAAAAAAAAAAAAAAAAATACCTACCCTCAGCTTCTAGGAATACTCTTTTGATAAGACATACAGTGACTTGCTGATCCAAACCTATCAGTCACTCACACCTTAGTATGAATTGCTTCAACCAGATTTATTCTTTGACACTGAACTGAGACCGACTATCTGACAATCAAATTGAGCTTCTCTGGATGGTGAAGGGGGCGTTCATCTGCCCAGTGGCTGATGAAAACCAGTGTTTTTGTTTTGTTTTGTTTTTCTAGAAGGGAAACTTCTAAAACTTTTACCTTAAGCCCTGGTATGCTGAGAGATACTTATATTCTTCCTGAAAAGCTGCCTCTTGCCAAATGTTTCCAGCTACTGATATCTAGAATGTAGATAATTTGCCATGAAACTGTTCTATAAACTATAATAGTAGATACATGTCATTCTACATTTGTTTAAACCCATAGAAGGTACGGCACCAAGCATGAGCCTCGAGGTAAAAACTGTGGACTTGGGGTGATTCGGAAATGACGTGTCAGAGTGGGCTCATCGATGGTGACACATGTACCACTCTGGTGGGGACGCTGATCGTCGGGAGGTTGTGCATGTGGGGGGACAGGGGCATTAGGTACACCCCATTTTGCTGTGGACTTGAAAGTACTCTAAAAACCACAGTCTTATTAGTATTATTATTTTAATAATTCCAAATAAGCTGAAGTTTGGACCTCGGTAGGAAAACTCAGGTTCTCGCTTGCATGCCTTTCATCTGAATCCTTTCTTGCATCCGCGCGGGAGGCGTGGACTGAAATACTGAACCAGGATCCGAGGTGCTGCCCACGCCCTAGCGGCGGCATGGCCTTGGGCAAGCCCCGTTCCCTCGGAGAGCCTCAGTTTCCCCGCCTGGCAAGTGGCACAGGGCCACGGAACACGGCCCCTGGTGCACCCTTGCGTCGGCTCAGTTTTGGGGGCGTCCCTGCCCCCCTGTCTTTCAGGGGGGAGTCTGGAGCCGGGAAGACAGAGAACACCAAGAAGGTGATCCAGTACCTGGCCGTGGTGGCCTCCTCTCACAAGGGCAAGAAGGACACGAGCATCACGGTGAGGAGCGGCTCCCGTCCGGGGCCCTGACGTAGAGACCAGTCTCGGGTTCAGGGCCCGACCAGCACCGTGGAAGGGCCCGGGACCCGGCGTTGTAAGAGCGCAGGCCCATGTGTTTAACTGCCCCCCATCCACTCAACCACACACAAGAGGGGGGCCCCGTGTGGGTCTGGGCGCTGCCTCACCTCAGCCAGGGTCATCGTCCGAGGGGTTCCTGTTTCGTGAAATGGGGGGAGGCTTCTCAACAGTGACGCCATGGTCACTGGGGACCAGATCCCTCTCTGCCGTGGGGCCGTCCTGTGTCCTGTGGGATGTTTCGCAGCCTCTCTGGCCTTTTCCCACCGGAAGCTGGTAGCAAGTCCTCGCCCCAATTATGACGCCTAAGCCTGTCCCCAGACATGGCCAGATCTCCTTCCGGGGGAGCACAGTCCCCCCGATGGAGACCCATGCCGTTAAATGAATCTCTGTGAGCTCCTTAGAGGTGGCACCCCTGGCCTACCTCCCTGTGTCCCTCCGACTGGGGCCCCAGGGGGTGAGGACATGGGTGTCACTCAGCATGTGGCTGACCGAGCATCTGCTGTCCAGCGATGGGTCCCAGACTCGCTGTCATTCCCTTCAGTGAGCTTCTGGGGAAGGGACAGCATTGTCAGATCATCGTACAGATAACCTACCAGGACCCAGCTTGAGGAAGGAAGGGCCTGGGAGGCAAGGAAACGCAGGCTTCTAGAAAGACCTCTCCTTGGGAACCTCTTCTCTTCCGCCTCCTCCTTCCTAGCCCTTAGCCTGCATCCTGAGGCCGGGACAAGCCAGGGGAGCAGCCTACAGGCTTGCCGGAGCCTCTGTGTGACGGTGGGGCTGGGGAGGCGGACGCATGGAGGCCCCCCATGGAGGCCCAACGGTGGGTTCCTGCCATTCCAGGCCCTGCTTCTGGCGCTCAGGCAGCTCGGACGTGACTGAGCAGAGACCAGCTGGCCGGGGTACCCTGAGATCTGGCTTTAGCTTTGGGACCCTTCCTGCCTCTTGGGGACACCAGCTGCCTAGGAGCGTGTGGGGGTGGGGGGCTAAAATCATGTGATCTCCAGCCCCTGATACACGTGTGACTGAAATAACACTGACGTCTGTTTTATACTGTATTGTTCAACCACAGCAAGGCCCGTCTCTTGCCTACGTGAGTAACCGAGGGGTGTTTTCCTGGTGTGTACGGGAAGCACGGAGTGTACTTAGATCTGCATGGTCCTGTCACACCCACTGAGCCCCCTAGTGGGTAATAGAATGGGCGAGACCCCCCCTCGAGTTTCAGAGCCCAAACCAACCCACGGGTGTCCGATGCCAGGGCAGGGTGTGGGGACGCGTGTGCCACCCCTCAGGACTCCCGTGGGAGATCCCAGGGTGGTCTTCTGGCCCAGAATGGATTTCCACAGTTCAGAATGAATGAATCCCCTCCCCCTCCGCTCCAACATGCCCACCACCCCGTCCCCCTGCCTGGAACACCCTAGAGATGTCTGTCCCGTCTGGTTGAGCGGTTTAGGACTGTCCAGCCTAAAGCATCCCTGGCTTGATAGACAGTCAGACATGGCACAGCAGTGGCATGCCCCTGCCCTCCCTGCCAGCGTCCCCGGACTTCTCCCCCGAGCCCTGTCCCCGGCGCACTGGTGTGTCTTCGTGCATGTGTGTGCAGTGCGTTGTCTGTCCCTCTGCATGCTGGTAGCTTAACCTAAGGCTCCAGGGACAGGAGTCTTGGAGTTTGCGATGCACTAGCTTCAGTGACACGGTAAGGCCCCAGCTAAGCGACACACAATGGATCCCGCTTGGACCTTCGCCTATGTGAACTCTAACGCAGAGCTTGGGAGGGGCGGCTGGCTTAGGGGTCCCAGCCTGCAGGAGACCCTTAGGTGGGGGTGCTAGAGGGTACTAGGATCACAGTCCCTCTTAGTGAGACCCCGGGCAGCAGTGTCAGGGATGGGTCAGAAGCAGAATCAGGGTTCTAGCTGGGATCTGCTCCTGTGTGACCTTGTCCACATCACGTAACTTCTCTGGGTCACAGTCTCACCCTCCAAACAATGAGCCATTGGGACCCGATCCCCATGTTTTAAGCTCCCCTGAGAAGGACCGTCTGGCCCCCCCGGCTGGAATTCCCATTCTAGAAAGGGAACCCCGTGTTTGTTGACAAAAGCGATCCCATTAGATATCTTCCCACTAGCCAAAGAAAGCCCCACGGCTCTCACGGTAAATTTCCACAAGCCCCCGATGCCGGGGACTCTACTTGTGGCTGCATTTTCACCGAGGTGACACTTTGGTTTCATCTTCTTTGGGAGCAGCCAAGGGGGAAGGCATGCCAATCAATAGGAGCTTCCTATTTTGTCCCTTTCAGGCCAGTGACATGATGCTCTCCTGGTGTAGAGACCCAAAGTTGTGCTCTCCCTTCCCCCTTCTAGAACCTTCCCCAGCTCCTTTTTGGCCCTGCCCTGCTGCCCAGAAAAAAAAAAGGGACCCAGGGATATTAGCAGACAGAGCAAGAAGAAGACCTTCTGAACCCAGCACTTCACTCTGCAGCGCCATGTTTTGGGGGGCTGGGAGCCGTGTTTTGGGGGCTAGGCAAAGCACAGCTCATTGCTTTCCTGGCATGACTATCTCGTCGGCCCTTCCCTGCCACGATTAATCACGTGACCGCGTTTGTGCACAGGAGACCCCTCCGAGGGGGCCTGTGGGCTGTGTACCCCGTCTCAGCTGCATTTAACCTGATGAATGGAGCTCAGGCAGCCTGCTTTGAAGCTTTGTTCCGCAGTCGGTTAAACGGACGCCCCATGGGTTTTGCACATTCCTCGCGTGTCCTCTGTAGGAGACTCCAGAAAACTAGTCCCCAGGAAGGAAAAATTGCAACGGAAGCCATCGGGAGAGAGGCTGCAGTGATTTAGCTCAGAGATGGCTGTGGCTTGTTAAACATCAGCAGCGGCAGGACTGCCATGTCCAGTAGGGCAGGTTGTGCACTGCACAACCGCATGGAGCGCCGTTCACTGTGATGCAAATGACATCCCTGGCGTTGTGCGGTGCACAGCTTCTGAGTGGCGATGACAGTGCGTGAATGAGCAGGTCCCATCTAGGAACAGGGGGCTTGCCTAGGGAACAGAGGTCCTCGATTTCGGAGGGCTCAGCCAGATGCTGCTCTTCTGATAGCCTTGAGTGAATCTGAGCATTGTTAGCCTTGGGGTCTCCAAGGGGGCAGGAGACAAGGGGGAGAAAACCTGTGGATTAAGGGTTGAGTTTCGGGATGACCTCGGTCTAGGCCGAACCGCCCGTGCCTAGATCTCTTTCTCCAATAACTAGATGTGAATGGATTTTAGGGTGAGTTGGAGAAGCAGCTTCTACAAGCAAACCCAATCCTGGAGGCTTTTGGCAACGCCAAAACGGTCAAGAATGACAACTCCTCGCGATTTGTAAGTAGCAGGAGCTGCGTGGGTTTTCCGGAAGAGGCTCGGGTCCCACGGGGGAGAAAGCAGTGTATTCGCAGGGGGAGCCTGAGATGGGAAGGATGGTGGCCCCGTCAAACCGCATTTCCCGCTTTGTGTTTTCAGTCCTGTCTTGACCTGACAACCTTGGAAGGGCTCCTGCCCCTTGTTTTCTCCTTCACGCACTCACTGTTCATTCGACAAATGTTCCTTGAGAATCTGCAGTGTACTAGACACCCTGCTAGGCATTTGACACTCATAATCGATTCAGTGAATATTTACTGAGCACCTAGTAGGTGCTGGACACTCGTATCCAGTACTCATTCACTTATTCAGCAAAACACAAACTGAGCACCTACTATGTACCCAGCATATCGAGCCTTCAGCAAACATTTATTGAGCACCTACTATGTCCTGTCATTCTAGTAGGCATTTTGGCATACACCATTGGCTTATGTTTTTCATTTGCTCAGTTAATTTTTATTAGGCACCTACCTGCATACCAGACACTGGATCATGATGAATGACTCGGGTGTGGGTTCAGCCTTCAGGAAGCTTGTGGTCTAGTTGGGGAGCCACCCGTCAACCTGGCAGGAGGCGTCACTTTCTCCCACGCACACTTCCCCAGGCTCCAAGGCCCGCCCCTTTCCTTTCCCAAAATTAGAGTCCTAGACAATGGCATGTACTCCACACGGCCAATGAAGACAAGTCAGCATAATGCCCTCACTGTAACGTGAAGGAGCGACACAGCAGAACCATCCGCACTTCAGATGTGCATGTCAGCGGATGAACGCTCAGGCCAGACCAAAGAAGACACGGTGACATGGACACTGTGTTTAGACCCAGAATCCCTGGGACCGTGACCGCTAATGAGAACTGACACCATGGGACGGGATGTTCCAGAATGATGACACACTCTTGGGAGAACTCTGAGCCGAAGAACAGTTTGCTCGAGAGTTACACAGATATGACATTCTTATGTTACAATAACATTTTAAATAAAATTTTGTGTGTTTTTATCTAAAACAGGGTTAGGTCCTAGGTCCGCTAATTGCAAACAGGTTTTTTTCTTTACGGCCATGAGTGGCAGGTGGGATGTTTGAAAGTCACAGGGGGTGTGGACAGGGCTCCATGTCTGGGACTGTCCCGGTCATTGCAGGCCACCCAGCATCCTTCCCCCTCATCCCTAAAGGAGTAGCTTCCACCATCATGGGACAGCTGGGGACAGTTGCAATGACTTTGGTGGTCCCAACCATTCTACTGTCTTACTCCTGACGGGGAAAGCAAGGGTTTCGTGGGGGCCCCCTAGGGGGTTGTATCCGCACAGGTGAATACCTGGTGGTGCGGGGGGAAAGATGTGGTCCTTTGTCATCTATTGAAAAAATAGGACAAGGGCCAGATGCAAGAGGTGACTGTCCTTGGCTTTGAGGTTCAGCTGAGGCAGAGGGCAGGTGGACTGGGCTGGGGGCAGAGCCCAGACCTGCCTCCAGCAGCTCCTGGTCCCAGCTCTCTAACAAGCGGACCTGTGAGACCCCGCCCCCACCCTCACCCCAATGCTCCCTGCTGTCTCCCCTCGTGCCTGCCTGAGGGCGGCCTGGTGTGTGACCTGTGCTTTCCTCTGGGCAGGGCAAGTTCATCCGCATCAACTTTGACGTCACCGGCTACATCGTGGGCGCCAACATTGAGACGTGTATCCTTTGCCGAGCCTGGGTCCCATGGTACACCCCCCCACCCACAACCCACCTCCCGCCGAGAGCCTGCAGGAACCCGAGAACGGCCTAAGAAGACTCTCGAGTGCTTTCCCGGGGCTGCTTTCCCTTAACAGCAGGCATTGTGGCGAGGTGGTCCCTGGGTTTGAACCCCAAACAGCCTGCGTTTGATTCTGGGTTGATCTCTCCCTAGCTGAGTGACCTTGGGCCAGGTACTCAACCTCTCTGTGCCTCATCAGGGCCACGGGGATGATCATAGTACCTGCCTCATGGAAGTGTCAGGAGAATGGAGTGCATTCATCCCCATAATTATTCCACTTAGAGCCATTCCAGGGGCAGAAGAAGGGCTGGGTGAACCTTGGCTATTAGGTGATCTAGAATCAAGTCCAGGGTCCAGGGATTGATCAACGTAGAAGCGTTTCAGCCACTTCTCAGGCTCAAGGGCGTTGTATTTTCATAAGTGCTTATGGAGCATTGGCTGGGCAATGGCAGGACCCAGGGGAGTGTTCTGGTGGCCCTTTGGTGCCCTAGATGAGAGAGGGTAGACTTGGGAGTGGCACGAGTCTGTGTCCACGTCTCAGCTCTGCCATATTAGCTGCGGGGCTTCGGGCAAGTTCACTGAACCTCTCCAAGCCTCAGTGTTGCCACCTGCGACATGGGAATGACAACAGCACCCATACATGGAGCTGCCCTTGAATTACGGCTAAATGACGTGATACGCATGGCCCAGCGCGCGTCTCTGCTATGTGGTGGCTATGATGTTAGTGAGCCTTTGTTTACAGCCCACAAGAGGCCCTTTAGAATCTCTTTATTCCACCTGGTACAACAGCGCCATCACCCATGTGCCCTCCCCCACCATGGTCAGCCACCGTGGTGTCCACACCGCCATGGCAGGACAGCTCTCCTTAAGGAGCGAGGCCCGGCCACAGTCTCTTCCAAGGCCAGTTGGCTGGGTCACGGTCACTCAGCCAGCCAGGGTGTTTTGGCCTCCACAGCCACCTGCCTTTGCCACTTCCTAGCTGTGTGCTCTTGGGAAATGACTTTCCCTCCTCAAGCCTCAGTTTCCCTATATTGAAAATGCAAATAATCTTGGCCCTTGCTTCCGAGGACAGTTTGGGAGGCCTCAGCGAGACCATGCACGTCAGATGCTTGGAGCAGGGGTACTAAGTCCTAGAGGGGGTAGTTCTTTTCACTCCGCAACATCGAAAGACAGCTCCCTCCACGGAAGAGGCGTTGGTGATGGTTGCTGGGGTCTCCTGACTGCTGTCTTGCCATGCTTTCCCTTTTCCCGCTGTTCCCCTCGCTTCTCTCTGGGCCGGGGCATGTCCAGAGGTCGCATTTTGGATCCGTGAGCCAGAACAGGAAGGTCAGTCTGTGTGAGTCAGGCATGGACGGCTTGACCTGGCGCATCTCGAAGACCCTTCCTAGCACTCCGGGGAGCCTTGCCTGGGTCCTGGAGATTTTCCCCTCCAGCAGCTGGTGTGACATCTGACTGGGGAGGCAGGTTGGGTTTCTGCAAAGGGAACGCCCCCCTGGTCTCCCCAGAATTCTTAACAATTCCCAAACCAGATCTGCTAGAAAAGTCCCGGGCAATTCGCCAAGCCCGAGACGAGAGGGCGTTCCACATCTTTTACTATCTGATCGCCGGTGCCAAGGACAAGATGAAAGGTAAGTGTCGGGTGTGAGAGCTCCCAGCCTCTCCCTCCTGACTACCCAGGGCTGGTGGATTGAGAGCCTGCCAGGGAAAGAACCGTGTCTCTAGGTGGCAGACGGGTCACTCCTTTTCCCCTTCCAGTGAGTGAGGGTGGCTTCAGTTCAGCCGTTCTCGTTAACTGAGCATCTACTATGTGGATGCCGAGTCCAATTAGGCATTAGATAATTATTCATCACTAAGCAAGTGCAATGAGACTGGAAGACATCACTTCCATTTGACATAACCTGTGTGTCTTCCAGGAAAGAAGAGAGACAGTGGGTGGCTATGCTAGACAACTGAGAGAACTTGCAGGTCTAGAAGGTGCATTTGCAGGGGAAGTAGAACTAAGCCCTTTTTATTCTATATGTTTTCAAGGTGACTTTGAAGTGACCTTTCTAGGGCAGGAGTCAACAAATTTTCTTTAAAAGACTAACTAGATGAAGCTTGCGGCCCAGGACGGCGTTGAATGTGGCCCAACACAAATCTGTAAACTGTCTTAACACATAATGAGATTTTTTTTTTTTTTTTTTTGCTATTATTTTAAAAAAATTTTTTTTTAGCTCATCAGCTAGTGTTCGTGTCAGTGTATTTTATGTGTGATCCAAGCCAATCCGTCTTCCAACGTGGCCCAGGGAAAACAAGATTGGATATCCCAGGACTAGATAGTAAATCTGTTTTACTTTTTGCAGGCCACATCATTTCTGTCCCAAGAACTCAGCTTGGCCATTGTGTGTAATGCAAAAAGCAGCTATAGGCTATTAACACATGAGCCAATGGACACAGCTGTATCACAGTAAAACTGTATTTACAGAAATAGGCAGTGTGTCATAGTTTGCTGCTCTCTGTTGTGGGGAAAATCATTTTTCACATAAAAACAATATACCATTTTTTCCATTAGAAAATACTACGTTCTAGATGTGTACTAACCTCTTAGAAGAATATATAAATCACCTAGCTGAGAAATGAAACATGCCAGGGAATATGGGTGCATATTTTTGGTCTACATTCTAGAAATAGGTTTAAGTCTAAAATTTTAAGAGAACAATACAAACTTTACTTTGCATCAGTTTTGTGGTCCAGGGTTAGTTATTTTGGTTAAGAATGAGATGTATTGCGATGTACCACCTCTAGGGGAAGGTATCATTTATTATCTGGATGCTTAGCTGTGTGATGCAAATAGGTAAATGAGCAGTTACTGTGTGGATACTATGGGTGGTCCAGGGAGAAATGTTTATGGCCCTCCTCCTTCTATTTAACACCAAAGTCAACAGTTCGGGGTTGTGCTTTTTTTTTGGTAACTTGTGTTCCAGTTTTGAGCTCTGCCTCTCATCTTCCAGAAACTGCAAGGATCAGACTCACGACTCGAATTCCTAGGAACTATCTTGATGATAGATCAGGGAAGAGGTTAGGCTTTTGGAGAGAATACAATATTTTAAAATGTCTTTGTAGCCTGGATAATGACGTGTTGGCAAAGACCCAAATCCTGTGACTTGAATCAGGCGTTTCAGTTAATCCAAGGGCTGGAGTTAACTGGTGTCTTGGATCAGTTTAACCTCCAGTTGGTCAAGTCCCTTCCAAAGGACTTGACCCCTAAAAGAACTTTGTTTTGAAATAAAAGTATCTCACTGACTTCCCTCTAGAAGTAATCAAATCCAGCCTAATTAAAGATCCATCTGGAAGGGGACACGTAATGTATTGGAGGGTGTTATACAAATAGTGCGAGAAAAAGAGAATCAATTGTAAATTTGGGAGGGAAGGGAGGGACTGAATAACAACACAGGTACGTACCCACAGAGTACGATCTTACGGAGAACAATATTTAATAGATATAATCGGGGAATCCAGGATGACTCGGAAGGTTGAGTGCTCACTTTGTAGCCCTGGGGACCGAGGATTGAATCCCAGCCCTGGCCCATGAGGACCCATATGCTAAACTGGGGTGAGCTTCCCATGCGGGAGGCCCCCAGCCCACTTCCTGCCCTATGTGGCCCCCACCCACCTGTGAGGAACAAAACAATGTTGAAAAACTGATGAAGTTCAACTATGGAGACGGCTCTGGGCCCTCCCCCTTCTCTGTCTCTCTCTGTCTCTGTCAAAAACAATAAAATAAATCTTAAAAAAAAATAGATGTAATAGTATAAATGAGGAGTGAACAACTGTTTTTGCCAAGAGCCAAGTAGTAAATAAAATTACTTTAGGCTTTCGGGACCATGTGTTTCTGTTGCAAGTACTCAACTGCCATTGTAGCATGAAAGCAGCCATAGACAATAGGTAAGAAAATGGGAGTGGCTGTGTCCCAGTGAAACTTTATTTATAAAAACAAGCCACAGCCCAGATTTGCCAACCCTTGATAGAAACCTTATCTACTGAGTCCACTACAACTAGTTGGAGGAGAGAGAGGATGCTTAAAAAAGCTGTTTTTATCTACCATAGTCAGAAGTCAATAGATAACGTCTACTCTGACATATTCAGAAATAGCCTATTCTATCTGCTTTGTAAACATATCAGTAAGCCTATCCTATGTCAAGGTAATGGTTTAATTGCCAGAAGAAATAGCTAAAAGAGATAAAAGCAGTTATTGTGGAGTAAGGTAGGAGTTGGAGAAGAGGTGGAATAGGGAATGGTATTTTGATTATAAACCTTTTGGTAGTAACTGCTTTTTAAAGATGTATTGTTATTGTTTTTGAGAGAGAGAGAAAGAGACAGAGAGAAGGGGGAGGGCCCAGAGCCGTCTCCACAGTTGTATGTCACCAGTTTTCAGTATAGTTTCACTCCACAGGTGGGCGCAGGTCTGTGCAGGGCTGCTGGGGGCCTCCTACATGGGAAGCATGCCCCAGCGAGAACCAAACTCGGGGCACACCCCAGTTCAGCATATGGGTCCGCATGGGCCAAGGCCAGGATTCAATCCTTGGACCCCGTGGCTGAAAGATGAGTGCTCAACCTGCTGAGCCATCCCAGCTTCCCTGCTTTTTAAAATTCATATGCATACGGTATATGAATTTTATGGTCTTATTTTGTATAATTTAATAAGTGAGTAGGTAAAGACTGATCTAACTTTTCAGACAGCTTTGTTCCTGAAGGCGGCGGGGTTCCTTTGGGCAGTTGAAATAAAGGTGTCCATTCTTCTGGGTAAATGCAACCCCGTGTCAGGGGTCATGGCTTAGCCAGCGGAGTCAAGCAGCCAGATACCCTGGGGCAGTGCGCAACATGTACCACTGTACACGGCCGGTGAGACCCTCCATGCGATGCTGCAGAAGGAAGGTTTTAAACGACTTCCCTGTCTTGGGAAAGAAAATAATTAGGATAGCTCAGACGCTTTCCCAGGGTCCTGGCTCAGGTTCAAGGAGCGCTGTGCCTTCCTGACCACAGCGCATCTTCCTCTCCTTCTAGACGACCTGCTCTTGGAGGGTTTCAACAACTACACCTTCCTCTCCAACGGCTTTGTGCCCATCCCGGCTGCGCAGGATGATGAGATGTTCCAGGAAACCCTGCAGGCCATGGGGATTATGGGCTTCAATGAGGAGGAGCAGCTGTGTAAGTCTTCAGCCTTCACACCTTGAGTCGGGGGGGGGGGGGTGGCCGAGAGACCTGGATTCATGCTCTCGCTTCCACTGGTAAGTTAGGACTCTTTCTGTTACCAATGACCCAAATTGACTTAAACAAAAAGGGAAATGTTTCACTCACAGAGCCGAGTCATTTTCAAGGACACTGGTTTCAGGTACTGTGAGTCTAGATGTCTCTAGAACCTGGCAGTTCAACAACATTGCCTTTAGGTAGGCTGTCGTTTCTTGGCAGCAAAATGGCTGCTGTGATGCCAGCCCTTACGTCCTGTGGGTTTATGTCCAGCAGAAAAAAGCAGAGTGGATTCCCTGCTTGAGTCCCCCTGCAGGGAGTCTCATTGACTCTTATTGGCTGGCCTCGATTGAGGTGCGTATTCCTGAGCTACTCGTTAGGGCCAGGGTTGTGGGCAGCTCTGAAGATGGAGGAGGAAAGGTAATCGGCCTCACTGAGAGCGCACGGGCAAAGGATAGGGGACAGGGGGTAATTGAGGCAGCGGGTTTACTTGGGCTCTTCCTAGAAAGGCAGTTCTGGTGACAGACCCTTAGTGATCAATGTCATCATCCTATGACCAAGATACACCTTGGGTCCTGAGAACAAGACAGCTCAGAGACATACCCTCGGTTTCCACCCTGTGCTTCAAGGAACTTTTCCTTCTAGGTTAGATGTGCCCCAGTGTTCAAGGTTAATCTCGTTTGGGAACACCAGGGAAAGATTGTGGAAAATTTCCTTTCCTTCCCACGCCCCTTTAGAGCCCCAAAATAGCGTGAGGGTGGCTGAAATGCAGCTAGGGGGAGGCGTGGCTCCTCCCAGAGAACTTGGGGCCCACAAAGAGACGGCTCCGGGGGTCAGTGGACAAATGGACGGTGTTTGTGGATTTTGGCCGGAGTCCCACATCACAATCCAATGTGAGCAGCACCCCTTCCTGAAGCACATGGGCTCTCCAAGAGTAATTCATTTTACTTGGGACACAAGTCAGTTTTGCTTCTAATCTTTGCTTAAAAAAAAAAGTACAAGTGATGATTAAGTATTTGCTGTGTGCTATCCCCCTCCCCGTTTTGTTTTGTTTTGTTTATGTCTCAGGATGTCCAGTTTTATTTAAATAATAAACTGGAGCAAACTAAAATGTTCGTCGATAGCCGAGTGAAGTCGCTTTCTTACCTTACTGAAGGAGATGATGGGACCATTTAAATTGTTTTGCAAAAACATTGACTTATGTGGAAATGTTTATATATAAAGTGAAGACATCGAGTGACAAAGCAACAAACAAAGAGCTTTATATGCATTATTTAATGACAACAGCCCTCTGAGGTGGCTATTGGTATCCCTAATTTGCAGATAAGGACACTGGGGCCCAGAGACATGAAGGAACTTGCCCAAAGACACACAGCAAATGGCTCTCGGAGCTGGGACTCACTCTCGAGTCTCGAGGACTCCCAAGCTGCATTTTGTGATTGACGGTGCTCTGTTTTTGTCTGTGAAGAGGTGCTTTTTTGTTCTTGTAAAAGCTTTTAAAAATCTGTGTCAGAGACAAGGGATGGTAACTGAGGCTAGAGGGAGCCCAGTGTGTTGTAAAACACAGACTCACATCATTATTAATGACGCACACTCCCACCGGCAGAGCTCCCTCCTCTGCTCCCATCAGCTCTTCGGATGTCCCTCCAAGAGAGAGTCTCAGTTTGACACGGACTAGGTCTCCAGTCTCTCTCTGGCACTTGCTAATCTTTAATGAGAGAAGGGAGTCCAGGCCCAGCACCTTAAGAAGGCCCCAGCCTCCTGCGAGAATTGGATGGCATGGCTTATTTTCCCTGTCTGTATTTTCATAGTCGCCATGTACTTATGGCTAGGGAAGCTGAGTGCTCACTGCAGATAAAGTGTCCTACTAAAGTAAACCTAAAGAAAGAGAAGCAATTGGATGTAAAGGAAAACGTTCAGTAAATAAGAGAGCAGATGGTGCATAGATGGAGCGAGCATTAAGATGAGGACATGGGAATGGTCAATGCCCACAGGACATGAATTTAGACCAGTAAGTCCACCCACCCCAGTTATAAATTCAAAGCTCCTCCCCACCCTTTCCAGAAGCCCAAGGCCAATGGGGGTGGGGCTGGAGAGGCCAGGCCTGAGCCCCAGAGTTTCATGGGGCTCCAGGCAACCGCATCCCTGTTTCCTGGGGCTCCGTGAGGGACACACTCGTCACAGATCACAGAGAGCTAGCAGCGGTGTAGGACTGGAGTAATAATAATAATGTGGGAGCAATAATGTTCATTGAGCACTGACCGTGTTTAGCTGCTGTACCGTTAATCCTCATCCAATAGACCTTCAGATGGCGAAATAGAAGCCCAGAGAGGCTAACACCTGACTCAAGGTCACACAGCAGCTAAGAACGGCATGTGACCACCCCCGGCCGCTAGCTTCAGTGCCTGTGCACTCAGACCCTCCCAGGCCCAGACTAGATCCGTTTCCCCAACTTCAGTCATTTGTAATTGAGGTCACTTCCAGGTTCCATCTGTATGACTGTTGGTAGAGTATTTTCATGTACAGGGTGGATTTCTATAGCCCATCTGTTCTGGGCTCTGTCCCCCCCAATTTCTGTAGGATCACTAATTGTATACCCCGCTGTGTACTATTTCTAATCAATTAGAATAAGTACTTAATGGTTAAAATTTTTGTTTAAGTTTCACACACCACCTAAAATCCGGTATGCCCCCAGGGGGGACACGTACCGTGTGTTGGGAACCTCTGTTTTATATTCCTCCGTGATAAAGGATGGCACGTTCATTTCCTGGGAACTTATTCTCTCCCATTTCTGGAGGCTGGAAGTCCACAGGCAAGGGGTCGGCAGCGTAAATTCCTTCTGGAAGCTGTTAGCATCCATCCCACGCCCCGGTCTCCTGGCTTCTGGTGTGGCCAGCACACCTTGGCCATTCCCTGGCTTCTAGACACATCACTCCAGTCTCTGCCTTGGTTGTCACATCCCCTTCTGCTGTGGGCATCGGTCCCTCTTCCATTTTCAGGACCCTGGTCATGGGAGTCAGGGCCCAAGGGGATCTCACCTGAGACCCTTAACTTAATCACACCTGCAAAGCTCTTTCCGAACCAGGTCACACTCACAGGTTCCAGATGGATCTATCTTTGTGGGGCTGTCACTAAACCCACGTCAGGCGGTTACCGCCATTTAGCACCCCCTGGGCCAGCCCCTGCTCTCATCAGCTCTCCTGACATAAGCTTCCTGAAGCGGGTACGCCTGCCAGCCTCTCCATTTTGCAGTTGGAGAAACGGAGGCTCAGGGAGGTGAGGCTGGGCTTTGAACTCAGGACTTCCTTACTCCCGAGCGCCGGCTTTGCACCATGGCCCCAGACCCCCGGCCCTCACCACCCCCACGATTTGTGCAGCTCCCTCCAGGGAGCCACCCTGCTGTCCCCTGTGATCTATAAGAGTGTAACCAGAAGGTGCAAACTGCTGGCTCCCGGGCGCACACGGGAAAGACTGACTTCCACGGCCTTTCATTTATTTGTAATTGGCTCCCACATGTAAACACGGATAGATTTCATAGAAAAAAAAAATCTTTGAGTTTCCATTATCTTCAGGAGTGTGGCAGTACTGGGCTTGCTTGGAGTAGCGGCTGTCCCCCTACAGGTGGGATTATGGCCCCCAAGGAGTCCCCACAATCTCCATCAGCCTGCTTTGTTCATTTAAAACAGTGGTTCTCCTTGGGGGGTAGGCGAGGGGGAGGGGTGTCCCCAGGGGACAGCGAGCAATGCTGAAGACATTTTTTGGTCACAGTTGAGGAGCGGGGAACACTACTGACATCTGGTGGCTAGAGACTAGAGATGCAGCTAAGCTACCTGTTAAATTGCGACAGATCCTCGGCTGAGGTCCAGTTTGCGGCTTGCCTGGTCTAGGCAGGCAGTTCAGCAATCCCTAGTTCAGACCTGCAGCTTAAAAACCGTGAATCTAGCACCGGGCAGTTTACAAAGCTCGTCTCATAGAAACGATCTTTCAAAGAAACGGCCTTAGCCGCGTCCTGCGATGGTGAGGGGGAAAAATGGGTGGATAGGATGGTCAGCCAGCGGCCAGGCCACCGTCCTGAAGGTGTGAGGGCAGCTGTTGGGAAGGGCTGTCACCCCTAGTTCAGCCCAAGGAACCCCGAGAAGGCTGGCATCTCTAGGATTCACTCCCAGAACCCAGCGGTCTCTTCTTGGACATGCTAGGTGATTTGCACCTGAATCCACCGAAAAGGAGACAATTGCATTCATCTGTCCTCCACCCATCCATCCTTCAACTTCCTTCCTTCCATCTTTTATCCATCGTGCATTGACCCATCATTCACCTTCCACCCATCCTCCATCCATCTCTCCTCCCTCCCGATGTGCGTCTGGACCCTGGACTAGGCGTGGGGAATAAAAACGGGATAGGACAGCCCTCTGCTCTCCAGTAATTCGTGATCTGATGGCGATTTCAGACACAGACACTATTTTAACAATAACATGGGCGGAGTCTGGACTCAGAGGGTCCTGAGGGTCTGGGAACACTGTGTCCTGTCTGAAGACACGGGGATGACAAGTGGGAAAAGGACATCCCCCCCTCTTCATTCTCACATGCGCATCTGCCACACCCAGCCAGTGTGTGTTGGAAAACACAGATTTTGGTTTTATTTTAAAAATGCCCTTTTATTGACATATAATTTACAATGAGGACATGGTTAAGGGTAGCGTTCGATGACCTTTTACAGAGTGACCACCCCTGTGCAACACCCATTTTAAGTACGAGAATACCACCAGCCACCCCTCCCCCACCAGGCTCCCTCACGTTCCTTCTAGTAGCTTCTTCTCAGGACTGGCCAGTATCCTGACTTCTAAGAGCATACTTTTGCCTGTTCTTGAACTTTCTATAAATGGACTCGTATGGTATGTGCTTGTTTGAATTTGGTACCTTTTTTTTTTTTTTGCATTCATGTTTGTGAGATACAGAAATTTTGTTGTTTTTCATATGAAATCATTCATTCCCTACAGTACATGGCAGGGGTTGACAAACATGTTCTGTAAAGTGCCAGGTGGTAAATATTGTAGTCTTTGTGGGCCATACCGTCTCTGTTGCCATTGCTATAGACAATATGTAAGTGAACAAGTGTGGGTTCCAATAAAACTTTATTGACAAGGCGTTCCCATAAAACTATTTATTGTAAGTGGGCTGAATTTGGTCCATAGGCTGTAGTGTGCTAACCCCTGCCGCACGCTATCACAGTGTAGCACAAGGTTTTCACAGTCATCCAAAAATATACTGCTCCCCCAGCCAGGTCTTCTTCATTAGCAGGGAGTAGGGGGCATTTTTCTCCTAAAAGCTCAGAATTGAGTCTCTGTAGGAGAAAAATGCAGGCTGCTCTGTGTCCCCAGTGGCTTTTAGACTCCAGCCGCCAGGTCACCATGGTGTTGACTTATCTGTGTCTTCTCCGCTCTTCTCTCCTCGCCGCAGCCGTATTGAAGGTGGTGTCGTCTGTCCTGCAGCTTGGCAACATCGTCTTCAAGAAGGAAAGAAACACAGACCAGGCGTCCATGCCAGATAACACAGGTGTCGCCGCCCTGTCCACTAACTGATGACTGGGGTGATGAGAGGGTCACATTCGGTCTTTGGTGGTTTTGGAGTTTTTTGGATGAGATGATGTGGAGGTATTCACAAGAGCTAAACAAACTTATTTTCAGAGACTTGTCTCTTTTTTCAAACGTTTCACTGCTGAATATCCTACAGTGGGAAGTTTGAATCAGAATATGGGATTAAAAAAAACCAAAACGGAATAGTTTTAGATCTGACAGGCTCTGTAGGGAGTGTCCATGTTAAAACCCCTCCACTCATTTGTTTTAACAAATATTTGTCAGCACCCCCTGTACGCCAGGCACTGGGGTACAGTAGCAAACAATACAGGAGCAGCCCGTTTCTTACAGCACATGTGGGGTCTTGCTGGGAAGACAGACTTCAACTTTCTCTGCAAACAGAGTTGCCAGATAAAATGTAAGATGCCCAAGTAAACGCGAATGTCCGATAAACAACGAACACTTCTGATTAGAAGTGTGTCCTAGGCAATAGTTGGGACATAATTATACTAAACAAGTATTTGTTGTTTAATCTCACATTCAAGGGTAACTGGGCATCCTGTGTTTTTCTTTTTTTCTAAATCTGACAGCCCTCTCTGGCAGAGAAGCAGGGTTTTATGTTATGAAAAGACCACATGGCCAGAAGAATAACTTAGGTTTTCCGCGTGTCCACCCTCCACAGCCCCGCCCCAGGCTGCAGATGGAGTTGCTTTTGCGAGCCCCCCACCCCCACCCCCCATACTTACCCTCCCTTAGGCCTGTCCATGTTCCTTACGTGTTTCGCTCCCTGATATGGCGAGTTAAAGACCCCCTCACTCCCAGGGGAGACCTTTAGGAAGAGAGAAACCCCCAAAGCACCCTTGCAAAGAGGTGGGGGGAAAAATCCTAAAACTACTTTATGTACTGTCCACCTTTCATGTGCAAACCATCACTAGTCTTCATGCTAAAAAGGCAGCTAGTGGATTTTTTTTTTTTAAGAAGTTTTCAAATGCAGACGTGCACACGTGGATATAACAAGAACTCATGTGTCCCCCCCATCCAGCATTGACGTTTGCGAATGTTTTCTTAATACCACTTTGTCTTTGACGTGAAACACACCAGTGTAGGTAACATTGACGTCCCTGGTTCTCCCAACTGGGTCCTGTGTCCTCCCCGCACCTCCTGGCGACCACGATTGTTCCTTACCATGAGCCCTTCCAGCTCACTTTCATGCATTCACGCATGTGTATCAGAACGATACACAGTGTGGCTGGGTGAGTGTCTCCTTAATTTACATTAATAGTGTCACATTGTCCACATCACTCTGAAACTTTTTTTTTCTTTCTACTTTGACATTCACCATTGTCTAGAATGGATTTCTCAATGTCACACATCCCCAGTGTGACAACCAAAAATGTCTCCAGCCATTGTCCAGGTGTCCCGTGGAGGCAAAAATCATCCCCGGTTGCAAACCACGGGTCTAGAGAAAAAGGGAGGTCATTCCTTTAACTGCTATTTGGTGTTCCAGCTAATGAAAATTCCCACGGTTTATTTGTCTGCTCCCATATTAATGAACATTGAAGTTGTTTCCAATATATTGCAGCTACAAACAATGCTGCAACACATCTCTCCGAATAGTGGAACGGGTGTTTATTGAATAGTTAACTAACTACATGTCAAGCATTTGTCATAATTTATCTCATTTAATTCCACTGGTAACTCCACAAGGTACCAAATAGCTGACTCTTACAAGCCAAGAAAAGCAAGAGTCTGGGAAGTTAAATAGCTTTTCCAAAACCCCAGGAAACAGGAAGGGGGCCGGGACCTGAACCTAGAACTGTTTGACCATAAGCCCCCATGGGGCATACCTCCATCCCACCCCTGCCCCTTAGCGAAACACTGGGGGTGAGGTCATTAATGACAGCAGGTTGTAGGTCTCTGTTACGCTGTGTTCCTTCCCATCATGCTCCATCGCTCCACAAAGAGGCCAGTGTGTACTCAGAACACAAATAGTCCCAGGGGTGTGCCTTTCTTTCCACGCCTTCTCTTTTGTGATGCTGCTTTTCTCCAACCAGCTGCTCAGAAAGTCTGCCATCTCATGGGAATTAACGTGACGGATTTCACCAGAGCCATCCTGACCCCACGGATCAAGGTCGGGCGGGATGTGGTACAGAAAGCTCAGACAAAAGAACAGGTAATGATGCATTTGCCATTTATTCCTGCAGAAGCTTGTATCCATCACCCATCCTTCCATCCATTCGTCCATCCATCCATCCATTCATCCATGTATTCATTTGTCCACGCATCCATCCATGCAACCATCCATGCATTCCCCATCCATCCACCTATTCATCCATCTACCTATTCATCTATCCATCTATCCATCATCCATCCATCCATCCACCCACCCATCCATCCACCCATTTATCCATCCATCCATCCATCCACCCACCCATTTTTTCTATCCATTTATCATCTATCCATCCATCTCCCATCCATCCATCCATCCATCATCCATGTATTTGTCCATCCATCCATGCATCTATTCATCTATCCATCACTCATTCATTCATCCATCATCTATCCATCAGTCAGCCATCTATCTATCCATCCATCCATCCACCCACCCATTTATCTATCCATCCATCATCATCCATCACCCATCTAGCTATCTATCCATCCGTCCATCCATCCATGTATTTGACCATTCATCTGATCCTCTTTTTTTCTCCATCTATCCATCTCTTTATCCTTCATCTATCCAGTACTAGAATACATATTCAAAGTCCTCTGCCAGGTTTTGAAGATGTGAGAACATCTGAGTCCCTCGCTTATGATGTCATCTTGAGCTCCTCGTTGTAGGAACAAGGTCTGACCTAAGACAGTTATCTCTGGAAATGAGCGTGTGCCGTTTCTAGAGGACTGACCACCTCTAAGTGGTCCCTGGGGTGGGACAGGCTGCCCTGGGCCAGGTCCCCCTGAGGCGACGCATTGAGGTCTCCACACAGTCACTCCTCAGGAGTGACCACTCTGTCCCTGTCTGCACTTCTTCTGCAGGCTGCAGAAATGGTGTCGTTTCCTTTCTTTCTGTGTGTTGATCTATTAGTGAAGGACTCATTAGAGGCCGGGGTGGATAAAAACCTGAGTGGTCAGCCAGGGAGTCACAGTGTCCTCCACTCCCCCCGCAGGCAGACTTTGCCATAGAAGCTCTGGCCAAGGCCACCTATGAACGCCTCTTCCGCTGGATCCTCAGCCGTGTAAACAAAGCCCTAGACAAGACCCACCGGCAAGGCGCTTCGTTCCTGGGGATCCTGGACATCGCTGGATTTGAGATCTTTGAGGTACAGCTCAGCGGGCTTGGGATGGCCTGGTCTCGGGGGTCTGGGGCGAAGCTTCCCCCAGGAGAGGTCGTTGTCTGGGAGGAAGCCAGGCAGCTGACTACGCGATGGGGGGAGGCTGTCTGGTCAAGGTTAGGTCCTCAGGGTGGAAGGGACAGCAGGTGGCGTGGTCTGGGGGCGTGAGGAGTCCCCCGCCATCTCCCTCTCTCTCCACATTGGCTCCATTCTGGAACGTTGGCTCTCCCCACGTGGGGGCCACCGTGCTCCACAGCTTCATGCCCCCTTTGGGGGTTCCAGCAAATTGCAACCATTTCCAATATCTCCAACCGAGATCTTGGTATTAAGTCTCACTGGCTCTTACTCCCTGGCATGGGGCCACGTGGTCCCTGTAGAGCCAAGCACTGGGGTCAGGGTCCTACCGTACTTTATATAGTGTAACCATGGCTACCGCCCCCCGCCCCCCATGGGTTGAGGGGGAGTCTCAGTGAAAGGGAACGTCTTGAGATTGACAGATGTTCCAAAACCTGTTCACTGGGGAATTATTTCCTCTCTGAGCCTCCGTTTCCACATCTGCAAAATGGGGGTGATGAGACAGCTTATGTGGTCATTCTTCACCCAAGTCATTGTGCAGGTGGACGACACAGTTCACCCTTAAAACAGGCCGCGGGCCCGGGAGACAGCGCCTTGGGCCTGGGCTGGGCCTCCACCCTCTCTGGGTGCCGCAATGGCACAGCGGGCTCTTGTGGAAAGCGGTCCGAGCTTCCTGGGCCCCCACCCCAGACGCTCATGGCCCCCCACCCCCGCTCTCCCTGCCCAGGTGAACTCGTTCGAGCAGCTGTGCATCAACTACACCAACGAGAAGCTGCAGCAGCTCTTCAACCACACCATGTTCATCCTGGAGCAGGAGGAGTACCAGCGTGAGGGCATCGAGTGGAACTTCATCGACTTCGGCCTGGACCTGCAGCCCTGCATCGAGCTCATCGAGCGGCCGGTGAGCGCCCGCATTTCCCCCGGGCGCCCGCGCGGCCTCCTGTGGCTGGCACACGGGCCCTCCCTCCTGTCCGCGTGCGCACGGCTCTTTTGTGTTCACTAGTGAACCCCAGACACCTAGTGCTGTGCATGCAGTAGGCGCCCAACAAATAACTGTTGTGCTGAGTGACTCTTCACTGAGCACCTGCTGTGTGCTGGCCCCCTCTTTAGGGCAGAGGGATGGGACTGGGAATGAGATGAACGTGGTCCCTGCCCTCCTAGAGGAGCCGCCGATGAAACCAGGCAAAGCAGTAGAGCGTCTGAACTCCTGACAAGGCCAGAGTGGGCCGGGGCGCAGGGAGTCGTGCTCTGCACAGAGCAGCCCAGAAATGCTGCTGAGCTGAGTGCGGAGAGGCCAGAGTGTCCCCTGCAGAGCGGGTGGCACGTGCTAGTCAGGCTGGGCCCCGACACCTTAGACTGTCTCCCACAGGGATGCACGTTAGTAAAAGGAACCCTGAGGTGAATTCATGTACAAAGCAACCAGTTCTTTTGCAAGAAGGGTGAAAGCTCTGCGATGTTGTGTGTGCTGCCCACTACGTACTCGCCTCTGTGTCGCCCTTGATGGGATGCATCATAATTGGGGGGCAGATTTTTGGGGAGAGGGAGAAGAGCACAAATCTGTCTTTATATGTGGGTACATACAGTAACAGCTCAGGGGCTGCCTATGCATGTGGTTGGGTGGCCAGCCCCTCCCTGGGGAGCCTGAGGCTCCGGCGCCTTCGCTATGACCTTGACCGTGACCTTGTCCGACTTGCCCTCCACAGAACAACCCCCCCGGGGTGCTGGCCCTGCTGGACGAGGAGTGCTGGTTCCCCAAAGCCACAGACAAGTCCTTCGTGGAGAAGCTGTGCTCGGAGCAGGGCAACCACCCCAAGTTTCAGAAGCCCAAGCAGCTGAAGGACAAAACCGAGTTCTCCATCATCCACTATGCGGGGAAGGTACCGGCCGAACCCCAAAGGGTTCTCTCTGTCCTGGGGGTGCCGGCGGGGGGCTCAGAGGAGGAACAGCTTGGGAATGGCAGAACCCAAACACGTGCCGTGTGGGTCAAATCCCAACCCAGGGCTCTGTAGGAAGGACAGGAGACATAGATCAGCCTCTCTAATACAGCCCCGCGGCCAGGCAGTTCCTCCTCAGACAGACGCTTCCTGCTGCCACTTAAACCCAACAGGAAGGGCCAGCCAGAAAGGGTGGCTGATGAACCCCCTGTTGGGTCCGACAAGAACCTCCCTTACACGGCCTTGGCTTTGCTATTGCCAGCCTGCGCCGTTCAGGGAAACCTGGGATGGTGGTCACCAGTGTCATCGATGACAATGACTCCTTCTCCTCCTCTTCCCCTTCCTCTGCTCTTCATCATCATCATCATGTCATGGCTGTTCATGTACGGGACCTTCCCCTATGGCTCCCGAGGGTCCTGGATAATGTACTACTTAGAACCTTAGAATATTTTTTTGACTCCCCAGTACCCCCCGCTGCATCATGGGAACAGGCAATGCCCTAAACTGGAGCATTGGCAAACAACAGCCCACTCGCCAAATCTGGCCCACCACCTGGTTTCTGTAAATAAAGTTTTATTGGCACACAGCCATACCTATTTGGTGACGTAATATCTATGGCTGCTTCTATGCTGTAAATGAGTTGCGTAGTTGTGACAGACTATATGGCTCACAAAGCTAAAAATATTTATCATATGGGTCTTTATCAAAAAAGTTTGCCAACTCCTGCCCTATACCCAAGGGAGCGTGTTTCCTCAGGCACGTAGAGGCAATGCTTTCCTCTTCTGTCCTTTTTTTCAGTCCCCTCTCAGATCAGGCGTGGCCGTCACCATAACAACCCACATCCCATACTAACCCACCAGAGCTATTTTACCAGTTCCTCCCATTTGCTAGTCACAATAAGAAAATGAAGGCTTTGGCCCCTGTCAGTATTCAAGTTGGGAGTTTACATCCATATGGTCAGAATCTCCAAGTCACAAAAAGTATGTTCATCAGAGAGGGGAGACAGGGTCCCGGAATCAATTTAAAAACCAGGCTTACAGTCCCGCCTTCTCTAGGTGAGGGGAGAACTTTGGATGTGAGGGAGGCTGTCTGCCATCAGCAAAGCTCGTCACCTTTCAGAGGACGTGGGCATTGAGCCAGGCTCGGGGGCAAGGAGGCTTACATAGTAGGAGGACAGGCTTTCCCAGCAACGGCTGCCACTGGCTGATGCCCCACTGTGCGCAGGACCGGTTAATGGACTGATCTGTCGATCTCTTCATTGGTGTTTGTGGAAGCCCGTCATGGTGGCTAATGTCCTGTCCTCTCTGGGCTTGGAAGATCCGGGAGGGAAACGGGGGCCCTGCCCCTGAATTCGTAATGGAAGCAGGGGTGTCTGACCGGTGGGGTGGTTCCTGGCAGGTGGACTACAACGCCAGTGCCTGGCTGACCAAGAACATGGACCCACTGAACGACAATGTGATCTCCCTCCTCAACGCCTCTTCGGACAAGTTTGTGGCCGACTTGTGGAAGGACGGTAAGGCCCCCACCTGCTGGAGCTGGAGAACCGAACACACCGCCCTCCAGCTGCCCCCCACGCCCGCACCTGCTCCCCAGAGGGGTGGGCCCGGGCGAGGAGGGGGCGCGCTGTGTTCGCAGGTGCTCGGGGTGGCTTGTTGACACATTCAGCCACTTGCTGAGTGGGGTCCCCTGAGCCCCTCAACCCCACACCTGGACCCCAGGGAGACGGTTCTGGTCAGAGCAGTGATGGAGGAAATAACACACGAGGCGTGGTGAGTTAGAGCGCCCTGAAGTGCATGCCGTCTCTGCCATGCCTCCGCTGTGTGATCTACGACAAGTCCCTTGGCTTCCTTAAGCTTCACTGTCCTTGTTAGTAAAACCAGGAGAACAGTAATAGTCCCCACCTCTCCTGGGGTTAGCGTGAGGGTAACATGAGAGCAGTGGGGCTCAAACTTGAGCATGCGCCAGGATCACTGGGGAGGGGAAGGCAAGGAATGGAGACCAGGCTATTCTGGCCCGGCCGCCATTGGCTGATGCCCTGCTGTGCACAGGGTCCTTTAAAGTACTGATCTAAAGTGCTCCTGGCTGAGCTTAGATGGCTGGGCCCCAGCCCCAAACGTTCTCAACCTGCAGGTCTGGGCAGGACCCGAGAATCTGCATTTCTATTCAGCTCCCAGGAGATGCTGATGCTGCAGATCTGGGGACCCCAATTTGGTTCCCTCTGAGAACCCTGTGAATGTTGAGCACCTGCTCAAGACATGCCAGCCACCGTGATGATATGAGGGGTGCTGATGTGGGCGCATCTGTCCCTGGACCTCAGTGCCCACCATCGCCTTTGTTCTTGGCACAGAGTCTATGGGACCGTGGCTTACAGGACTGGCCATCCTTGCTGTAGGCCTGGGGTCAGCGGAGCCAACATTGAGTGCTGTTGTGTACCAGGCCCTGGGGCTGTGTACCAGTATCTAACCCTGGGCCTCCCTCCTCCTGGGATTCATAACTAACTCAGAAAGGCCCCCAGGGGGTCCCACAGGCTTATGGGAAACACAGAGAAACAGGGAGCTTAACAGAATACAGGAGCAGAAATGAGAGTCTAATGCCCGGGGAGGGGGCGTTGCTGAACTCACCACCATCGACCAACTGGATATAATTGGCACCTGTAGACCATTTCATCCAACCTCAGCAGAACACACATTCTCAAGTTCACTGGGAACAGTCACCAAGATAGACCACCTTCTGGGCCCTAAAACTACCTTCAGAAATCTAAAAGGAGGGAAATCGTACAATGGCTGCTCTCAGACCACCATGGACTTAAACTAGAAATCAGTAATGGAAAGATAACTGGAAAGTCCCAAAATACATGGAGGTGAAACCTGCTTCTCAGTAGCACATGGGTCAGAGAAATTTTCTCTTGGACCCACATGTTATTGAGAAGTCTGTTGTCTTGTGTTAATTTTCACAAGAGAAATGTAAAGATAGTTTGAATGAAATGAAGATAAAAACACAACTTAACCAAAATCTGTGGGATGCAGCAAAAGCAGTGCTTTGAGGGAAATTTATAGCAATGCCGGTGGATTGGGCTTGGTATGTGGGAGTCTCTCTTTTTGTTCTAAAAGAAAAGAATGTTGGTGGTGATAATATTAATGATAATAACAATAAATACCATCACCACCTATTCTTTATTGAACACTTATTAAGGTGCCAGATTCCTACCTTAGAGTATTTGCTATAAATCTTCTTTCTCTGGATATATGCCTGATCCCTCATTTTCCTTCCTGGTCTCTGCTCACATATCCACTTATCAGAGCAACAACGCCATCACCCCGTCTAACAAAGCACCCCATCATCCTCTCTCTTTACCCTGCTTCACCTTTCTAAGCACGTATCATCACTCAACATCATTGTCTCCTTCCATGAGCATCACCAGAGAATAGGAGAGGGGACGTGAGACACGGGGTCTGTGTCCCCAGGGCCTGGCACATAGTAGGTTCTCCATAAATACTTGTTGGTGGATGCAGGGTCGAAGGTGAGCAGGGAGGTAAGCGCTTCACATGCCTTATTGGCTTATCCCGCCCTAGGAGGTAGATGCTGTTCTTCTGTAGACGGACGAAGCGGGGCACACAATGGGCCAAGGCAGTGGCAAGAGGGTTTACACCCCGATCTCTGTGACAGCGTCAGAGGGAAAGCGTTCCCTCTGCCACTCAGGACTTCCCACACAGATAATACTTGGAAAGAATCCCCCGACACCACCCCTTACCTATTGCTAGGAGGGCATGGCGGCACAGGAAAGACCAGGGGGCCGGGGGGTCTCCACCCACCGGCCCGGGTCCTCCGGACTGCTGTGGGCCAGAGGCTGACGCCGCCCTCAATGTGTCCCACAGTGGACCGCATCGTGGGCCTGGACCAGATGGCCAAGATGACAGAGAGCTCGCTGCCCAGCGCCTCCAAGACTAAGAAGGGCATGTTCCGCACGGTGGGGCAGCTGTACAAGGAGCAGCTAGGGAAGCTGATGACCACACTGCGCAACACCACGCCCAACTTCGTGCGCTGCATCATCCCCAACCACGAGAAGAGGGTGAGGCCACCCGGCCGGCTCCTCGGGGGGCTGAACAGCCCCTTGGAGACAGCATCAGGGTCTTCGGGGCAGGGGAAGGCAGACGGCGGGTAGAGGAGCAACAGGAAAGCCTGAACCCCATATAGCGAGGGCCCCATCGGACATGGGTGGAAGGTTGTGTGAATGTGGTACCAATCCCTATGCTGGAGCCAAAGACGGTGGCGCAAAGGGGAAAACACACTTAGAGACATGCAGCCCCGGAGCTGATGGACGTGTATCTTGTGGCTCGTTTGTTCATTATCCCAGGTCCCACCTGGGCCAGGTGCTGGGGCTACATGGCTGGTTACCTTAGAGTCCTTCCCTGCAGGCAGGTTTCCTGTACTGTAACACAGAGGTGCTCAACGGAGGGCACTGTGCCCCTGCCCAGGGGACACATGGCTGTGCCTAGAGACATGTTTGGTTGTCATAACTGGAAGGAGGCTGCTACGGTACTCAGTGCATAGAGGCCAGGGATGCTGCGGAACGTCCCACCGTGCACAGGGCTGTCCGTACTGCTGAGGGTGTGGGGGACCCAGCGGGCAGAGGAGGCAGACAGACAGGCTCACCGCTGTGATGCAGTGTGGCCAGTGACGAGAGTACCAGGTAGCTTTAGGTGCTCAGAGAACGTGAGCGCCGTGGAGGCATCAGCTTGGTGGAGGTGGGGTGGGGAGGGCAACCTAGGCAGAGCAGCCAATCGAGCAAAAGTGTGCAGGTGGGAGACGGAGGCTCTCGGCCAGAAAATGCTCAGTAGATAGTTTCGTGTTGATGTAAGTGACGGTGTGAGGCAGGGATTGGGGAGACAGAATGGCTGAAACAGTAGGGGCTAGATCTTGGGAATTCCTCGTAGGTTGACCAGGGCTTGGCCTTCCTTCTGTGACACTACTGGGGCTTCTAAAAGCATTTGATCAGATTTTCATTTTAGAAAGCAAATGAGGAAATGTAGGGGGAAGGCAGGACTGGGGGAGTGGGGTGGGGAGGGACAAGGGGGAGAAGACCAGGCAGAAGATGGGGGTGGGTTGGGAGATATTTGAGAGGCGGGAGCTCTAGACAGGTGATAGACAGGAAGTTAGGAAGAGGAAGCAAGGAAGAGCCCGTTTCTAGCCAGGCGACGCTAGTGCCAGCACATACAAGGTGTCACCTGAAGCCTCAGCTTAGACTTTGCCTGCCATGCATGCTGCTCCTAGTGGCCCGGTGAGGTGCGTCACCCAGATTTGGGGCTGGCTGCTCCCAAGTTCCCAGTGGTCCCCTGCTCTTTCCGCCTGTGCAGTCCGGCAAGCTCGATGCCTTCTTGGTGTTGGAGCAACTGCGGTGCAACGGGGTGTTGGAAGGCATCCGCATCTGCCGCCAGGGCTTCCCCAACCGGATCGTCTTCCAGGAGTTCCGCCAACGGTGAGCCCGCTGGGGCCGGGCGCCGGACGGGTGGTTGGGGAGCGGGGCTGGGGGGAGACAGGGATGCGGTCCTCAGTCAATGACTTCTGTCCTGTGTCTCTAGCTACGAGATCCTGGCTGCAAACGCCATTCCCAAAGGCTTCATGGATGGGAAGCAGGCCTGCATTCTCATGGTGAGCCCAGCCCCAGCGCCTCCTCCCAGAAACCCCGAGGCAGACCTCCCAGCCTCTGGCTTCGGGGGGGACCCTCCTTAAACAGACTTAATCCCTGGCCACATGGCATGGCTGAGAACCAGAACCCCTGTCCTCTTTCTGTCTGCAGATCAAAGCCCTCGAACTTGACCCCAACCTGTACAGAATTGGGCAGAGCAAAATCTTCTTCCGAACCGGGGTCCTGGCCCACCTAGAAGAGGAGCGAGACTTGAAGATCACTGATGTCATCATGGCCTTCCAGGCCATGTGTCGTGGCTACCTGGCCAGAAAGTAAAGACCTGCGTTGCTGTTTGTCGCTTCTCCACAAACACAGTGGGGAAGCAAACTTCTGGGGGGCTTTCTGCCCTCGTGTTCCGCTTTCCTGACTCCAAGAGGCCATCTGCTTTAAGATGCACCCTGATTGGATGCTACCACTTGAATATGTGCACTCGTTACAGGGGCAGGGTGGGGAGGAGTTACGGTTGCAGCTCTGGAGTTTCAGACCTGGGTTCTCAGGCATGCGTGTCCCCAGACCCCAGGATGCTGCAGGGTGGGATGCTGTGCTAACACGGTGAGGCGTGCACTGGGCCGACCAGGGCTCCCCGTGCCTGTCCTGTCCCTCTCCGCAGGGCCTTTACCAAGAGGCAGCAGCAGCTGACGGCCATGAAGGTGATTCAGCGGAACTGTGCGGCCTACCTCAAGCTGCGGAACTGGCAGTGGTGGAGGCTCTTCACCAAGGTGAGCGCTCCGAGCTGCACTCACCTCAGGACCCACAGGGTCTTCACTGCAGGCGCTGCAGGTGTGGGACTGGATGTGGCTCACAGTGGGTGTGCAACTGAGGCTGGAGATCAAACCTTGTCCGTTGGCAATTCTCCAGGCCCGAGGGAGCCCGCCCCCTTTGGCCCATGGGTGCCAGCCATGACTTTACCACAGGTCCAGAGCCTTTCTGTCATTAGTGTAGTGTATGTGTGGCCCCAGACACTTCTTCCAGTGTGGCCCAGGGAAGCCCCAAAGTTGGCCACCCCTGTTCCAGAATGTGTGGCAGCACCCCGTCCCCCAGTTGTGACAGCTGAACTTGCCGAGCGTGCCCTCGGGGTGGGGCCCGGCTGTCCCTGGCTGCGAAGCACCGGTGTCATCGATAACAAGACCACGCGCCCCGTGCCATGGAAACAAACGCCGGGCTCTCTGTCCTGTGCGCAGGTGAAGCCGCTGCTGCAGGTGACACGGCAGGAGGAGGAGATGCAGGCCAAGGAGGACGAGCTGCAGAAGACCAAGGAGCGGCAGCAGAAGGCGGAGGGCGAGCTCAAAGAGCTGGAGCAGAAGCACTCGCAGGTACGGGGCGGGGGCGGCGGCGGGCAGGCGGACGGGGCCCCGGCCCCCACAGCGGCTGAGGCTCACGGGCCGCCCGCCCTGCCCCCGCCGCCCGCAGCTGGCCGAGGAGAAGACCCTGCTGCAGGAGCAGCTGCAGGCGGAGACCGAGCTGTACGCCGAGGCCGAGGAGATGCGGGTCCGGCTGGTGGCCAAGAAGCAGGAGCTGGAGGAGATCCTGCACGAGATGGAGGCCCGGCTGGAGGAGGAGGAGGACCGGGGCCAGCAGCTGCAGGCCGAACGGAAGAAGATGGCCCAGCAGATGCTGGTGAGGCCCACGGGCACCATCCCCGGTGGGAGCCGTGTCGCCGCGGGCCAGGGGGGGGTGACGTCCCCATCGGACAGATGCACAGACGAGCAGCCCTCACAGGACTCTAAATCCCACTCTGTTCTGCAGCCTCTGCTTCCGTGTGCTTTTCTTTTGTCTCCTAGTAGCACCCCCTCGTGAGAGGCGAGTCTGTTCGCTAGCTGCTGCTGTAGAGCAGAACACCCGGAATAGACAACTATGTCGCATCCTCGGAATCTGAGAGGGACTCAGCTGGGTGGGTCCAGCCTAGCATCTCTCCTGAGTAACAAACCGTAGATGGCAGCCGGGGCTGCTGTCGTCTGAAGGCTGGACTGGGCTGGAGGACCCACTTCCACATGGCTCCAGGCAGGAGGCCTCAGTGCCTCGCCAGGGGCTTTTCCACGTGGCTGCTGGTGTGACCTCGCTACATGGCAGCCGGCTTCCCCCAGCAGAAGTGACTCAAGAGAGAGAATGTGGGAGGAAGACCACCCGATCACTGGTGTTACACTTCATCACTTCCTCTTGATTTTATTCGTGGGAAACCCAGCCCATGTTCAAGGGGAGAGGAGTTGGGCTCCATCTCTCAAAGAATCTGTGGACCCCTGTGAAAACCACCCTGGTGTCTACTCGTCCCCATTTTACAGATGAGGAGACCAGGGCTCCACGAAGCAACGCAGCTTGGCCCAGACCTTCTATTTCCAGTGGAAGGAGACTGCGGAGCCTGGTGGCCCCAGAGCTCCATGAAAACGGCTTTGTCTTACGCGAGGCTGTGATTCTGTTCCCACACAGGACCTGGAAGAACAGCTGGAGGAAGAGGAAGCTGCAAGGCAGAAGCTACAGCTCGAGAAGGTCACAGCCGAGGCCAAGATCAAGAAACTGGAGGACGACATCCTGGTCATGGATGATCAGAACAATAAGCTGTCGAAAGTGAGTGGGCCAGAGCGTCCATGTTCAAACGCCAGGCGCCCAGGGACAAGAAGGACTCCAGACGACTTTCCTTGTCTTTAGCCAAACACGAGGGGTTGAAGGCCAAGCAAAGGGCATAAGTCCCCCCAGTCAGTGACCTCTGACCAGCCCCACCGAGGGCCAGCTCCTTTTGGTTCTTTGGGCTCAATGTGACCCAGGCCCCGTTGGGTGCAGGACATGTATGGCGAAGGAGGGCCCTGCCCTCCTGAGGCTTAAACTCTAGCGCTACAGCCTGTGGCTCATCAAGCATGTAACCATTAATTACCATTGTGATCAGGGTTCGGAAGGGGGTGTTCACCATCTTCTGAGAAGAGCACCACAGGGTGGAGGTGGGGCATTCAGGAAAGGCTTCCTGGAGGAGGTGACGTTTAAATGGAAAACTGAAGACTGAGGAGCATCCCTGGCTGACAGCCCTGTCCGTGCAAAGGCCCTGAGACAGGGGAGGGCTGGCATGTGACGGGAAGGGGAAGAGGAGCCCAGTGGCTAGGCCATTAAAGTAGGGCGGGCAGAGTGGCATGAGGTGTTTGAAAACTAAGGACCCTTGCTTCACCATCTCAAAGTCTAGGTTGCATGGGGTTATAATGTGGGCTTCCCCTGCAGCTGTTAACCTGGGAATTACTGAAAGTGAGACGTAGAACCTGGAGGCAAGAACACGGCTAACGACATTTCTCTCGCCCCCCCACCCCCCACCCCTGCCGGAAGGAGCGAAAACTCCTGGAAGAGAGGATTAGTGACTTAACGACAAACCTTGCCGAAGAGGAAGAGAAGGCCAAGAACCTTACCAAGCTGAAAAACAAGCACGAATCTATGATTTCAGAACTGGAAGGTAAACTGGCTACTCAAGGAGGCCTTGAAAAGAGGTATTGTAAAGCTAGGAGACTCAGAGAGGACATTTCAGAATGGCAGAGGGGCGAACCCTCTCCAAGCTCCCCAGTCACCCTTAGTCAACACCGTTAACGACCAAAGGTGCTTCCCATCAGCACTGCCGTCCTGTCCCCAGGAGGGTGGCGTGGGTCACCTGTGGGGGGTGTTTTAATGCACGTACCTTCGTGCATTTCCTCCGCGTGAGATGCCTGAGCGGGAAGGCGCATCCCCCCCGGGGGTCTTCCCGGTGGCTTCCGCCTCCTGAAGGGGCCCCTGGCTTGGTCGTAGTGCGGCTGAAGAAGGAGGAGAAGAACCGGCAGGAGCTGGAGAAGCTGAAGCGGAAGCTGGAGGGTGAGGCCAGCGACTTCCACGAGCAGATCGCGGACCTGCAGGCCCAGATCGCTGAGCTCAAGATGCAGCTGGCCAAGAAGGAGGAGGAGCTGCAGGCGGCCCTGGCCAGGTAGCCCCGGTCCTCCTCCTCCAGGCAGTCCTCCCACTCACACACAGCGTCCCTGGAGCCTCGCGGGCCCTGCTTGCCCTTCTGGAACCACACCTGTGATGTTCTTCTTTCCTCCTGACTCACCCCTCCTCGTGTCTTCCCTGGTGCTGCCCAGGCCTTTCTAGACTGCGCCAGGCTTGCATTTCCAGGTGCCCACGGACTCCCTTCCTTTGGCATCCCAATACACCACACATCAGAGGCCGGGTCCCCCTTGCTTCCCCCCTAGCCCTCCTTCTGTGGGCCCCCTTTTTGTGAGTGCCCGTCCCCTCCCCAGCATTTGGCGGCTTCCCAGATTCTGCCGGTCCTATCACATGGGCCCCCCGTTCCTCCCAGCTCTGAGCGGGGTTCAGAATGGCCTCCCTCATGGCTCCGTACCTGCTCACTGGGTGCTGAGCTCTTTGCAGACACCTACCTATCCAGGTGTGCTGCTGTTCTCTCTCCCTGTCACTGAGGAGGAAGCTGAGCCAGGGGGTGTGACAGAACGTGACTGCCACCCAGCTTCAGAAAGGCCGAGCCGGGGTGTGAAGTCCCAGAGCTTTCTGATTGGTCCCCTGGCCTGCCCTCTCTCTTCCGGGTCAGGCTGCATCTCTCACCCACTCTGCTGGCTTGTGTGGGAGAAACCAGGGCTTAGCCTGGCGCTCAACGCCCACCCACCCTCCGCAGTCTGACCCTCCCCCGATGACTTAGCTTCCCCTTACTGCTGCTTGTTCACAATACAGCAGGAGTGAAGTGCTTCCCTTGCCCTCCCCCATGCTGTGCCCTCCCCAGCCCTGCTGGGCAAAGCCAGCAGCCAGCTCCACCATGTCTCAGGGGGGAGCTCCCTGTACGTCAAACTCCTGATAACTCCAAGCCACTCGAACAATGCTGCTCACGTCCCATGTTGACCCACGGTCACCACCTCCACCGGCCAGAGAGCCCTGGCTCTAACGTGTTCCCAAGCAGCACCTGCCAAGGGCTTTGCACGGAGCCGGCGCTCAGCCACTGTGTGAGCAAATGGAAGAACGACACAGTTGCCGGGAGGAATAACTGCAGGGTTCGGGAAGCATCTAGTAAGCCCTTGCTGTTAGTTAGGCACCTTGTGAGTTGGAGACTGCAACTATGCGTGTATGTATACACGCACACACAATGACACACGCATGCACGCACACACACACTCGTGCATGCACACACATACACACACATGATCTTCTTATTTTTCTATCAGGCCTTGGAACTCACAACAAGAAGACGTGGGTGGGACATGCCTCGGTATCTGTGCGACACAAGTGGCTGGTTCCAGAGAAGCATTGTTGGCCGTGTTGTGAGACAGCCGGAGCCTGGGTCCCTCCCTGGGGTCCTCATTCTGGTGACCTGTCCCTGGCAGGCTTGACGATGAAATTGCTCAGAAGAACAACGCCCTGAAGAAGATCCGGGAGCTGGAGGGTCACATCTCGGACCTGCAGGAGGACCTGGACTCCGAACGGGCCGCGAGGAACAAGGCGGAGAAGCAGAAGCGAGACCTGGGCGAGGAGCTGGAGGCCCTGAAGACGGAGCTGGAGGACACGCTGGACAGTACGGCCACCCAGCAGGAGCTCCGGTGAGGGCAGCACGCGGACGGGCGGCGGGGGGCAGACGGGCGGGTCGCAGGGGCCCGCGGGCCCTACACGTCCTGTCCTGATGGCTTTGGGCTGTAACTAATGAACGTGATGAGTTCTCATCTTACGATTTCACATCACAATCCTGGTGCATAATCCCAGAACGATTTGAAAACTAGAGAAAACATCACTCTCAGTCCCCACCCCCACCCCAGTTAACATTTTGGGGTCATCCTTCCTGTCTTCTCATCGCGTGTCCGTGTAAGCAAATCTCCAAGCTCCAGGCGTCGGGTGTGTGTGTCTGTGTCTACGTTTTGTGTTAAATTGTTAAAATAGCACGACCAGGTTGGGTTGAAGAGTCACTCACTGCCGGTGATCAGACAGACAGGGACAGCTAACGAGTGCTGACGTTAGGGAAACCAGGTCGTTCAGGTGGTGCGCTGGCGTGGCGCTATCTCCCCCACGCGGGGCCGTGGGCTGCAGCGCTCACTTGTGTCTAGAGGCCCCAGCACTCTGCTCCCTTCCCACCCGGCCGACAGTACAGGGGAGCCCGGTGCTATGGCTAAAAGCGTGGGCTCAAAGTCAGACTCTGTGGGTTCAGATTCGGCAGTACGGGCAAGCTGCTTACCCTCCGTGAGCCTTAGTCTCCTCCTCTGTCACATGGGCATCATGCTACACAACTGCCTCTGAGGGAAGACTGCATGAGCTACTGTGTGTAAAGCACTTAGGTCCGGGAGGACTCAGTCAATACGAGCTAATACTTCATACTAGTATTTCAGGAACGTTTTGCAATTCACTTGGGAATTCCTTCAATGATGGTATTTTGGGTTATCAGTTTGCCTGCCCTGAGAGAGTCCAGGCAGGTAACAGACTCATTGTGCAGCTGAGGAAATTCCACGCCCAGAGAGGTGCAGTGACTCACGCAAGGTCACACAGCGAGGGCGAGGCGGTGATGGAGATGCCGGCTATCTGGGGTGAGCCCCGTCTCCCCACAACTACCGTCACTGTGTCCTTCCTGCCCAGGGCCAAGAGGGAGCAGGAGGTGACGGTGCTGAAGAAGGCCCTGGACGAGGAGACACGGTCCCACGAGGCCCAGGTCCAAGAGATGAGGCAGAAGCACACCCAGGCCGTGGAGGAGCTCACGGAGCAGCTTGAACAGTTTAAGAGGGTGAGTTGTGATGCGTTTGTGTGACAACATATGAGAAAAAGCGCGCTGTGTCAGTGGCTTCAAACTGCCCCCATCAGGGTCTATATCGAGACGAGCAACGTGTGCTGCACCAGATTCTAAAGATAGTGACGCAATAGTGACGCCAGCCAGCATTTACCAAGGGCCGCGTGCCGATTAATGATGCCACGTGAGCTCGGCAACCACTCTACGAGATCCGTACACTTACGCCCATTTTATGCGCCAAGAAGCTGAGGCCCAGAATGTGTGCAAGCGAAGAGTCTGTTACCTGCCTGGACCCTCTCAGGGCAGGTCACACACAGCCGTGACTTGGAGTCACTGTGGCTCTGGACCCCGCTCTCGGCCTCTACAGTATACGCTCCACCCGATCGATAAGCACAGGTTTAGCAAGACTTCTGGGAGGGCAACTTACAAATTGGGGACATTGTAGCCATCATTCCTCTGCAGCTCGGAGGAAGGCTGGCATGACTTGATTTCAGTGGTAAAATAGCTCTCCGGTGGGGTTTTGAGAACTGCCTCTCCCGTGGCCGGCTATTTGGGGTGTATGAGATTGGGGGCTGTCACCTCACACTCCTTTTTTAAAAGATTTATTTTTATTGTTTTTGATATGGAGAGAGAGACAGAGAGAAAGGGGAGGGCCCAGAGCGGTCTCCATAGTTGTACGGCATCAGTTTTCTACATGGTTTCGTTCCACAGGTGGGGGCGGGGCTGCACAGGGCAGGAACCGGGCCAGGGTCCAGCCCCGGTGAGAACCGAACTGGAAGCACTCCCCAGTTCTGAGTGCTTCTTGCCAGGCACTTTCTCTTGGGTTCCACTCCCAGGCATGAGATGATTAGCTTGTGCCACCCTGCCACATTGCTTCCCTAAAGTCTGAATTGTACCGTCCTGCCTACAGCTCCCCCACACCCCTGCACGTCCTAGGGACCCCACCAATGACATTAAGTGGGTGTAGCTTTCCCTAGAAATGGTGGCAGTTTGCATTCTGGCTCTGTCATCAGTTTTTCATCATCGGTTTTCCCACATAGTTTCATTCCACAGGTGGGCACGGGGCTGCCCAGGGCAGGAACTGGGCCGGGGTCTCACCCCAGTGAGAACTGAACTGGGGGCACTCCCTAGTTCAGCATATGGGTCCACATGGGCTGGGGCCGGGATTCGATCCTCAGTCCCGATCCTCAGTCCCCGGGGCTGCAAAGTGAGCCCCTAACCCACTGAGCCATCCCGGCTTCCCCTGCCCCCCTTTTTTTTAACACTCAGAAGTTATTTTTATGTAATTTGAACCCAGAAGGGCTGTTCACACCTTCTGAAATGAGAGCCCCACCCCCCAGGCAGCAGTAAAGTGTATGTGTCCCCTTTAACTTCATGGTGGAAAGAGTGGGGCCCCAGAAAGGGTAGCTGATCGTCCCCAAGCCAGATGGTCATCAGAGGGGAGCAGGGACACTCTCTTCTTTTCTGCTCCCTACAACCCTGGGAGAAGCCCCCCAGTTCTGCTTTTGCCTCAAACCCGTTTTCTTCTTAGGCAAACTCACACACCTACAGGAGCTGGTTAGACACACTTTCTCTTAATTATCACAGAAATAGCAGTATATGTCTGATGGTGAATGTGATGTCTGATGGTGAATGTGATGGCCGATAGGGAGGGGTGGGGACTGGGGCCAAGTGGAGTATGACTTACGCAGCTGCAGGGCCAGCGGCGACTAGGTGCCTTAGAGGAGCACAGGATTCCTGCTTCCAGGTCTCACACAGGACATGGTGCAGCCCCTGGCAGGCCGGTGGGCAGCCTCTGAGCTTTAGAAAAACAGAATCGAGAAAGTGCTCCCCACCCTGCTGTGTCCCTCCCCCGGAGGCGACACCCACGGGTCCCAGGACCTACCTGAGGGTGACAGAGGCGGGCTGGCACCGGCGGCGGCAGCAGTAACGCCTCCCCTCTGCTTCTCCGGCCAGGCCAAGGCCAACCTGGACAAGAACAAGCAGACGCTGGAGAAGGAGAACGCGGACCTGGCGGGCGAGCTGCGGGCCCTGGGCCAGGCCAAGCAGGAGGTGGAGCACAAGAAGAAGAAGCTAGAGGTGCAGTTGCAGGAGCTGCAGTCCAAGTGCAGCGACGGGGAGCGGGCCCGCGCCGAGCTCAACGACAAGGTCTACAAACTTCAGGTGAGCCCGGCGCGGGGTCCGGGCCCGGGGGCTCTCCCAGGCTCTTAGAACCCCACCTGCCAGTGACGCCATTCTGTCTCTTGGGGGCCACGCAGTGACCCCTGCAGGGCTCACGGGTGCTCTCCGCAGTCAGTAGGAACCACGTGCATAAAGAGGGGGCTTCTGTTACTTACAGAGGACCCCGTGAGCTCAGTCCCCAACTAACCATGGTCTCCTGTCACCCTCAGAGCGAAGTGGAGAGCGTCACCGGCATGCTCAACGAGGCGGAGGGCAAGGCCATCAAGCTGGCCAAGGATGTGGCATCGCTGGGCTCCCAGCTCCAGGACACGCAGGTGGGTCTCCCGTCACGTCCTCCAGAGGGGCCTGGGGCGGGAGGACCGCCCGGGCGGGACACCCACGTGCGCTTCTCGTAGGAGCTGCTCCAAGAGGAGACGCGGCAGAAGCTGAACGTGTCCACCAAGCTGCGGCAGCTGGAGGACGAGCGCAACAGCCTGCAGGAGCAGCTGGACGAGGAGACGGAGGCCAAGCAGAGCCTGGAGCGCCACATCTCCACCCTGAACATCCAGGTGCGGTCCTGAGCCCGGGAAGCGCACCGTGCTGTTGAGTCTCTTCCACAACGGGGAGCCGGGCGGCCTGCCTCTGGGGGGGCGCGGGGATGGGACCCCCCACTCACTCACAGCTCCCCTCTCACCCTGCCGCTTCATTCAGCTCTCGGACTCGAAGAAGAAGATGCAGGAGCTGGCCGGCACGGTGGAGGCCATGGAAGAGGGCAAGAAGAGGTTCCAGAAGGAGATCGAAGGCCTCACCCAGCAGTACGAAGAGAAGGCGGCTGCTTACGACAAACTGGAAAAGACCAAGAACCGGCTGCAGCAGGAGCTGGACGACCTGGTCGTGGATCTGGACAACCAGCGGCAGCTGGTGTCCAACCTGGAGAAGAAGCAGAAGAAGTTCGATCAGGTGGGGGCTGGGGGGCCCGCCACTCGTGTGCGGCCGGGCGGGGCACTGGGGTGGCCGTGTGCCCACGCGCGGTGTCGGGCACGCCCTGCGTGATGGTCAGAGTGAGGACAGGGGCGGCCTGCGCCGCGGTGACGTCCGTTTCCAGGTGCCACCGGGGCCAGGGCCGTCTGCACGCCCACTCACGCCTTCATCGCTAGCCCCAGTGACTAGGAATAGGGTTTGCGTGTTGGATTCCCTCAGCGGGCATTTACGGGGCGCCCACTGAGTGTTCCCGGGGATTTAAAGTTCCTACGTGGGGAAGCCGGGATGGCTCAGCGGGTTAAGCGCTCACTGTGCAGAGCCAGGGACCCGGGATCGAATCCCCGCCCCGGCCCGTGCGGAACCATGTGCTGAACTGGGAGCTCCCCCAGTTCAGTTCTCTCTCTGTCTCTGCATACCTCTCTCTCTCTCTCTCTCTCTCTCTCTCTCTGTCATAGATAAATAAATAAATATTAAAGTTCCTACGCGTTAACCACCACCTTTCCGCAACACTGCGTGACGAAGGATCGTAAGCGCACAGCGAGGCCAACACCCTCCCACGGGGAACACCTGCATCTCCCACCTGAGCTCTGTCACTCACCTTTCCCCCTCCTCACCCCGTCACGTGTTTAGTTCTAAGGCTGGATCCTGTCTGTCACTCACATCTTATCTTTTGGATGCACCGCAAATTATAGACATCTTCCCCGTCGATGCCTCAGCACTGCCTATTAGTGGGTTTAAAAAACAAACAAACAACATAATTGTGCTTCTTTTGAGGTAAAATTTACAGACAATGAAATGTACAAATCTTAAGTGTACACCCACCGCGTTCTGATCAATGCATCTACACCTATATGACTCAAACCCCTAAATACCAGCTTTTAAACTTTTATTTTTTTTATTTACTAATTTTTTGACAGAGAGAGAGAGATACAGAGACAGAGAGAGAACTGAACTGGGGGAACTCCCCAGTTCAGCATATGGGTCCGCACGGGCCGGGGCTGGGATTCGATCCTCGGTCCCCGGGGCTGCAAAGTGAGCGCTTAACCCACTGAGCCATCCCGGCTTCCCCATCCAGCTTTTAATATATGCTACTCAGTAAACACAGTAGACGCTCCGGTAACTGGAACTCAAGCCACCGGCAAAACCGTAGTGCCCGGTGGCGTGAGTTCCGGCTAACAGAGAGCCTGCTTACATTTATCCGGCATCTACCAATCCCCACGGTGCCTGTATTGGCTTGCCAGTGACTTGTTATTCTAAAGATCGAATCGGGGACTGTCCTGGAGGCTGGAGGGGGCTCCCTGCCCCTCCCCAGCTGGACCCGGGCGCTTCTGTCTGGCGTGCTGTTCCCTTTGCCACCCCCGCTTCTCTGTGCTGTGAGCTCGTCCTCGCTGCTTTGCATCTGCTGTTTCATCACCTGGTCCAGGGCCTCCGGTCGCCTTCAGTGCCTCCTACCACACACAGCGCAGGGCGTCTGAGTTGATGGTGCTGTTTGGGAGCCCGTTACTTGCCTGTCACTGCTGAATTCTGGATGCTACGGAACAGGCTCCTCTCTCTCCCTGGAGATGAGACGGACGTCCGTGGGGCGTGCTCTCTTGCGTGGAGTGTGAGCAGAGGCGTCCGCGCCCTCCCCGGTTCCCGCTGTGGCTCATGGGGCATTTCTGGCCATGAAAGGAGAGACCTGACCTCCGGCAGGGTTCAGTGTCACTGGGGCATGCACAGCAGCGTGTGCTACCCAACATGGGCAGAGCACAGAGATTCAGCAGAGGCTGCTTCTGCGTAAGGCCGGCCTAGAAGTCAGCCGGCAAGCGTATGAGAAGCGATCCCCACAGACTTCTAAGCGCCTCGACCAGCTCCGCCGGCCACAGGGCTTGGCCGTGAGATGCGGCTGGAACTCGGGGGGCCCGCCTGGAGCTCACCGCTGGGTCCTCTGTTGTGTTGCAGTTGCTGGCCGAGGAGAAGAACATCTCTTCTAAATACGCGGACGAAAGGGACAGAGCGGAGGCGGAAGCCAGGGAGAAGGAAACCAAGGCCCTGTCCCTGGCGCGGGCCCTCGAGGAGGCCTTGGAAGCCAGAGAGGAACTCGAGAGGACCAACAAGATGCTCAGAGCCGAGATGGAGAACCTCGTTAGCTCCAAGGACGACGTGGGCAAGAACGTGAGTGGCTCTTTGCAGATGCATGTCACCACCCGCCCTCCCTGCTGCTATCGGTCCATGGAGGGTGGGGTGGGGGCAGGGGGTCCCCAGTCAAGGGTTCCGAGAGGAAGGCGCCGGTCTTGACTCCTGCTCCTGCGCTGGGGGCAAAGGCCACCTCCCTGCCCTTGATGGGACGCCCGTCCCCACGGCGGGCACGTCCTGGAGTCCGCCCCTCCCGCACCAGGTGCACGAGCTGGAGAAGTCCAAGCGGGCCCTGGAGACCCAGATGGAGGAGATGAAGACGCAGCTCGAGGAGCTGGAGGACGAGCTGCAGGCGACGGAAGACGCCAAGCTGCGGCTGGAGGTCAACATGCAGGCCCTCAGGGGCCAGTTCGAGCGCGAGCTGCAAGCCCGCGACGAGCAGAACGAGGAGAAGAGGAGGCAGCTGCAGAGGCAGGTAATGCGAGCTGGGGCGGCCCCCTTCCTCCCCTCCTTCCTCCCTCCCTCCACCACCACGTCCTGGCCTCAGGGAGACTGGGGTGAACGTGGGCTGGCGGGGGTGACAGGACCCCTGAGGGGCGGCCCGGCCCAGCGGCGCCCACCCGCCTGTGTGTCTTCCTGGCCCAGCTGCACGAGTACGAGACGGAGCTGGAAGACGAGCGGAAGCAACGGGCCCTGGCCGCGGCAGCCAAGAAGAAGCTGGAGGGGGACCTGAAAGACCTGGAGCTGCAGGCGGACTCGGCCGTCAAGGGGCGTGAGGAAGCCATCAAGCAGCTGCGCAAGCTGCAGGTGGGTGAGGCCGCGTGCATTAAACGACCCCGGCCCAGGCTGGGGAGGTCGCGTCAGGAACACTGGCACCTGCCCCATCCGCGGTGTCTTCCCATCACCACTGAGCTCCCCGGTGGCTGCGTCCCGCCCTCTGATGACATCCACGTTTCCTGGGACAGGTCTGCCGAAGCCCTCCAGGTTCAGGAGGGCAGTGCCCGCGCGGCAGGGACTTATCCGCGGCTCATCGTGGCAAAGCCCCAGGGGTCGGCCTGCGAAGGCGACTTGGGCAGCAGAACCGGTGCGTGAGGTCGTCTTAGCTTGTTGTCCTTCCTGTTGACTCGCACAGGCTCAGATGAAGGACTTCCAGAGAGAGCTAGAAGATGCCCGGGCCTCCAGAGATGAGATCTTTGCCACGGCCAAAGAGAATGAGAAGAAAGCCAAGAGCTTAGAAGCAGACCTCATGCAGCTACAGGAGGTGCCGCTTTCTCCTCACCATGAGCGCCTTGCAATGGGGGGCGTCGTGATAGCAGCCCCGGGGCACCCTAGCTTTCTTCCTCGTGCACCTCCACGCTTGGGCCTGGGGAGACCCGGGTTTTCCTCCTCGGGTGTGGCTGCAGGGCCACTACTGAGCTTTCAAGGCAGCAAGGCCGGCAGGGGCCTGGGGACAGGAGCAGGTGGCTTCCTGGGTGGGGCTCAGCTCTTCCCGGGCAGGCAACAGGTTTCCTTCCTCCCTGCCCCGCACCGTGCAGGATCTGGCCGCGGCTGAGAGGGCTCGCAAGCAGGCAGACCTGGACAAGGAGGAACTGGCCGAGGAGCTGGCCAGCAGTGTGTCGGGGAGGTAGGGACCCTCAGCGGGAGGGCGGGGGGCCCCGACTCGGAGCATGATGGAGAGGCAGCGCCTAGCAGCGCCTCCCGGAGCCCTAGTGCTGAAAACGACAGAAGGTTCAGCGGAGCTGGGGACAGGAGGCGCGGGGTTTTCACACCCTATTTGGGAGTGTGGCCAGCTTCGTTCATGCTGGATGAACAGCAGCGGTGGGGACAGGGGGCAGCTGGGGACAGCAGGGAGCTGGTCCTCACCCAGGCCTGGCCTGGCTGGCCCCACCGGGTTCCGAGTCCTGGCTCCCCACGTCCCAGCTGTGTGACTCTAGAGGAGTCTCCAAGCCTCTCTGCGCCTCAGTTACCAACGAGGGCAAGCCCCCAGGCATGGCTGCTCCCCCCTCAGGAACACGCTGCAGGACGAGAAGCGCCGCCTGGAGGCCCGGATCACGCAGCTGGAAGAGGAGCTGGAGGAGGAGCAAGGCAACGTGGAGGCCATGAGTGACCGCGTCCGCAAGGCCACGCAGCAGGTGGGGGCTGGGGGGCCAGAGCGGCACACAGCTCGGATCTGTTCCGGGCCAGGCGCTGTCTGGTTCAGGGACAGGCACGGCCATGAGCCAGACCCACAGTGAGGGCAGGGAGCCCCGGTGCCCCGGGAGGGACTCCAGGGTGCAGAGGTCCCCGAAGGCCCCACGCATCGCCAGGCTTCCGTGCCCACCACCCTCCCTTCCCAGGCGGAGCAGCTCAGCAACGAGCTGGCCACGGAGCGCAGCGCGGCCCAGAAGAACGAGAGCGCGCGGCAGCAGCTGGAGAGGCAGAACAAGGAACTCCGGAGCAAGCTGCAGGAGATGGAGGGCGCGGTCAAGTCCAAGTTCAAGTCCACCATCACGGCGCTGGAGGCCAAGATCACACAGCTTGAGGAGCAGGTGGAGCAGGAGGCCAGGTACAGTGAGCGGGGCGCGGGTCCCAGGGACGGCCTGCCCGTCTGTGAGTGGTGCGGGGGGTCAGCTAGCCTCTGCGGGCATCGATGCGGCCCTGAGAGCAGCTCAGCGATCCCCGCGTGGTAGCTGTGCTGGGAGCACGGAACACGGGCCAGGCTTGTGGCTGGCCCAGAGCGGACCCCGGGGAGGCCAGCCGCTCAGGAAGGCGCAGGACCCCTCAGGGACCCCAGCGGGCCTTCCCGGGCGCACACGTGGCTTATCCTGACCCACGCTTGCAGGATGTCACGTTAACCGTGACACAAAAAGTCCCCATGGGCAACCCGTTCAACACGTGCAAACAGGGGAGGGGCGTCTCATCGTAAGGACGGGTCGACCCAGCGCCTTTGTGACCGTCAGATTGTAAGGATGCTGACCCGTTCTGGTGCCTGTGTCTGGCCGTACTGATAACTCGCTCTTTTAGTTCCATCTGTTTACCATGCCCACCTGAAGGGCTCGTAGTACAGTCACAGATGGGTCCACCCGTCCCAGGTCAACTCTAAACGTTTCCACCGGCTCAGTGACAGGCCCTGCACCCCCTGGTCTCACCCTCTCCTCCCCACCCCTAAGCAACCACAGGCACACAGGCCCCTGCGCGTCCTGGACGTTCCACACACACAGGACCACACAGTCCAGGGCCTGCGACATGCCACCCCGTTACAACAGGGAGCAGGGCTCCACCGCCTTTGGGGGCCAAATCCCATTCTGCTTCCTGACGGATTCCAGGGAGGGGCCCCAACTGGGAGGGGTGGGGCTTGGGGAAGGGGCCCACCCTGGGGTAGGAAGCCGGCTCGGCTTCCATGCCGACGGCCAAGGAAACCATCCTCCTCACCCACCGTGCGCAGAGAGAAGCAGGCGGCGGCCAAGGCGCTGAAGCAGAAGGACAAGAAGCTGAAGGAGGTTTTGCTGCAGGTGGAGGACGAGCGCAAGGCGGCTGAGCAGTACAAAGAGCAGGTGCGCGGCGCCTTCGGCCCCCCCGGGACTGCACACGGGCACCCACGCCCTCGGGCCCCCCAGCACCCCCCTGACCCTCGGGCCTCTCCTTGACAGGCAGAGAAAGGAAACACCAAGGTTAAGCAACTCAAGAGGCAGCTGGAGGAAGCAGAGGAGGAGTCCCAGCGGATCAACGCCAACCGCAGGAAGCTGCAGCGGGAGCTGGACGAGGCCACCGAGAGCAACGAGGCCATGGGCCGGGAGGTGACGGCGCTCAAGAGCAAGCTCAGGTGAGGCCGCCTGAGGGGCCCACAGCCACTGGGCCGTGTGGGCTTCCCCCAAAGGCCCCGCTTCCGTCGGGGCTCGGCCCGCTGGCGAGGAGGGAGGGGCCCTTCCCCGTGTCCTGAACGCTTTTCTTCATTGCATCGCCGGCAACTGCAAACCTCTCCTGCACCTCGCGGCTCTTCCCCCGGCCTTTCTCTTCACCAGCTGCCTCTAACTCGGGGGTTCTCAGCACTATTGACGTGTGGGGCCGGATCCTTCCCACACATTTCTATCACAGCGCCTGGCCCATACCCACATGGACAGGGGCACTCCCCCTACTCCAGCTGTGCCAACCTAAACCATCCCGACGTTGTCAGAGTCCCCTGCGGTGGAGAACCTCCCCCCTAAATGAGGCTGTTCTCTCTCCCGCACCCCCTGTACCTCTGGGTCTCAGGGTAACGTAGGTGGCCACCCTGCTCAGCGGTCCCGTCATGGTTCAGCCCTGAGCTTCCTGTCACGTCTGCTCACACCCCTTCAGCCTCTCCTCCATGATCCTGGCCCTGCACAGGCATTAGCCGCTCCGCGAACCCTGGTGTGACCATCGAGCATCGTGTCTCCCCTGGGATCTTCGACCCACTCCCAGCCCCTTGCAGCCCACGCCCACTGGTTGCCCTTAGGCTCACGCATCCTTAGCACCCTGGGCCCGCCTCTGGCTTTGTCGTCCTCACTCAGTTACAACACAGCCCCAAATGAGACCCAACTTTCCACTCTAGTGTGAGAAAAACACAGCCATGTGGCTCCTTCTGCTGCAGATGCTCCACGGCTACACCTGGCGGCCCTCCCTCCGCGCCTCCTGCGCCCCAACCCCCCCCACACACACACACACTTAGCTGCCTGCCGTGTACTTGCTCCCTAAACTTACTCTCCCCGCCCCACCCCACTCTCAGCTGACGACCTTACTTCCTATTGAGCGGAGAATAGAAAGTGTCAGAAAACTGACGTCAAAAAGTATGTCAGAGAAACGGATGTGAGCGAGCTCCCACTGCCCCAGTCGACCTCCCGACATCTGTGCTCATTTCTTCTACTTGACCACAGACTCTGAGCCCGGGGTGGGTCCTCGCCTGCTCGGCAGCCCCCTGCTGTGCCGGGGCTCCCTGGCCTCCAGCCTCACCTGGTTTTGTCGTACCTTTCTGGCTGCTTCCTCTGCCCCCTCCTGCGGCCAGCATGTCTCAAAGCTGCTGCTGTGGCCCGCCCCGCCCCCGGGCTCTCTCCCCGGCCAGCCCTGGCTCACTCCTGCCTAGTGACTTCCCCATTTCTTCCTCCACTCCGGACCCCGCTTCCCCTTCCCACGCATTGCCCTCGCAGGCCGCTCCTGTCAGGTGCCCCTACCTGAACCCTGAGTGGACCCCTTCACCCCCAAACCTGCTCCTCCCCAGCCCTCCTCAGCTCAGCTAGAATGATAAAAGTGACCACCAACCTGGTGGTCATTATTTCTCTCTCTCACACCCAGCCTGTCACAAAGTCTGGTCGGCTCCCTTAAAAACACCACACACCCACATTCTTGCCCCCCTGGTCCAAGCCCCACTTCTCCTCTAGATGACTTCCGTGGGCCTCCCTGCTACTTCCACGCTGGGCCCCTGGAAGTCTCTTCTTAACGCTGTGGCCAGAGGCCTCCCACTTAAATAGAGTTGGAGGACCTCCCTCCTTTGCTGGGGACGCTCCCATGGCTTCCACCTCGTTCAGAGCCAAAGCAGTGTCTTGACAATGGTTGGCTCTGCGAGGCCCTTCATGGCCTCCTAAATGACCTCTTGACCTCTTCATACACTACCCCAGGGCCTTTGCACTGGCTGTACCCTCTGCTCTTCCCCCAGCTCTCTGCATAGCCGACTCCCCTTTCCTTCAGGTGTTGACTCGTCTGTTACCCTGTCTAAAATGTCCAGCTGCACTCCCTGCCCTACCTGTTCTCTCACCTGCCTGTCACCTGCTGTTTATTTCATTCGTGATCTGTCTTCACTCTCGCCCCCAAGCCCATGAGCACTGAGGTCTTCTCGGGTTATTCATTCCCCAGGGTCTGTGGTGGTGCCGGGAGCAGAGTAAGCCTTCAGTCAGTGAGTCAGGTGCTATTTCTCCAACCTCAGCCATTCTCAACCAACTCGACTTTGCCTTAGCCTCTTGCTGCCTGCGCTATGGTTCACTTGGTATTTCCTTTGCATTTAACCGTTAATCATACACCACCACTTCTTTCTTGTTAAACCTGCATCCACAGGTCACAGTTAAATCCAATACAGTGAAAACAACAAGGGCAGTCTAGCTCTGGTGGCCACACATTGATGACTATGACCTGAAAGCCTACATCTGTTAAAAAAGGTGGCAACAAGACACGTTAGCACCGAGTAGACTTACTCTGACATAATCGGACACTTCACGAGTGGAAAGGGGAGAATACCGTCCTCACTGTGCATTCAGTGATCCGAGGCGTGTGCACCCCTGAGCTGGGTCACTACTACCCAGAGCCCTTTCAGAAGGGGGAAGAGAGCGGCTGGGTCAGGGTACTGGGACCTGGGACGTTGAGGGGCTTGTGGGCCCCAGGTGGAATGGAAGCCAGACGTACCTCTCACGTCCAGCAGGGGACTGGCAGACAGCAGCTCTCACCACATAGACCCTCCGACTATGCTCTGCCGGTGATGGGACGATGGTGGCGCTCCCCAGTGGCTCATGCCCCCACGACTGACCCTCCTTAGGCCATTCGGGACAGTAGGGAACACCGTCGTTTACAGTCCTAACATGAACATACACGCAACCCAGGTTGAAGACGAGCCATAGCTTTTCTGCCTGCCCTGTGTCGTCTAGATATACCACAGACCTAAAATCACGCACAGAGTCTTCTCAAAATGGGCCTGGGAGTGAGGCTGGCAGTCCAGCCAGCTCCCCAGACCAGGGGGCTGCAAAGCGGGTGTTGCCGTTCTACCAACCAGATAGACCTCGACCCCAGCCCTCCTTGGGGCCTGACCAGTGTCCCCACCTGGTCACCTGACATGAGCCGCCAAAGCCGCCCCCCTCTGCCTTCTTGCTGTAGGTGTGGCAGGCAATGGAGACCAAATAATAATAAAGTGCGATTTTGCAACGTGGTCTTTGCTCAGGACGTCTCTGGTTCTGTTCCCACGTGCATCTTTGACTGAGCTTATTCAAATGCCTTGACCTTCCGGCCTGCGTACCAGGAAGCCGTCTGTGTTCTAAAAAGGAGCTCGAAAGGACAGAGATTTGCTTTTTGATATTTAGAAAAAAAAAGACTTGTCCTTTTCTTAAGAGCTCTGGTTGTCCAGGGGCTTCGCTGGAAGGTTGACTTGAAAGTGCCCGTAATGATCTAATGGAAGCAAATACTCTGCATGAGTGACAAGGCACTTACATGGGCTGGCTCCTGGGCCGCCCGATGGTAACCACCAGGGACCCTCTCTCTCTGTTTCAGAGGCCCCCTCCCCCAGGAAACTCCGCAGTGACTCACCAGGTATCATGCCTTCAGCTTCGCGGCTCGTGTGTGTCACTCAGTTTCCACGTCCTTCCTGCTCATGGCACCCTCCCTTCCCTGCCCCACCCCCACCCCCTTTACTTTGGCCCTGGCCAAATTCTGTGAGCTTTCCTGCAAAATCTGTAGGCTTGGACGTCGGAGGTGAAAACTCTTTCACCACAACCAAGGTCAACACAAGATGACCTCATGTCTGGGCCCGGTTCCTCTTCTCTACTTCTGCTTTGGCATCACATGCCACCCAGTGTGTCCCTGCCACCGCGTGCTGAGGGGAGTGGAGAGGCTGTGTGTGTGTTGCTTGGAGTGCTCTTACCTGCGTTAAGGGGGCCTCTCTTCCACTGTCAGGACACTCTGCTCTGCTGTCCCCCCGGGTCGGGCTAAGACACCACACTGAGGGGTATGACACCACCATGATCTGGGGGCGTCCCTGCAGGATGGCTTCAGTCTGGCTGGTCTCGTTCACTAATCAGAATGAGCCAAGCACAGGCCCGTGGTGCCAGCATCCCAGGGACGTGTCCCCTCACGGCCGGGCAGTCACACACGTGTGCGCAAAGAAAACAAGCCCTCAGCGCGATGCCTTCAAGCGCTGGGGCTGCGTGAGAAGGCCGAGCCGCCAACTGCATTCTCAGCACACACGGGTGGACGGACAGACGCCAGCCACCACGCGGAGCCGAGCCCGTGGGACTTGGGGGAGGCGGGTACCCAAGACTCCAGAAAGTGCACGGGGCCCTTCTCAAGACAGGATAGAGGGGCCCTGAAGTCTCTGGGATTCCGGCAACTTTTTCCCATGTAGTGGAGGCACCTGGGGCCTGGTTTTCCTCTCTTCCTCCTTGAGGCCAAGCCAGATCTGGCTTCTGTCCTTCATCTCCGAGAACCTCAGCTTTGCTGTTGCTACACAAGTACCTGTAAAGCTGGACGGGGTCTCGGCAGGAGCTCCCAGCCTCTGAGACACACAGCTGTCCCCCCAAGTCGGGATCGCAGGATTAGCTGAGTTCTGAGGTTGGCTGACATGAGAAGCAGCAGGTGCTCACACCCGTGCTGATTTCTGCTGCCCCCACAGCACCTTGGGGAAGCTCAGTCCACAAACAGCATCCAAATTCTCTAGGGCTGGGCCCTGTAAGATCTTTAGCAGGTTCCCTTACTTCCGGCGGGGGGCAGATCTAGCCAGTCAGCCTTTGCCCGGGATTTGAAACCAGCTCCAAGAGACAAGACACCTGACCTGGAACGAACAGGCCCAGGGGACTGGAGCCTAAGCAGGGGACTTACAGTGACCCCGGGCACCGTTTTCTCCTTAGAGCAAGGGAGTCCCTGTCAATCAAATGCTTCTGGCCAGCAAATGCAACCTCTCCCAGGAGGCAAAGAGGGGGCCAGGAGCCTGGAAGCATAGGGGAGGCAGTGTTTCCCCGCCCCTGGAGTCTGAACCTGGGGGGCAGAAGCAGGAGAGGTTCCTGCTGCACTCTGGGACCAAAATTCTTAGAAAACACAGCATCCAAGGAAAAGAATTTGAAGGTCGCTGCTGTAGAAGCTGGCTTGTCTCACTGGGTGGGAGTGGCTACAACTCGAAGTCTTTATTCCTCACTGCTGTACCTCAGGAACACCATCCGCTGCCCCTGGTCGGTTGTTCCCACCCTCAGACCCCAGTCCTGCTGGGATGCCCCTTCCCAGTGGCCAGGACCCTCTGAGACTTAGGCCTCCAGTCTTACCTGTCCAGGTTGTCCCTTTTGGCTAGAGTGTCGATAACTGGGATGGGTTCACCTTCCCGAAGTTTCTGTCCAGCCTTTGTGTGGTCAAGCGGGTCGTTTTTCTTACCAGAAAGTCTGCTTGCTTCTTAGACATCTGAAAATGAGTTAAGACCTGAACTCTGAATCAGGTCCAACGGGGCCAGGTGGCCGGAGTCCACCACAGTTATTTGTTGTGGCCCCTGAGAAGGCGGCAGCCATTCCTGGCAAATCATGGTTAAAAGTGCAGGCCGATCTGACCTTTCCTCCTCGTGCCTGCTCCATCCTCCCACACAAAGCCTCACTTCAGGTGGCCAGGGTCACCCTGAGGGGCATCGGCAGGACAGAGAAGAGGCCATGGGCACAGTCAGGGCAGAAAGGAGTGTCCTCACCAGCTAGAGCTGAAATAACACTTTGGATTAACACGTCCAACTTACTTTTCTAACCCATACTCACTGAACGCCTGTTGTCAGCCATGCACGGTGGCTGCCAAGCTGAACAAAACACAGGAGACTTTGGCCTTCGGGGAACTCGGCCCAAGAATCCTGCTCCACAAGAGCAGGTGGGGGGGAGAGCACACGGCCTGTCACCAGAGAGCACCCCCCTGCCATCTGTGCAGTGATCTTTCCCTCCCCAAGGCTGCCCCTGACATTCATTTTCACCTTCCGCTGAAAACCTCAGACCCTTCCTCCCCTTCTGAAGTTGAAATGCAAAATGCGAATGTGACATTTCCTTCTTCCTACCTGCCCCACGGGGTAGGAATAAACCCATGGGCACGTGTCCCTGCAGCAAACCAGAATCCGTGTGTCATCAAAGGGCCAGGCCGGTCCTTTTTTTAAATATATATTTTATTTATTTATTTATTTTGACAGAGGAGAGAGGGAAAGAGATACAGAGACAGAACTGAACTGGGGGAGCTCCCAGTTCAGCATATGGGTCCACACGGGCTGGGGCCAGGATTCGATCCCCGGTCCCCAGGGCTGCAAAGTGAGCACCTAACCCACTGAGCCGTCCCAGCTTCCCCCAGTCCTTTTTTTAAAGCAGAGGGTCCTGCTTTCAAAAAACCTACTGCGACCCATCCCAGCTGACCCAAACCTTGAGGCCGGTCAGTGTTTGTTGACTTCAACCTCACGTTTTGTGTCTCCTTTGAGGTTGTGTTTTTTGGTGTTTTTTGTTTTGTTTTGTTTTGCCCCTTCTAAAAAATAAATCTCTTCCAACCCTGAGGGAGATTTCTGTACTAAAGAAACGTGTTTCTCTTCAAACCCACAGGCGAGGAAACGAGACCTCTTTTGTCCCCTCCAGACGGTCAGGAGGGCGACGAGTCATTGAAAACGCAGACGGTTCCGACGAGGAAATGGACGCACGCGATGCGGACTTCAACGGAACCAAAGCCAGTGAATAGACAATTTGCTGACAATACAAAGACACCCAAGCAGTGGACGCTGCTTAGGTTGCACCATCTACATCCATTTTCAAATTCCAAACATCACAGACACCCCGCACGATGAACATTAAAAAAAAAACCCACCGCCACCACCCTGTGTTCAGGCCCTCAATTAACGTTTTGAATGATGTACCAAGGAACCAATGAGAGACACAGACACACTCACAAGCCCCTTATCCATGAATTCTGTGCAGAGATTTTGAGGGGTTTTTTTTCCCAGAAAACTATATCCATGGTTAACTTATATCACTGGCAACTTAGTTTACATAAAATGGGGGGGCAAGGTCACCAAACTAGGTGTCACTGCCCACCACGCCCCAGCCATTCCCTAACCGTTCGGCCCTTCCAATGTCCTTGAAGAGGTCCTTGAGAACTCTCTCCCGGTCCTGGTTACCACACCTCAGACGCACACAGTTCACGGAGACCAAGAGCCTTCTGTAGCCACCTGAGTTCAAGGCGACACTGCTCGAATGGGCGAGAGCAGGAATGTTACACTGTTTTATATGCACCCCGACTGTACTTCAGGACACCCTCACTTAATAAAAGGTTATAAATCACTAGAACGCACTGGGCTCCTCTGCTGTTTCCTTCCGAGCAAAAATGGAACGGGGGTGGGGGCACTTTCTCGCTTCCTCCTCCCAACGGCCCTGTGAAGTTGGGGTCAGTTCACAAACAGGGAAACTGAGGCCTCGGGCAGTGACATAAATGAACTGCCCAAGTTCCCACCTGGAAAAAAAGGAAGAATAGGGGAAGCTGGGATGGCTGAGTGGGTTAAGCACTCACCTTGCAGCACCGGGGATCGGGGATCGAATCCCGGCCCCACCCGTGCGGAACCATGTGCTGAACTGGGAGCTCCCCCAGTTCAGTTCTGTCCAAAATAAATAAATAAATAAATAAATAAGTAAGTATGTATGTGTGTGGGTGTGTGTGTGTATATATATATATATATATATATATATAAAGGAAGAATAGAGGTGCAGAATCTGAGTGAGAGGCTTTTCCAGCCAGGAGGTAGTTAGCTCTAGGCTCAGGAAGGCCATGACCCATAAGAACAACTTTATCAATAAAGACCAGTATATCTTAGAATGTGAAGAATACAAGATTTCCCCGAATTTTCAAGTTCAAACAGTAGACTTCGCCCAGCAGGAGTCAACAGACTCTCTGTCAAGGCCAGAAAGTATTTTAGTTTACCCACAGTCTCTTGCCAGATTTTTTTTTTAACCACCCTTTAGACACACCAAAAACCGTTCTTAGCCTAAGGGCCATATATAACCAGCACACGACCTTTCCCTTCCTCAGCTTGAGTGTTCCAGACAGATTCCTTGCAAAGGTTCGTTCCACACAAACGATTTCATACACCGACTCTGGGTGGGGTGGAGTGGGGTGGAGGTGTCACATGGATTTGAGAGGAGACCTAGAAACTGAGAACACTCCTCTAGTGACCAAATGCTAACAGACCCTAAACAACACACACACAAACATCCCAAATACAGTCGTAAGAAGCTGTTTTGAAGGGAAATACTTAAAAAGTCGGTTTTTGCCTATTTAGTTAACTTGGTTAACAAACAAGTTGTCCACCATCGTACGTGCAAACACAGAACGAACCACAAGTGAAACAGCAGTTACTGACCACAGCTACAAAGGAGTTGAAAATTAGTTTCTCTTGATTTTATTGTTCTTTAAAAAATAAAATAAAAGTACATCTTTGACTAATACAGGTGAGGACATGCTGAGGGTAACCACCTGAGTACTGATGTTTGAGTCTGTTGACTTTCAGTAGCACGGGTAAAGTCCTATTTTCAAATCACAGCTGCTTTTGGAAACGGAACTTAGTAACAGAAGGCAGGTTGCTGAGCTGCACACATGATGCCGAGTTCCTGTGTTCTTTGTCACTTGTGACCGAAAGCACGAGACAGCGGATCACAAGCAGAGATCAGCACGTATACTGTCCGGGGTGGGAACCCTGTGTTCATGTCTTCTTTGATAAGGATGCTTCCAAACTTAACTTATTTCACTATGGCCTTAAACGAAGTCCCGTTCTTTTGTTTTGTTTTTAATTTTAAAACTTTTTCATGAAGTATTAACACATGTGGATGCAATACAGCAAAGTACATATGTCTCAAGAGCACAACTCAGTGAATAAAGTTCATAGTTTTAAGCCCTAAAAAGAAAAAAGGGTAAAGAAAACTCACCCCAAATCCAACCCCTGGAGATAAAATCTGTTGGTAGTTTTGCTGATTTTTCTCCCTGGCGTTTTTTTTCTATGTATGTATATATGTACATAAACATTGATACCATACTGTATAATTTTTACTGTTGTTGTTTTTTTTGATATTTAACATTATCTTTTAACACTTTATTTTGACCTTCCTATTACTTTACATTATATTTCTGGTGTACAGCAAGCATAGTGGTTAGACATTTGTATAATTTAAAAAGTGATCCCCCCTGACTAGTACCCACCTGACACTATGCAGTTATTACCATGTCACTATTTCCTATGCTTTACTTCACCTCCCTGTGACTATTCTATAACAATCTGCACTTCATCCCTTCACCTTATCACTCTGCCCCCCAACTCCCCTCCCATCTAGCACCCCAATAACTCCAGTACCCATCGGGCACCATAGTTATTACAATAGTACTGACGTATTCCTCATGCTGTACCCTACACAGACTGTGTAACAACCCATTTATGGGAAGTCCTGTCCTGAAAAGCTGCATCTCCAAGGTCACTCCACCTCAGTGACCTCAGGTTCCTGAAGTGGACAGCACCCCCAGGCCAGGGTGGGGCTCAGGCCAGCAAAAGAGGACGCAGACTTCCCATGGCCCTGGTTCACACGAGATTTGCTCTGAAACTCAAGCACACCTCTTAAAAGCCTCAATGAGCGGCGGATTAGAAAGTGTGGGAGGTCCACTACCCCACAGTTCGAAATAAAAAGGCGTGTGCCTCTGCTACTCTTTGCTCCTGAGGCGTGATTTCAGCGTGCCGGTCCTTGTGCTTAGATAAGCGTTGTGCGATTTTGGCCTGGAAGACAGTTCCAGCCGAGGGGGGCTAGGGTGAGCCCCACTTGTTAAGGTGTCTCTGGACATTAAAACCACCTCTTAAGACCATCCAGGGCTCAGGCCAGCTCAAAAATGACAGGGCAGCCTCAGCACCCACACCGTACAGCCCTTCCCAGGGGGGGTTCCCTTTGTCCCTGCCCGTCTGCAAAATGCCCACAAGGAGGCTGGGGATCGTGAGACGACACTGCACGGGGTCAACCACCAGGGGCTACGGCCTCAGTCATCAGCTAGTGTTGCGTGCTTGCTCATACTTTTCAAACTAACTTAAAAAAAATAATAAAACGAACACCTAACGCAAAGAGGGGAAGGAAGGTCGCAACTCCTGCACAGACAGACGCCAGAGGCTTCACTCCTGTGGATTTCCTAAAGCAACATCTTGACCACCCCCTGGGCTGACGGCAGCGACGGTGAAGACAGATTTGAAGGCGGCTTCCCAAATTCCAGGCGTTTTCCCGACCTTCAGACAGAGTAAACCAAATTAAGCGGACATTACAGCTGGCACTGACCGACTAGCACCAGGGCCCACAGAGTTCTAAGGGTGAGTATCGAGAGTCACGAGCAGGCTCAGTGGGTCTCAACTTTCTCTCCTGTGAAATGAAGAAAAGGACAGCAGCTGTCCCCAAGGCCACACAAAAAAGCCCCGTTGCACAAGACCCTCGCAAGGCAACCCCTTCTAAAGGTCTGGAAGTTACGTGTGTGCCACCAGAAAACACGGCTTCATCTACTGTCACCTGTCTGCCGCGGGCCCACCGAGTCTGTGTGTGGCTTAGGGCCCCGTAAGACGGAGGTGGCTGGCTCATCTTTAAAAAAAAATGACTGACTTTGGATGCTGCCCTCATTTTCTTCCAGCAAGGGAAATAAATGAAGCCGTGACAGGTCACATTGGTATTTTCCAATCTGGTGACTGGTTTTAGGAATCTTATCTGGCTGGGATTAGTGCCAGTTTCTGAAAGTTCTAAAGATTAAAAAAAAGAAAAAATCCTCTTTGGGGGGAAGCAGAGGAAGTGTTTGAAGCTCAAGTCCCAAACGAGTGATTTATACAGAACACTCTTCATTGCATGACCAGGAGCTGGGGCTGCAGAGTTGGATAAAAACACAAGCCTCTCCTTGGCCGTCGGCCCAAATAGAAGACACCACCGAACTCTGTGTCAAGGGACAGGGCTGGAGGTTCAGGTTCCCTGACATAATCCTGCAACTTTTCAAAAGTGGTTCTCAGGCTGGGTGGGACAGGGGTTGGGGGCGGGGGCGGGGGCCCTTTGCTGGAGTGACAGCAAAAGGTACTGACCCTTTATCACCCAGCACGCTGCTGCTGCTTGGCCGTCGGTCGCTGCTGTCTCTGCTTTTGCTGCCTCGTCCCGAGGCCGGGCCACTGGTTCGGTTTGGGGACTGCTCGTACACGAAGTTTCGGCAGGACGCGAGCTTGGACTCCAGCGCCTGCAGGGAAACATGCATTCGTCTCTCAAGTGCAAAGACGAGAGCTCTTGTCTCTCACTGGAGCCCCGATGCAGACGAGACCCCAAAACAGCGGTTCTCAAAGTGCGCTGTGCTCTGGGACCCCAAAGGAACCCACTGTACTCTCAGACCCGCCGGCCTGAGATATTTAGCTGCTTCCTGGAAAAATCACTAACTCTGCCAACCAGCCAAGTCGACACCTATGGGAAACGGAATCAACTTGGCGAATTCGCTTGCTCTTTTGTTCACCTTGTGAAATGCGCACAGGGAGCCAGGAGGTCTGAACAGGGACTTTGCCTGGATATAAACTGACCCCACGAAAACCAATCAGCACTGACAACATCCCAGGCTCTGTACGAAATGTTAAAACAGAGGCTGCTTTATCGAACGGAAAACCAAACGGCCCAAAAGTAAAAACCTAGGCAGTGAGTTGCAAGCGCCTATGAAGTTGTAGCTGTTGTCTCTTAAGTATCGCAGAATCCTGGAATTCACAGAAAACCTGCAAAAGTCAAGTTCCTTGCCCTAGCCCCTCAAGATTTTTTCTGGAACTCCCTGAGAAAAAACAAAAACAAACAAACAAACAAAACCCACCACCAACAATAGAAACACCATCTGAGTTTCCCAAATCTCAAGGAAAAATGGAACCAGGAAAGATCTACCCAGGGATCAACCGGATGCCCTGGATCAGGGTTCTGGGTGTGTGTCGACACCGCCCACTGAGGCTGCAAAGAGTCCAAGGGACACGACAGACCTGGAGCTAGTCCTCAAGCGGACGGGGTCTCTGTGAAAGGAGAAAGCAACTGGAGCGGTCACCCTCACAAACATCCTCATGGACAGGCAGGAGGCCACACTGAACCCCAGGGAAGCACCGGTCTTACCCCCACTTTCCGCAACAGGTCTCCCACGATGTTGAGTGCCGAAATCCGGGCTGCGGGCGTGAGGGGGGTCCCACCCATGGAGTCCTCCAGACCTGGGTGTGCAAAAAGGAAGCACACATAACACCAACGCACGGTCAGACATCTGTGCATGAGTATCTCTAGGCGAGCGCGCAACCCCTGGGGAGGGCGAGAGAAGCCAACGCTTCCTTTTGCTTCTGGGGGATTGTCCTGTGTCATCTGATGGCCAACTCACAGGGTAGGAGCCCATGGGATGGCCAACCTCTCACAGCCTTACAAGGACTAGACTAAATATGTGTCTTTTCATGTCATTCTATCACAACGAAATCAACCCAAGCCCTCTTGAAAGCCCACACACTCCACAGTTACTTAACACGAACAGTATGTGGACCCAGCGACACTGTAAGTGTGCGACTCTCCAGCACCTCGCTCCTCAAAGCAGGACCCAGGGGCCCAATGCCCAGTGGACGTGTGTTCCTGGAGGCGTGGATAACACTGCTCCAGCTTGGGGCTCTGGAAATCTCAGCAGGGGACAGGCTGAGGGACAAGACGGGCGCATCTGGGAGCGTGAGCCCTGCAGACAGCCTGCCTGGGCGTCAGTCCCCACACCGGCTCTCACCAGCTGGGTGACAAGCTCCTCAGCTCAGGGCCGCAGGCTGACCCATCAGATGGGGTCATTTACTCCTGTCTTGGGCCTGTGGCAACAACGCAGCGAGGTCACACAGGTACGCCAAGCCCTTCAGGCAGAGTGACTGGCACAGACTGGGCACTCGATAACTGTCTATTCTTGCTGGCCACTAAGTGACCAGATGAGAGTCTCCTAGTTAATCAGTCAGCAGAGGGGCTAATGTGAAAACCTAAACTTCTCATTTTTTTACCACACGCTTGGCTTGCATTCTAGAGATGTGCTGCTGCTACTGGATTAAAATTTTAAATTTGGGAGGATTTCTGGCTCTGGGTGAAGAACAGAAATGTCGACAACTGCTGGGCCCACAGGGCATGTGGCAGGAGCAGACCCTCACGAGATGGGGCTTGCATTTCCCAGTGAGCCACAGACTCCACCGCTCCCTACTGCCTCACCCTGCCAGGCTCTCCCCGCTGACCTTGACACTCTGTGCCCGTGAGCACCCGCCACCCATTCTCTCTCACCCAGGAAAGCTTTATGAAGCAATGAAAGCCCCGCTCCCCTTACCACGTCTGAGCGTCCCTGGTGTGGTTAAGCTGGAGCTGGGGCCCCGATGAGCCAAGGGGGTGGATGGCACAGAGCTGGTGGCCTGCACAGCCGTGTCTGTCCTTTCTGCCACCACCGAGCTGGGCATAGGGGTCCTGGGCTTCTCCTGCTTCTGCTGCACAGCCAATTCCTGCCGCAGATCTGGGCCAGGAGAGATTCCAATTCAGTCCTTACTTTGGGTGAGGGGGTAGCGGTAGGGGTGGGGGTCAGGAGACACCTGGTCAAGGGAAAGTACCAGGGCGAGACACGCCAGGTGGGAACCCTGAATGAAGTGAAACCCGTGGGACCCTGCTTCACAGGATTATCTCTTAAGCAACATGATTTTTGAGTACAAACAAAAAAGGTTAGAAAATAATTTTTTAAAACTATGTTAGAGATACCCTAAGGCTTTTGTTTCAAGAAAAAAAAAAATGCCAGTGTGGGAGGGTATACAGAATACTAAGTGAAAATACGCTTTCCCAACCTACCCCCAATGGTGTGTCCTGACAACAGTTCTACAACAACACTTATAGCTACACCTTGTTCGTTTTAACAACGGTTTCACATTCCACAAAATAAATCTATGCCGTTTACTGCACCACTTCCTCACGGATGGGCACTGAGGAACAAGTGCCTTTTAAAGTTGGGGTGTTTCCTTTTTAATCCTCCTTCCGCTGCCGCACGTTAGAAATGAGGTTAATGTCATAAACAGCTAATGGGGACTTCTTAAACAATATCTCCACGTGCCCACGTTGGGTGAGGCCCTGACGTCTTACTACAATGGGAAAGCTTCACCTCTGGAAATGCCAACCTCCAAAGAGCACACGCGGATGAGGTCTCAGAGCCCTGAGACACACGTATCGGCTGCCGTCGTGTCACCAGAATAACGGCCTCGCAGGCAATTCCATCGACAGGAATTTTCTCGCCACAAAACTCTTGTGCTCCTTCTGAGCATAAAGCCCGTAGTGGGTTGAAATACCCACAAGGGGCCTTTCCAGGCGGGACATCTGGTCATGCTTAGCATGGGGTGGAGACCAAGGCCAGACGAGAGCCTGCCCAGTGTGGTCCCGCATGCTGCGACCAGACCGCCCGTGTGCCAAGCAGGGTGCAGAGTTTCAGCCGACGTGACTAACACCAGGGAGGAGACAATGCTGGCGAGAGCGCGTGGCACTGAGCCCACGCCTGCTGACCTCTGGCTTCATCCTTCAGACGCTGAACGGATTCCAGGAGATTCTCCTTCTCGTCGAGCTCGCTCTCCAGGAAGGCATTTCTTTCGATGGCCTGATTCAAGCGCTGCTCAAAGTCTTCCAGAGACATGATCGTGGCCCTGCGTGAGAGAAGAGCAAAGGTGTCCAAGAAAGCAATCGGTGACCTCACCTGGTGCCCACACACCTGGGAGACGAGGAGGGTCAGACACGTGAGGCAGTTTTAGTGTTGACACCTCCTAGCATCACAAGCCCCCTGCACCATGGCAACTGTCTTAGCTCAGAAGATGCACAAGGCTGCCCCGAGGATTAAATGAGATAATGTCCACACAGCACTCAGCAGTGAGGCCTTCGTGGGACCTCACGCAGGGCCCAGCCAATGGCCAAGGGCTCCATCTTCTCTTGGAGATGCACAAGGCAGACAGGACTGAGAATACCCTACGAAAATGCACACACGATGTAAAAACATGCATGTAAACATGTAGATCAATCAATGACACGCCACACGAATAAAAGATAAAAATCACATGATCATCTCAAAAGGTACAGCAAAAACATTTGACAACATCCATTTAAGGTAAAACACAACAATGTGAGTATAGAGAAATGTATCTCAAAATAATAAAGGCCATATATGACAAACCCACAGTTAACACTATACTCAACAATGAAAAGCTAAAAGCTTTTCCTCTAAGATCAGCAACAAGACAAGAATGTTCACTCTCACTATTCTCTGGGGCTAGAAGCACTAGCAGGTGCCATTGCTCCTTTCTTTAGCTTTTTCTCATCTGGGAAACTATCTCTTCTTCAATTCTAAATGATAACCTTGCTGGGTAATTTTGGCTGTAGGTCTAGCTTTTTATCACTTTGAATATTTCGTGTCAATCCCTTTTGGCCCCCAAAGTTTCTGTTAGAAAATCAGCTGAAGGTCTTATGGGAGCTCCCTTTATATATAACTGCTTTTCTCTTGCTACTTTTAAGATTCTCTCTTTGTTGTTAACCTTTGGCAGTTTAATTATGATGTGTCTTGGTGTGGGACTCTCTGTGTTCCTGGGCTTGTATGTCTACTTCCTTCTCCAGGTAAGGAAAGTTTCCAGTCCTTACTTCTTCAGGTAGGTTTTCATTCCCCTTGTGCTCTTTCTCCTTCAGGTACCTCTATGATGTGAATGTTGGTATGCTTGATGTTGTCCTAGACGCCCCTTAGACTATCTTCATTTTTTTAAAATTCGTTTTGCTGCTTCGATTGGGTGTTTTCCGCTACCCTGTGTTCCAGATCACTGATTCGATCCTGTACTTCATCTAATCTACTGTTGATTCCGTTTTTTCATTTAATTCTTGTATTCTTCATTTCCGTTTTTTATGGTTTCTATCTCTGTGTAAGTTCTCACTGAGTTCATCTTTTCTTCCCCTAAGTTCACTGAACATCCTTATGACTAGTGATTTGAACTCTATCTGGGTAGGTGACTTGTCTCCATTTCGTTAGTTCTCTTTCTGGATTTTGTCCTATTCTGTCATTTGAGACATGTTTCTTTGTAGCCTCACTTTGGCTGACTCCCTGTGTTTGTTTCTATGTGTTAGGTAGATCTTCTAAGTCCCCCAGTCTTGGCACAATAACCTTATGTAGATGTTCTATGGGCCCCAATGATGCTGTCTCCCTGCTCACCTGAAACAGATGTGCCAGGAGTGACCTGTGTGGGCTGTGTATGCCCTCCTGCTGCAGCTGAGCCCTGATTGCTGCTGTGCCCTCCTGCTCCCAGCCAGCAGGTACAGCGCCAAATCTGAGCTCTCCATTAACCTGACTAATACCATTCACCCGCCCTGGTGATTCCAAGGCCCTGCCCCACCCAGCCCTAAACTCTTTCAGGGGCTTTTCCACACAGGAAGCCAGCCTCAGCTCACTTTTGGGTTATCAATTAGGTCTCCTTTTATAGTTTTTAGATTTTCACTTAAGAAATCTCTTTGATTCTCTGATTGTGTGTGTATTCTCTCAATCTTTTTGGAAGAGCTTTTTATTACCGTATTTTCCGGCGTATAAGACAACCGGGCGTATAAGACGACCCCCTAATTTTACAGTTAAAACATAGGTTTAGGCCTATATTCGCTGTATAAGACTACCCTCCACTTCCGAGGCTGTAGTCTTATACAGCGAATATAGGCCTAAACCTATGTTTTAACTGTAAAATTAGGGGGTCGTCTTATACGCCCGGTCGTCTTATACGCCGGAAAATACGGTATTTTATACTTATGCCCGTAATCCACCTAGAATTTATTTTTTGTATCTAAGATAAGGTATGGGTCCAATTTTTTTTTGTTTAGGTAAATAGCCAGTTGTGCCAGTACTATTTATTAAACGCTCCATCCTTTTTTTTTTTTTTTATCTTTTTTTTTTTTTTTTTTTTTTTTTTTTTTTTTTTTTTTTTTTATTTTTGACAGAGAGAGAGAGAGAGAGAGAGAGAGAGAGAGAGAGAGAGAGAGAGATACAGAGACAGAGAGAGAACTGAACTGGGGGAGCTCCCAGTTCAGCATATGGTTCCGCCCGGGCCGGGGCTGGGATTTGATCCCAGGTCCCCGGCGCTGCAAAGTGAGCGCTTAACCCACTGAGCCATCCCAGCTTCTCCGTCCATTCTTTTTTAATTGAGGTAAATTTGGTATATAATATTATACCGTAGACTCTCTCCTTAACTGGAACTAAAGAAACTGGCACTCTCAAGCAACCAGCAAAACAAATCAGAGAACTAATACTACATTTATCCGGCATGGGTACCAGGTAACTGAGAGTCTACTGAATAAGTTCCAGGTGTACAATATGATAACTTGATATCTATATACATTACAAAGTAATTACCACCTGAAGTGTGATTACCATCCTTCCCCATACAATTGACACCCTTCACTCAACTCACCCATCTCCCAACCCTCTTCCCCTCTGGAAACCATCAGTCTCCTCTATATCTATGAGTTTTTGTTTTGTTTGCTTATTTTGTTTTGTTTAAGATTCCACATATGGATGAAATCATACAGTATTTATCTTTCTCCACCTGACTTATTTTACTTAGCCAAGTACCCTCGGGGTCCATCCGTTTTGTCACAAATGGCAGAATTTCATTATTTTTTTTATGGCTGACATATGTATATCACGTCTTCTTTATCAATTCATCCACTGATAGATATTTAGATTGTTTCCAAATCTTGGCTATTGTAAACGATGCTGCAGGAAACATAGGGGTGCAGATATCTTTTCAAGTTAGTGTTTTCATATTCTTCAGATAAATACCCAGGTGTGGAATAGCTAGATCAGATGGTAGTTCTATTTTTCTATATCTCTAATAACATAGGTCAAAAATCCTCAACAGGATTTTAGCAAACTGAATTCAACAATACATTAAATGATCATACACCATGATCGAGTGTGATTTATTTCTGGATGCAAGACTCGTTCAATATCTGTAAATCAATTAATGTGACATACCCATAAACAAAATTAAGGATAAAACCATATAATCACATCAATAGAAGCAGAAAAAGCATTCCGAAGAATCCAACATCCATTTATGATAAAAACTCTCAGCAAAGTGGGGCTAAAAGGAACATATCTTAACATAATAAAGGCCACATGACAAACCCACAGCTAACATCAGACTCAAAGGTGAAAAGGTGAAATCTTTTCCTTTAAGATCAGGAATAAGGCAAGAATGTCCACTTTCACAACTTCTATTCAACACAGTACTGGAAGACCTCTAGCCACAGCAATTAGACAAGAAAAATAAAATGCATCCAAGTGGGAAAAGTAAAACTGTCATTTTTTGCAGATGACATGATATAACAAGCTTGTCCTATCCATGGCCCAGGATGGCTTTGAAAGGGGCCCAACACAAATTCAATAACTTTCTTAAAACATTTTGAGATATTTGACTTTTTTTTGTTTTAGCTCATCAGCGATCATTAGTGTTAGTGTATTTTATGTGTGGCCCAAGACAATTTTTCATTTCCAATGTGACCCAAGGAACAACCCTGCTATATAGAGGACCCTAAAGAATCCACGAAAAAACTATTAGAACTAATAAACGAATTCAGTAAAATAGCAGGATACAAAGTTAATATTCAGAAATCGGTTGCATTTTTATATACCAACAACAAACTATCAGAAATTAAGAGAGCAACCCTATTTACAATTAATTGCATCAAAAAGAATAAAATACCTAGGAATAAAGTTAAGCAAGTAAGGGAAAGAAAGGTCTATACTTGGAAAACTGTAAGATATTGAAGAAAGAAACTGAAGACACAAATAAATAGAAGGCTATACTATGCTCATGAATAGCAAAAACTAGCATTGTTAAAATGTCCATACTAAGCAAAGTGATCTACAGATTCAGTGCAATCCCTATCAAAATACCAATGACATTTTTCACAGAAGCAGAATAAATAATCCTAAAATTTATATGAAACCATAAAGAAGAACAAAGTTGGAGGTCTCATGGTACTTGATATGAAACTATACTATAAGGCTATAGTAATCAGAACAGCATGGTACTGGTATAAAAACAGATATGTAAATCAATGGAACAAAAAGAGAGCCCCAAAATAAACCTATGTCTACATGGTCAATTAATCTATAACAAAGTAAGACTATACGATGGGATAAAGGCAGTTTCTTCAATATATAGTGTTAGGAAACAGTATGGAGGTTCCTCAAGAAATCAAAACTAGAACTACCATATAACCTAGCAATCCCACTTCCGGGTATTTAGCCACAGAAATTTAATACACTAATTTGAAGAGTTTTGCACCCTATGTTCACTACAGCATTATTTACAATAGCCAAGATATGGAAGCAACCTAGGTGTCCACCAATAAATGAATGAATAAAGAAGTTATGGGACATATATACAATGGAATATTACTCAGTGCTAAAGAGAAATGACCCACAAAGCCACGAAAAGGCATGGAAGAACCTTGAATGCATGTTACTAAATGAAAGAAACCCATATAAAAAGGCTACATACGGTATAATTCCAACTATATGACATTCTGGAAAAGGCAAAAAGATCAGTAAAAAGATCATTGGTTAAGGGGGGGTGGGGTTGGGGGAAGGGATGGATGAGTAAGCAGAGCACAGAGGATATTTAGGACAGTGAGCCTATCCTGTATGATACTATAATAGTGGACACGTGTCATTATAAATATCATTTGTCCAAACCCATAGAATGTAATGTACACCATCAAAAGGGAACCTTGATGCAAAGTTTGGACTCTGAGTGATGATGACATGTCCGTGTGGGTTCCTGGACGGTAACGAATGCATCTCTGCGGTACACAGGATGTCGATAGTTGGGAAGGTTGTACATGTGTGGGAATAAGGGATATACAGAAATGCTCTCTACTTTCCTCTCAATTTTCCTATAAGTCTATAACTGCTCCAAAAATAAAGTCTATTTAAAATACTTTTTTTTTTAAATGAAGGTTGGGGAAGCCGGGATGGCTCAGTGGATTAAGTGCTCACTTTGCAGCCCCGGGGACTGAGGATCGAATCCCAGCCCTGGCCTGTGCGGACCCATGTGCTGAACTGGGGAGTGCCCCCGGTTCAGTTCTCACTGGAGTGAGACCCTGGCCCATTTCCTGCCCTGTGCAGCCCCGCGCCCACCTGTGGAATGAAACCATGTGAAAAAACAAATGATGTGCAACTATGGAGACTGTTCTGGGCCCTCCCCTTTCTTTCTCTGTCTCTGTATCTCTCTCTCTGTCAAAAACAATAAAAATAATTATTTAAAATAAATAAATAAATAAAAATGAAGGCAAATGAGAAACATTTTCAGATAAACCCAAACTAGGAGAATTCATTCTCAGCGGATGGACATCACAAGAATCCTAAGGGAAGTTCTCCAAACTGAAGGGAAATGATACCAGAGGGAAATCTAGACCCTTAAGAAGCAACGAACCAGAAATGGTAACTATAGGTGTAAATATGAAAGGTTGTCTTTGTATCCCCTTCATTTCTTTAAAATACACTTGGCTTTTTAAAGCAAATATAACAATGTGCTGTGGAACGCACAGCATTTGTAGATGTACACATAATAATAGGTATTACAACTATAGCATGAAGTTTGAGGAAGGCAAATGTAGTGATACGGTTGCAAAGTAGTTGCATTTTACGTAAATATTACAATATTAAGGATAATATTATTATAACTAAGTAGACTGAAAAGTTTAACATACATAGTGTGAGCCCTAAAGAAACCACTAAAAAGGAGATGCCGAGATAGCTCAGCGGTTGAGCAATCACAAGGTCCCGGGTTCAATTCCCAACCACGGCCCATGCAACCCCATCTGCTGACCTGTGACAGAACTGGTGACCGCCAGGATGGCTCAGCAGCAAAGGTCCCTACCCGTGTGGCCCCACATCCACCGTGTGGAATGAAACTATGTCACAACTAATGATGTGCAACTGTGGAGATGGCCCTGGGCCCTCCTCCCTTCTCTCTCTCTCTCTCATGTTCTCTTAAACAATAAAATAAATCTTAAAAAAAAAAAAAAAAAGAAACAGCAGCCACTAAAAAATAATGCAAGAAACAATGGGAGCAATGCAAAGGTTCCAGGGCTTACACAGGAGTGTGGGTTACAGGAGTACATGGCATTTGCTCAAACAACTGGATCTGTGCACTTAAGATCTGTGCATGTCGCTGTATGTAATTTACATTTAAACATTTTTAAAGGGAAGCCTTTATTTCCTTGTTTCACAAATAAAGCTGGCTGTGCTATACCTAAATCTTTTTTTTTTTTTTAAGATTTATTTTTATTGTTTTTGACAGAGAGAGAGACACACAGAGAAGGGGGAAGACCCAGAACAGTCTTGTAGTTGCATATCATTGGTTTTTCCACATAGTTTCATTCCACAGGTGGGTGCGGGGCTGCACAGGGCAGGAACTGGGCCGGGGTCTCACCCCAGTGAGAACTGAACTGGGGGCACTCCCCAGTTCAGCACATGGGTCCACACAGACCAGGGCTGGGATTCAATCCTTGGTCCCCAGGGCTGCAAAGTGAGCGCTTAACCCACTGAGCCATCTCGGCTTCCCCTATACCTAAATCTTAAGAAGTGTTTTCTTAAAACATACCTGGGTCAGGATAGTTATTCAATAAATGTTAGTTACTGCTGTTCGTATTCTGCTAAACAACCCAGTATCTGTTTAAGAAATCACTGTTCTTTGAACACGCTGTTCTTTCCTTCTTGCCTTAGGGCCCATTTACTGAGCACATGAGCACATGCTTGTTGGTCCTTCTGCCTGGAATGTTCTCGTCTCTTCCTCTGAGTGATGCCTGTGTAGCCCTGGCATTCCTTCGGGAAGTCAGGCCTGACTTCCTCCCACCAATGGCCAAATTAAGATATCCTGTCACGTGCCACAGAACACCCTGGACTTGCAGCATTTACTGCTGTCATTAAGTTGTGCTTATTTGCCTGTCATATATCTCCTATGAGACTGTAAGATCCATAAGGGCGCTGGCTTGGTTTCACTCACTGTCAAATTCGCTATACTCAACACAGTGCCTGGGACCCAGGTAGGGGCTGGGTGCCAAAAAGCAGAGACAAGAGGCTCCAACACCTGCCTCTTCCTCCCCGACGTACCTTTTCGCTCTTTCCAAGTCATCATTTGCTTGCTCCAGCTCTCGGATGTATTTCTGCAGCTGGTCTTTAATTGCTTTTGTCTGGGCAAGGTCGTCCTCCAGGGCGGAGATCTGCCGGTAGCCCTCAGAATGCTGCGTCTCAAACTTCTCCTAAAGGACAGAATGGACAGTGAGTGCATGATTTGAGATGCCTGCTAAGCTATGTGCCTCTCCCCCTTCCCCGTCATCTCCTTAAAACACAGGTCAGTCCTGAAACGTATGCTCTCCCATTGTGGTGGATATCTGCTGTTTTTAGCCACAAAGTGTCCTTCATTCCTACACACACACACACACACACACACACACACACACACACACACACACACACACACACACACACAGAGCCCACCAGCACCCTAATTACCTTAGGGGACTTTTACCTCTGTTATTATAGGGTCTTCATGGGACCAGTCCTCCCAATATTTTCACTGAGATTCCTCCCAGTCTCCTGCCACAGCCTAAGCTAGGTCTACAGAACCTTCTCTCCAGAGACATGGACCCTTAAGCAAGTGACAGAAGAGGGCAGGAACAGGGATCTGTCACGTCCCGAATGCTTCCTGTCTCCTGGCCCCTGAGCACCCTGCCGCCTCCCACATCTGGTCCTTGCAGCCTCTGGGTGGTCCAGAAGCCCCCAACTCTCTTGAAAGCAATCATTTTGCTCACGGTGTCCACAGCCACAGAAAGCTCCACGAATCTCTCCAAGCTGCATCCACAAAGGCAGTACGAATCCACATCACATGACACCCTGGATTACAGACTTTGGATGCATGTGCCTCACAACCAGAGCACGGCATCATGGACTTAAGTTTGACACCCTGTTCTGACTTTGTGACCCAGGACATGCCCCCTGAAGCATGTGGGAGTTAGAAGGACCTTTTGAACCTCTGAGGGAGGGAGGGAGGAAGGAAGGAAGGAAGGAAGGAAGGAAGGAAGGAAGGAAGGAAGGAAGGAAGGAAGGAAGGAAGGAAGGAAACAAAAGGAGGGGTACCTGTTATAAATTAATGAACAGAAGCTTTGTGTAATCTGATGAGTGCTTTTCAATGCAAGGAATGGCCCAGGTGACTGGTGTATGATCTGTGGTGCCCAGCGGTAGCAACAAACACTTACCATGCTTACTCTGTGTCAGCCTCTGGGCTCCGCACACTATTTACATGGCCTCATTGAATGCCATTTCAGAGCTATGGGGACTGAGGCTCAGTTACTCAATTAGCCCAAAGTCAACTGTCGCAAATGACTGAGCCAGGATCCGACCCAGACCACCGGGCTCATGCTCTCAAAACAACTATGCTAAACTGCCCTCAACCACTTCAATCCAGGTAACACAGGTGTGTATGTAGTGTTCTCATGTGCTCACACTCTTTCTCGCTCTCTCTCTCACACACACACCTCTACCCACCCAGCCACCCACTCCAGCTTCTCTTTCAAATCACTTTCCTTCACCAAACACCCTCACTACCTTTCCTTTTTCTACACACATGAAAAAAAAAGAAAGGAAAAACACCCACTTCCCACAGGAAAGGCCCAAAGTCTAAGTAGAAAGTTAGAACACAGGCAAACGCCTTCCTTCCTTTTTTTTTTTCACTCAGTGAATAAACAAAGCTGTTGCTAGCAACAGTCTGGACGCACCAGAGAGTGACATAATGGTGTGCAGGCCAGAGGCTGGGGGAGCCGCTGGGAAGAGGAACGCCCAGAGAACAAGCAGATTGTTTACAGGGCGAGGACAGGGAGGGCACCCACGTCCTCAGGCGGCCCAGTCCCCTCCGATACTCCCCTTCCGCCCCCTCACAGGCACACAGGGGACTCCCAGGAGTGGCCTTGATGACCTCACACGCACCCTTTAGGTGGGTGCATCTCCCGATGAAACAGGAGGGTGCAGGATCCCAGATCATTAACCTAAATTCAAATGCAGGTCCTAAGAGGGTGCAGTGAACAGGCTTCTCCACCAGCATAAAGATGCAAAGGATGCCCTTTGAACTCTCGGACATGAAAAGCTGCTGCTGCAATGGTGCCCGCTCGTTTGGGGCTAATTATAATAAGCTGTCAGCTGATGGAGGCATCAAGAGACACTCTGTTTGATCCCTTACAGGCTTTTTTGTTCAACCGCTGATGAATAAGCCAGTTGTCAGCAAGTCTGACTCAGTGGGATATACTTCTCTCGGGTGAGAAACGTGGATTGGTGGCACTTCTGTATTCCAAAGTATTTCTATTTCTTCCCTCGCTCTATGCTGAGCCTCGTGTATCTGTCATATGAAGTTCTTCTGCAGGTTCAAGGGCGCAGACTTGAAGCAGTTAACTACACAGTAATTGCTCGATACTTGTTTGGCATTGATGGAGGTCCTCTTTCCCTCCCCAAACTATTGTCCGTACCAATGACCTTCCGCCCACACAGCTTTCCAAGCCCCCATTCCAATTAAGAACTAACTATGACGACAGTTCCTCGGTGCCTATGGCAGGGGTCAGGCAGTTAAAACGAGGGAAGTGGGCCAGGTGTCGGGACAAAGCAAGTGACGCCCACTTATCCCTCAATGTCAGAGACGGGAGGAAGGGGACAGTGGTTGGGACAGGGCTGAACTGGAGAACGCTTGCTCTACGCAGCCACGACTCGGCTTCCTGCTGGTGTGGAAGCATGGAGACCTGCGGTGGCCGGAGCAGCTGGAAGTCCAGCATTTAAGCCTCACAACTTTGGATGTCCACTTCAAATATTTATTTTAAACACTCAAGACACACACTTTCCTCAAGTCTAGTTACTAATGGCACACGACGTTATTTACAGGGAAGTCTGCAATTCACTCTGAAATGCATCCAAATGGATACCTCTCTATCCATCTAAGCACACTGATGGATGGATAGATAGGTATTAAAAAGCCAGTATGGCAGAGGTGATTGGCAGCGCCTAGGTGTTCACTGGAAAATTCTTTCAACCTTGCTGTGTGCTTGGAAACTTTCCTGATATAACGTTCAATAGAAACCACTAAATAGGGGGAAGCCGGGATGGCTCAGTGGGTTAGGCGCTCACTTTGCAGCCCCGGGGACCGAGGATCAAATCCTGGCCCTGGCCCGTGTGGACCCTTGTGCTGAACTGGGGAGTGCCCCCAGCTGGGTTCTCACCAGGGTGAGACCCCAGCCCAGTTCCTGCCCTGTGCAGCCCCGCGCCCACCTGTGGAATGAAACTATGTGGAAAAACCAATGATGTGCAACTATGGAGATGGTTCTGGGCCCTCCCCCTTCTCTCTGTCTCTGTCTCTGTATCTCTCTCTCTCTCTGTCAAAAACAATAAATAAATCTTTAAAAAAAAAAAGAAAGAAGCCACTAGAGGCTGAGCAAGCTGCTCGACGGGCCAGGCTGATCTGTCCCTGGCCACTTCAGGCTCTATGGTCCACAATACAAAAGCCAGAACTCCACTGTTCAGCTTCCGAGATCTTTAGGGTCTTTCCCCTGCCCCCTCCCCCCAGTCTCCAGTCCATTTGTTGGGCCCATTTTCCCCTGTGTATCAGTAAAGCCAGGACTCCTGAGGTCCACTGGACACGCATTCTTGTCGTTATCTATGGCAGGTCCAGATCTTGGTTAAACCCTGCACGGCAGCTGCTGGCTACACATACACCACCCCCTGCTCCCACCTCCACATACCAGCTCACATCCCTCCCAGCACCTCGAGGAAACTGTCTCCAACCCATGCAGGTCTTTCTCTCTCCAGAGGAGCTCAGTCAGTCCTATGTAAGAGCATCTTTTCCCTATGTGCTTCCTGGCATTGGACTTGTCTCGCCCATGAACCTTCCAGAAGGTAAAGGGCGTGTGTCTCTCTCCTTCCACCATAAGTAGCCCTGGGCACACATTGCAGGGCTGTGGCTCACATGGGAGCTTTAATAACAGAAATAAAGACATGCAAACATGCCAGGGCCCCACCCAGACTTACTGGGAACAGGAATCTCAGGGTAGGGCCTGCCTGGTGTTTATAAAGCTGGCCAGGTGACTGTCCTGGCAGCGAGGGCTGAGAACCGACGCATCTCCAGCAGTTATACCTAGTGATCACCTGCTAGGCCACACAGAATGCCCAAAGGCAGTCTTTACCTATACTTGGCAATGTCTACAGATATTCTGGGCTGCCACAACCTGGAAGAAGGGGTGCACCTGGCATCCCGTGGGTGAAGGCCAGTTAAACATCCCACAATGCAAACTTCAGCCCCCACAACAGAATTACCTGGCTTCAAATGTCAACAGTGCCCAAGCGGAGGAACCTGCTCTAGACTAGCATCGTCCAGTAGAACTTTCTGCAATGACGGAAACATTTATAGCCTCTCTGTCCAACAATGAGGCCCAGTAGAGACAAAGGGTAACTGGGCACTTGAAAGGTGGCTCGTATGACTGAGAAGATCAATGTATTTATTTTAATTAATTTCAATGTCAGCAGTCACCTGGAGCTTAGGGCCACCATAATGCACAGCATGACCCTAGACCTTACATGACAATGATCGGCAATTCCAGGGAGACTCCATATGCTAAAACGGTTGCCCTTTCACATGCCTTGTAAGATCATAGACAAGCCAAGAATGGGCCCGGGGACACATGTGTGACTTGCTTATCAGAGTTCTTCCCATTGGGGCATTAAGAGTTCAGCTACCACATCTACCCAGCAGGCCTAGAGGCGGAGGTGAGCGCAGGACCCTGGCCTCTCGCTCTGCAAGACAGCCTTTGCCAGTCACACCCGCCCCACGGGGGGCCTGTCTCTACCTGCAGTTTCTCTCACCGTGTTCCTCCCACCCCTCACCTTGATGGTTTCTAGCTCCAGGCGGAGGCGGTTATTTTCTGACAGGAGGTCCCTGTTCCTGGTTTCAATTTGTTGTAGCTGTGTCTCCAACTCAGCTTCATACTCTCGGCTTCCCTCCTGGAATTCTCGGAGCTCCTCTTGCGTATTCTCTGCCCTGCAGCAGAAATCCCGGATGTCAGAAAGTACTTTTTGAGCACGGACGCGTGCTGCTGAGTGATACGCACGGATCAGCTCTTCATTCAACCACCTTTTCAGGAGGAAACTACCATTTCCCGCATTTTACAGGTGAGAAGGCGAGGTTTAGATAAGGCAAGTGACTTGTCTGAAGGTCACACAAATCAGAAACAGAGTTTGGACCTGAACCCAGGAGTGCCTGAGTCCAAAGCCATTTCTTAACCAATTCGCTCTTCAATCATTCATTCAGTATATGTTTTTTGAGTCCCACATGTATGTTGGATTGTGGATCCTTCATAGATTTATTTTTAAGTAGAAATCGGAATTAATGTTCACTTATTATACCACTATACTGTGTCCATGGGGGAAAGAAGACGTATACAATTTTAACATAAACATTGAAGGAAGACATCGAATTTATTAAAGATTTTGCTTACTTTGGCTCAGCCATCAATTTGAATGGAGACTGCAGGCAAGAAATCAAGAGAGGGCTGAGACTCGGAAGGGCAGCAATGGAAGAATTAGGAAGAGCACCAAGTACAAAGATGTGTCATTAGAGACCAAGGCTAAGAGCACCCACACTCTCCTCTGACCAATTACTACATATGAATGCAAAAGTTGAAGTGAAGAAGGCTGATAGAAAAATAATGGATTCACTTGAAACACGGTTTTGGAGGAGGGCTCTTCTTTTTTTATTATTATTATTATTTTATTTATTTATTTTTTTACTGAACTGGGGGCCTCACCACATTCAGGAAGCACACCCCAGTTCAGCATGTGGGTCCACCTGGGCCGGAGCCAGGATTCGATCCTCGGTCCTTGGGGCTTCAAAGCGAGCGCTTAACCCGCTGAGCCATCCCGGCTTTCCCAAGGAGGGCTCTTCTGATCCCCTGAATTGCCAGAAAGGATGAACAAGTGGGCCCTAGAGCACGTTAAGCCTGAAACATCACTGGTCGCAAAAATGACAACACTGAAGCTGTCCCACGTGGGGCACACCATGAGGCAGGGTTCTTCGGGAAAGAGAATAATGCTGGGAAAAGAGCAGGCAGCAGGACAAGAGGAAGACCAAACATGAGATGGGTGGACTCCATAAAAGAAGCCCCAGGCAGGAGTCTACAGGAGCTGAGCAGGGTTGTGAGGATAAGACCCTGTAGACGTCACTCACTCATAGGGTGACCATGGAGTCAAAGCAGCTCAGTGATACACACACACAATGTGTCCCCACACCATCCCAAGCAACCCAATCCTGGCTTCTCAATCTTCAAAATGCAAGGGAAAATTTTAAAAATATCAACCTGAGTTTTATGTTGTAGTCAAACTAAGAATAAAGAAATTAGAGGGAGTAGAATAGACCTCCACATGGAGATAAGAATCCAAGAGAAATAAAAGAAACGATGCTGAACACACACACACACACACACACACACACACACACACAGGTTTCAGATTTTAAACTGCAACAGCCCATTTTGCTAGGCATAGGGAGAAGTTCTTCCCCCACACACAAAGCACTGACCAGACAGGGCATCTGGTAACTAATAATAAAGCTGTCGGATGTAACATAGAGTTGTATACCTGGAAACTATGTTGCCAACCAATGTCACGCCAATAAATTTAACAATTAAAAAGTTAAATAAATAAATAAAAACCCTGCTGGTTAGTAAGGTGGGAAGTAGTGGTTTGCTTCAGCTTTAGAGTTCAAATTCTAGCTCTGCTACTCACTGGCTGTGTGATCTTGGTGGGCAAGTTACTTGCCTTCCCTGAGACTCAGTTTCCTCATCTGTAAAATGGGGTGAGGCCCGTGGAGCTTTAACTGAGATGATGTATGGTTCGCCTTCACAGTGCTTGTCACATAATACGCCCACAATAAATGACTCTTGCCGTCATTATGGGAACCCAAAGCAGGGTGAACTCTCAAGAACTGACCTTTGCTTGTACGTCATAGCGAGCTCTTTCCAGTAGTTAGCCTCTTCCTCCTCAGAGCTGAAAGTCTTGCCTGAGTCCTCCATTGTTAAAATGGGAGATGAGGTCACTCCTCTCGTGGCATGGTGTCTGAGAGAGAAGGTTTTAAAATTATCACCCACATCTGGTTAAACAGGTGACCTTCAATGGGAAAAAAGTTCCGGAACTTTGTATGTTGGATTAAATAAAACATTGCCAAGGAAGTAAAATTAGACCCCGACAAAATGCAGCCCACCTGCATGTTACATTCTATGGAGATAAAATTACCAGGATGTGCTGATTTATTACATGTCGGGTGGGGGTAGGGGGTGGATAAGGGAAAAATGGAGGTGAGGACGTCTCCTGGGGTTCCAGCTTAGGCAACTGGGTGCTACCACCATCCCCATCACCAGACATGCAGATTATCAGAAGTCTTCAAGGGCAAAGGGATCATAAACTCAGCTTGGGTCATTTTTAGTCTGACATGTTTGTCACACTTACATACAAAACTGAATCTGAAACTCAGGGGTGGAAGTCTGGGCTAAGGACACAAATTTAAGGGTCATGAGTTTGTAGGTGGTTCTTCCCTTTCTCGTGTGATGGAACCACTGGATAATCTAATGAGAACTATTTAGGAAACTCTGAGGAACAGTGTGTTTGAGAGGTGGGCAAGGAAAGAAACAGTAGTCAAAGGAGAGCAGAGAAAAAACAGAGAGAGATGAGAACCAGGAAGCATGAGCTGCCCTGGGAGAAGATGGTTTCCAGGGGAAAAAAGGGAAAGTTCCACAGTATCCATGATGCAACAGAGAAGCTGGGAAGATAAGGGTTGGAAAATGTCCACGTGACGGAGCGAAATGTTGGTCACTGGTGATGTGAGCATGAGTAGTTTCGCCACAGTGGGGGAGAAATAAACTGGATGGAGGCATAAATGGGAGAAGAGGAAGAGGAAGTCCAAGGGATTTTGGAGAACTGGGTGACAAGAAAAAGAGACAAATTAGACAGTAGCTAGAGGACACTAGGGGATGACACATCAGTGCAGAGGTCTATTAAAGGTCAGTGTATAGACTCTGCTGAGAAGAGTCTGTGACGGCTTGTTTTCTGAATGTATTTAAGGCTCTGAGCGTGTCAAAAGGTCATCAGGAATCCAAATGAGATGTCTCCAAGGTCCCTTCCTTCCTTCAAGGGAGCTCACAGTCTACTGTGTGTCCTTGGGGACAAAAGGATGAACACAACTCCTCACTTTGCAAGACATAACCCACAAGCTGTATGTTGGCCTAAATACACAAATCATTGGGCTAAACATGGTAGTGTGGGCATGGATGATACAATCACCAACTTCTGGATCCCTGGTAGGAACTGAACACTTGGATATATTCAAGCACAGCACTCATTGGTAACTCTGTTTGTCAGTACCTGTATGTGCACATGGTCTCTGCCTAATTTCTCTCCCTTTCCCAGTCGAGAAAACATGCCATGTGCCCTCCCACCCACCTACTTCCAGGGAACCAAGATTCTCTGAAAGCTTCATCTAAAGCAGAGCAGCTAGATGGGAGTAGAAAGCTGGTAACCTGTTGATTTTTTTCTGATCCAGCATTCCTTCTTCTACCTTTCTATAATAGCACCCCAATATTCCCTTGGGGGAACTAACCCTACACTCATTCCACATGGTTCTGATGGGCTTAATATCACCTTTGGCATCTAGAAGACATGTGACTACTCATGCCTCCAGCATCAGTAACTGGCTCAGGGGTGGGTCTAAACCAAGCTGAGCCAATGACAAGGGTGGGTCTAACCCAAGCCGAGCCAATGACAAGGGCGGGTCTAACCCAAGCCGAGCCAATGACAAGGGCGGGTCTAACCCAAGCTGAGCCAATAACAGGGGTGGGTCCAACCCAAACTGAACTGATAGGATGGGCCTAACCCAAGCTAAGCCAGTCCAGTGTCCAGGCCCAGGCCTTTTGCAAAGCTATCAAAAAAAAAAAACAACTCTCTGGAGGTGTTAATTAACCTTATTGTGGCAATCAGTTCATAATACATACATGTATCACACCATCATGTGATATACCTTAAACTTATACAATGTTGTATGCCAATTATACCTCCAGAAAGCTGGGGAGAAAGAAAGGACTACTCTTCCTACTAGGGTTCCTAAGATGGTAGGCGGTAAATAGCCCAGAGCTGCTACAGTCATCTTTGTATCATGAGAGGAGACTGCCTGAGAGTGAAGCCCAAACAGAGGCAAGCAGGTCCCGATGCTACTGTTAATGCCCGGACCCAGTGTGCCTGATTTACGGTTATGAGAGATAATCAACTCCCTTTCTTGGTTGGATTTCTGCCACAAGAGAGTTCTAATTAATTTCAGGAGTGATAGATCTTATTTCCAGAAAGTGAAAAGGATACAGTACCTAGCGTGTAAATAAAAGTAATTAACATGGCATTAGGGAAGGGTAAACCTGGGCCTGGTACTTCCTGTTCCAGCCATAAGCTCTCATGAGCCCACATCTCACCTCACCAAACCAACGTCTGTAGTGTCAAGAGCCCAGAGCCCATGCAACTGTCACTAAGTCCTGTGTGGCCATGAATGACCTTCCTGAGGACAGTTCCCACTGCCTGGCATGAGAGGAACTCTGCATACAGTACAGTGGGAACGTGAGGAACTAGAACAAATGTACAGTGACTTATCCCACTGTTTGGAAAAAGATCATGTCTAAGGTTCAACTCAAGTCCCTGCCACCTTCTCTAATCATCTCCCACCCCCTTCTACCATGTCTGCCTTATGCTCCAGCCACACTGTCTTCTTTTTTGTTTCTTGAACACACCAAGCTTGGTCCACCTCAGAGCCTTTGCACTTGCTATTCCCTCTGCCTGAAATGACTTCCCCTCAGGTTTCCTTCTTGCCATTCAGATCTCAGCTGAAATGTCTTCCCCAGGGAGACCTTATTTGAACACCCCACCAAATACCCCACCCCCCAGGCCTTCCCTATCATATTAACCCTTGCTTTATGGTAGTTGTGTTTATCTTCCCTCCCTGGAATGTCAGCTGTTGAGCATAGGATCTTCCTACATCTTTTATATCCCCAATGCCTAGAACAGTGCCTGGCATATAACACAGTAAGAGCTGTGGAATCCATGCATAAAGAGCAACACAGAGATTGGTCACTAGCTGAAAGGGGGTGTGAGCTTAAGGAAAGGTAAGGAGCAAGAGATCCCTTTGAAGGCCTGGCTTATCATGTACACCTGTAAACCCCTAAGACACTAATCAGGGTGGGGAAAACCTCTCTCCCTCAATACCTGAGTGACCTCCAGCTAATGGAAACGGGATGGAGGAGACGATGTCACATTGGAAACAACCCCCTTTGCAGGTTTACATGTTAAGGAGTAGCTGACAGCTACTGGAGTTTAGTAACCTTTACTCTGCACTCTTATGACATAGATTAGAAAAGAGCTTCTTAAAACAGGTATTGTGTCCACTGAGGCTTAAAACTTAATCCTCAGGAAAGAGATGAATTTGAGATATTTTAGGAGGGTGCTTCCATTGCGGGAGAGGCTCAAATTACAGCCATGCGGATGGGAAGGATCTGGTTTTGGAGCTGCAGTGCTGAGCAGATCTGAACTTATGTCACAGGCTGTAGAAGCTCTGACCCTTTCACTAAAGGGCAAAAACCACAGGCCTGCCATGTCAACCCAAACCCCCTGCATTCTAAAAACCATCCTTGGGGAGGAGAAAAATATATACTAGAGGCTAAGAGGGAAGAAGTTAACAGTTGAACTTCACTGTTAATGAAACAGCAATCTTAAAAATGTAAGATTTCTCTGCCATGTGAAAATGTCTCAGGAAGTTCTAGGGTGCGTTATTCTCGGCTACAGGAAGCAGGTAAGATGACTTGGCAAAGGTTCCTTCTTCCAACGCTATCTACTGAATTTTATCATCACCTTGTCTTTGCCAGGTGTGCTAGGCCCTTTTTTTTTTTTTTTTAGATTTTATTATTTTTGACATAAGACAGACAGAGACAGAGAGAGAAGGGGGAGGGCCCAGAGCAGTCTCCACAGTTCTGTCATCAGTTTTCAACATGGTTTCCTTCCACACAGGTGGGTGGGGGACAGCACAGGGCAGGAACCGGGCTGGGGGCCTCTCACATGGGAAGCACACCCCAGTTCAGCATATGGGTCCACAAGGGCTGGGGCCGGGATTTGATTCTTGGTCTCCAGCGCTGCAAAGTGAGCGTTTAACTCACTGAGCCGTCCCGGCTTCCCCTTAACTTATTTTCAAACAACTTCAGCCCCTGTAAGCCATTCAACTGTAAGAGTAAACAAGACAATCACTCCAAGTTTCTTAGATGTAGAAGTTGGAAACAGCCATTGCCTTTCCATAGGTGCAAGTGAGCAGCAGGCCAAACCAGACCTAGTGCAAGTGTGGAAGTGAGGGGTCTTTAAGTTCAAGGTCTCCCTGGGGTTGCAGACACAGACTGATTAGAGGTCAAATTCACTGGTTTCAGTCAGCTCACACAGTCTTTTAAAGGCCCTGCGATAGGCAGGTATTAACACTTGGTCACAGTATACACAACTTGGTACTTACCACCTTAAAAACAAATACTGCATGCATTTACCTCATCTGCACTATGGGCATTCAGTCTCCTAACTCACGTTCTCAATATGCCATCATGACACTTGGCCCAGCACTGTGGGCCAATCTAACAGGCACTTCAACTGTATATGCTACAGCAGGGGTCCCCAAACCCATCGGGAACCAGGCCGCACAGCAGGTGAGGGGCTGGCCACTGAGCGAAGCTTCATCTGCATTTATAGCTGCTCCTCATCGCTTGCATTACCGCCTGAGTTCCGCCTCCTGTCAGATCAGCAGCAGCATTAGATTAGTCGTATAATTATTTCATTATATATTACAATGTAATAATAAAGTGCACAATAAATGTAATGCACTTGAATCATCCCTGAACCATCCCCCACCCCCACCCAGTCCATGGAAAAATTGTCTTCCCAAAACTAGTCCCTGGTGCCAAAAACGTTGGGGACTGCTATGCTACAGCATGCAAGGAAGAACAAACTGGGACCAACTGGTTCAAAGAGTCTCCGTTTTCTATTTTGCATAACTTAGATCTACTATTCCTAGAAAAATGTGTTTCACCAAGCTTTTTTTTTGTCCTGGCATCTCTTCCATGATTAAACTTGACAGAAAAATCCGAAAACTTGAGACAGACACCTTTGATTTCAAAATTAGAAAAATCAAAGCGATCTCTCTTGGCTTTCCTCAGAATGGAGAAAGCCAACGCATGCTGGTCAGGAGCAACACACACTTATAAACCATCAGGAATTAATTCACAGTCCTTCTCCACCCCAACCCCAATCCAAACAAATGGAAGAGCTGAAGGAAAAGGGAGGACGAGAAAAAGGTTGCCCAACGCCAGCACGTGCTCCAACAGCATGTTATGGCGCAGGACTTGCACTTTGCAGAAGTGGCTTCACTAGGACAAAATCAGTGAAGAGACAGCAAGTCTGGTTCTCTTTGTGTTTTCCAAGTCTGCAATGATCTATCCACAAAAATACTTTGATAGACATGCAAGGACAAGTGCTCAAGGGTGTACACCATCATTCACTGGTGTGGAAATTGGAGAAACTTAACAGTCAACAGAGGACTGATTGGAAAACTATGCGGTTGTTAAGAAGAATTACTTACTAATATGGAAGAAAGTTCATGACATGTCAAGAAAGCACCCCATTTTTGTTTACAAATGCATCTTCCCTCTCTCTGAATACAAAGGATCTGGAAGGAGGTACCAGGACCCAGGTAAAGCAGTCACTTGTCCCTGACACACTACTATACACATTGATTTTTGCAGTAGGCATATATTGCTTCTGAAATTTTAAAAAGCTTAAGTTGGACCAAAAAAAAAAAAAAAAGCAGAATAATTATTGTTCAGGGATAATTTTATTCTACTGAACCAAGGCACCAGAGACAGAGTTTTTCTTCCTGTAGTTGCCCTCTCCTCCATCCTTTTTCAAACATTTCTGAACACCTACTAGGTGCCAGGAGCGGCTAGGAGAGGCTGACAGAAAGCACCTACTATCAGTGCTGGCTGCAAACACAATGCTAACAGCTGACACCAACTTTCTGTACCCAGGTGCACTTGTAGTAGAAAACTGTAAGGAAAGGGAGTATAATTCCTCTGGGTTCACATGTCCTAAGACAAGAAGAACACATCTGGGAAACAAAAATCACATCTGAACAGAATAAGCCAAGTTTAGGAGCTTTATCCAAAATGGGACAAAACATACCAGAGTCCCCTGAGACTTCAAGGCACAGTTCATCTGGATCTAATCCTATGCAAAAGACACCCTAAGAGGAAAGATTTAAGTTTCAAAACTGATTGAACACCAGTGTGTGTGCTGAGCGGGGTGGGGGTGGTGCAGACAACAAGTAGCTCTGGAAGTCACTGGAATTCTATCCCATGTCCTAAAATGTCATCTTATCCTAGAACACACGAAACAAAACTAGCACAGAAAATGACCAATCTCTGCCCAGCACGCGCTGCGCTGCAAAGGCCCTGTCTTTAGAATGGACGTTAAAACGGGCCTCCTGCTAAAAGTAGAAAAGGCACAACCTGGACAAACCCTGGAGAAAGAAATCAGGGAAGCTCGGATCCCCTGGAGGCAGAGAACCTGGGACGACTGGAGAAGATCGTGCGGCTTCCCCCCAAAGCTGTGTCAAGGGGGTGGCGGGGGTTCCCCCACGACCTCAGCGAGAGGCACTGCATTCAAGCTGTAGAATAAGCGTTTCCATCCTTTATTCAATCCGTCCCCAAAGTGCTGTCAGGGGAAATCTGAACCGTGTAGAGCTGAGAAAAGCGGAGGGAAGGGGACGGTTTCAAACATGTTCCCGAAGGGAGGAGGTGCCAGGAGGAAGGGTTTTGGGACAGAGGCCTGCCCTGAGGGTGGAGCATGGGTGGGGAAGTGGGGGAGAAGGAGGGATGTGAGAAATGAGGGGCAGATGGGCATAGCAGGAGGACAGGGGGTGGCGGGCATTGAGCAGGGACAGAAAACAGCCAGAAAAGAGACAAGAGGACTCGAGTCGGGGAGACTGGAGTCAGAGGGAAGTAAGAAGGCAGAGCAGCCAGGATGCGGGGACAGGGGGGAGGGGGAGAAGGACCAAGGAAGTCAAAGCAGGGGGGTGGGGGGCAGCAAGAGAAAGAAAGTTGGCACAAGGGTACAAAGGCATCAAGTGAGGTAGATTGCAGAGAAGCGGGATTTTCGAGCCCTGCACCGGGCACCCCCCCCCCCCAAGTGTCCCAGCGGCCAGGAAGCGACGCGCCAGCGAGGGGAGCCGCAGGGTCCCCCGGAACGGCAGCGGCCGGGGGGTCCCGAGAGCAGGGCAGGCGGCACGGCAGGGCAGGGGGGGTTCCCCGGCAGCGGTGATGGTCCCCAGGCGGCCCCCACCCCGGGCGGCAGCCTCAGCTCCGCACTTACCCGGGCTCGGGCGACAAGGACTAGCGGCCAGGGCGGCGCGGCTGGGACCTCGGGCCCCGCCCCCGCCCTTGAGCTCCCGGCCCGCGCCGCTCATTGGCTGCCGCGCCACGGGACCGCGTGCGCCTCGGCCAATCGGTGCAGAGCAGCGCCTTTTGGAAACTTTTGCTCCTGGGCCCGGGCGCGGCGCGGCCACGCGGCGGGCCCTGCGGAGTTGGGGTGTCTCTGGCCCGCGGGCGGGGACCAGGCTGGCTGCGGAGGGTGTTGGCTCCTCCCCGGACACCGAGGACCGGGCTTGGGCTTAGGAGCCAACGCAGTTCAAGAAAACATAACTCCCCTGTCCTTGACACAGATTGCATTTGCCCCAAATTAGAAGAAAAGACAAAAGTCCAAGTTCGCTTGGGTTAATCAATGCCCCACGTTCTTCCCACTCCTTTACACCCAAAATAAACATTTTTTTTTAATATTTATTTATTTATTAATTGGTTTTTTGACACAGACAGAGAGAACTGAACTGGGGGTCCACACGGGCCGGGGCAGGGATTCGATCCTCAGTCCCCAGGGCTGCAAAGCGAGAGCTTAACCCACTGAGCCCTCCCGGCTTCCCCAAAATAAACATTTAAACATTACTATTTTCTTAAAAGGCAGCAAAACTTCAGAGTATTGGAGTCTGATTTGAGCCTGTCTTTGAATCCTAGCTCTCCCACCTATCTAGCTGTGTGGTCTTGAGCAAGTTACTCTGTGACTTAGTTTGGTCATCGATAAAATGGGGTTCGTGATAGGATTCTACCTCACAGGATTATACAGGGATGAAATGGGTTGTCTTGACATTTGTTAAACGGTGCCCAACGCATAGTTAAGTACAATCTATGTATGTGTTAGTGATCATGCTTTTTTAATTGGTCATGGGTGTCAGGCACAATTCCTTGACATGGGTTTGCCTCATTTAAGTCTCAATCTTAATTGTTCACCAACAATTAGCAAAATGAATGTCAGACAAAACGCATGTCCTCAGAGTTCGAGTACTAAGAAACACACTAAACCAGCAAACAGAAAAAGAAAAATAATTTTCAGATTCTCAAAGCAAGGTCATGTGATAGAACGGGGCTGAGGGGAGTCACTTCAGATAAAGTGGTCAAGGAAGGCCGCTCTAGGTGACCATGGAGCTGAGACCAGGATAATGAGAACCACAGGAAACTACTTGTATTGCCCTCATTTTAAAGATGAGAAAATTAGGGTGCAGGGGGAAGCCGGGATGGCTCAGTGGGTTAAGCGCTCACTTTGCAGCGCCGGGGACAAGGGATCGAATCCCGGCCTCGGCCTGTGCGGAACCATGTGCTGAACTGGGAGCTCCCCCAGTTCAGTTCTCTCTATCTCTGTCTCTGTATTTCTCTCTCTCTCTCTCTCTCTCTCTCTCTCTGTCAAAATAAATAAATAAATAAAATAAAAATATTAAAAAAAAAAAAATTAGGGTGCAGAAAGTTAAGTGTGTTGCCCAAGGTCTTATTTCTTAGTAAATAAGAAATCAGGCTTTAAAGCTCAATCTGCTTGACTGCTACACACTCATGTTGTTCAGAACTGCACTAGAGACATAGAGATTTTAGCTACTTTGAGGATTTCAGCCACACTCCGAATCCTGCCTTCCTCCCTGCCATGATTAAGAATGACCTTTCTTTAATTCTATTTTATTTTGACTCCTTGCTAGTTATGGAGAAGCGCAGAAACACAAAAGGGAACCACCACCTACAACAAGCTGGTTAAGGAAGGTACCAAAATGTCTTTTGGGAAACTTCCACCTCCGTGCCAGGTATGAAACACTAAAAAGTAAATCATTTGAACCCTCTTGACATTTTTGCTCTTATGCTTTCTTTTACTCCAGAATTTTACTGACCCTCACTATTCTGTGAGGTTTCTAGACAGGAAATAATCACCCAGTTTACAGAGAAACTGAAGCACAAACTGATCAAGTCATTTAACCTAGTTGGTTTTTAGTTTCTTTTTATTTCCATTTTAAAAAAGGAAGAGGACATTGATTCAATGTCCTTCAGGAACAGGAGTTTAGGTATGTATCATTAGGTAAAACCCTACAAATGAACGGGAAATTCTGGTGTACTTTGAAACTTTATCCTTTCTTTACTCAATTTATTTTCCTTGTAATATTTAAGTATGAATGAGCAGAGAGCTCAGTTACTTTTAAGTCCTTCTCTTATAATTTATCATTTCAAAACACTAAACCTAACCTACCATAGACAGCAGTTGCTGGGGGAGAAACAAACACCTTCAGTGGCCAGCCGCGTTAATTCGGCGCTGAATTGAATGTAAAGTAGTCACTTAGCACAAAAATCAATCTTCATCCTGATTTCATAAACAGGAAGGAGGTTATGCTTAAGAAAATATATCTTCACAAAAATGTTAAGATACTCTTTCATCTATATCAAATTGGATTTCGAGTCATACTTATCTGCTTCCAAGGGCTGATACACTCTGCTTAGGCAAGTTTTCTGCAAACAAACAAATCACATTTTGTTAAAAATTATTTGTAACTTCAGACTTTTCATTTGCTTTCCATTTAGTATGATTGATTTATTCTTACTGCATTTAACCTGTTGAGACCAGGCACAGCTCTGGACTTGAAAGAAAGCCAAGCTAAGTCAAACAAAATGGGTCTGCTCTTTATGATGTTTTGTGGCTAACACGCTTACAAAAAAAAAAAAAGCAATAAAAAAAAATCACAACTATTTTGTTTCCTTTTTTATATTTTTAGTTAATATGGTCTACGTTCAGAGCTATTCAACTAGAATAAAAAAGAGAAAGAAAAACACTTCTAGAGAGAAGCATATTTGTTTGGTAGTTTGGAAGAAAAAAAAAACATAAGTTAGAAAAAGGGTGGCTTTCCCATCTGTTCCAATTCCCACTTGGAAAATACTCCCCACCCCCACCCCCACCCCCCAGAGACACACTGAAGATTTACTCAACAGTAATAAATACCTAAGCAGGCAGATGATGAGTGTGTACTTGTCATCTGCCTACTGGAAAATTTAATAGGAAAGCATTCTTCAGCAACGTGTTTCATCTTGCCCTCCACAACACATGTGTCTCAAGATGTGAATAGGGATGTATTGTATTAGCTTCCCCTGAAATTTACCCCACTTACTGCTAATTGACTAAGGAAACTGCCTCACTCTGCAGACTTAAGGGTGGGGGGTCTCTTTTGGCCATTTCTAGTTGCTGATTCTTCGGCAAACGGAATGTTTCTTGGCAAATTTCAAAATAAATTTCTCTGTCGTATCCTAAGCTAGGTTTAAATTTACGTACAGACACGTGCTTTGTTTTTCTTCTAATTTGCAACAGGAAATAGTGACCAGCTGGCAGCTTCTCCAATGACCCTTGTGCTGAGTTAAAACTTTTTTTTTTTTTTAATTTTAGGGAAAAGTAGATTGTGAGACCAAGAAAAAAAAACAAAAAAACAACAACAAAAATAAAAAACACCCACCAAACGTGGCAGATCTATCCACCTAAAATACAAGCTGTTGGTAGCTTCACAGGACTTTTGCAGATATCAGGGTCTCCTTTTTTGTTCTCCCAACCTGTCATTGGAGAAGTTGTGCTCCTTTGTCCTGAGCCCTGCAGCAGAGCTTTTTAAAAAATCTTTTTGTCCTGCAGCAGAGCTTTTTAAAAAATCACGTTTTCTCACTAGTCACGAGGACCTCTTAATTGCTGATGACAACATCCAGCCTAGTCTTAGCATGCACTTTTATTTTTGCCAGCTGGGTCCTAACTCTGCCGCCAGAAACCCTCGGGGCCTGTAGTACCTGATGCTTAACTCTTTTGGGCAAGTTTTTTTTATTTTTCCTACTCGCCACTAGGTTGCACTAGGTTAAGGACGCTAATGGAAAATATGCGTCATTAAAAAAAAAAACAAAAACCACGTGACAAGACGAGCGAAAGAGAGAAAAAGCAAAACGATCGGGTTTTGCATTGAAATGCTGTTTAAATCGCTTTTCCTCCAAGACCTGAAGAGCTGAATTGCATCAAATCCTGGCTGGCAGGATTTTCCCCTGGTTCCCCCTCACTAGCTCCCTAATTCTTCGCTTTCAGGTTCCTTTCCACTCCACAGCTGTCGGCCAAGGGAAAGGCCTCCTTCAGCTAGGGGGTTTTGCCAAAAAAGCCGGGGTCGCCCCCCGGGAAGGTCCCTATTTAGGGGTTTATCGGGAGGGGACTGAGCCTGACGAGGCTGCAGGGCCGCGAGGCCCCGCCCCCCCCGAGTTCCCAGCACGCCCCGCGCGGCGAGGATGCGGTGGCGGGGGGAGGAGCAGAGGAAAGGGCGGAGCCAGAGGGAGAGAAGGGCGTCGGTTTTGCGACAGGGGCGGTGCGGCGCGGAAGCGGAAGTGGAGGGTGCGCTTGGCGGCGGCGGCGGGAGCTGCGGAGTCGGGAATCAAAACAAAGGGCCTGGGGGGGGGCGGAGGGGAGGCGGTGGGGTCGGAATGTGAGCGGAGGTGGAGCTGTCGGCTGAGGTGAGTATGCTGGAAACGCTGGGAACCAGCTCCTGATGGGCGCACTGCTCTGGGACCACCAGACAAGAAGGGAGACAGTGATCCCCCTTTCCTTGCCCATTGCTGGAGGAGGTGGGGGAGGTTGGCTATAGAGGAAGGACTGGGACTCGCCATTCTGGCCCCCATAAAGGTTCAAGTTGTCTCCTTGTCACGTCCGTTCACGACTGTCCTTGCTGCGCCGCTGCTGCCCTTTGGGGGGTGTTTGGCTCCCCGCCCGCACCTGTCTCCCTAATCCCTGTGGCGCCCTCCAGGTGTGTAGAGCAACCTTTCCAGAGGAGTGTGCACAACTGGAAGGTTAAGAGAGAAAGACCGGGCAGGTGTTTTTTGCAACCCCCCCTAGAACGTTTTGCATCCTCCCTAGGGTGTAGTCTCTGGTTTGACCGATAATGTTGAGTTTTCTTAGGACTTGAGCCGCTCCTACTAGTAGTTGTAACGCGACACCTTGATGCACGTTTTAGAGTTTCCCAAGCACCTTTCTGGTATTACCAAGAGCTTTCTCTTGCGTCTTTTGGATTTTTCAACGTCTCTGAGCGGTAAAAATTGAAGCCTAATTGAAACGGTCTTCCTAGACATTTACGGAACTCTTCATTCGTTGTGCCAGGCACTGCGCTAGAGGCAGAGGATAGAAAAATGAGTAAGAAAACATGATCCCTACTGTCATGGAGTTTATTCAAGTGGGGGAGATGGATAATCTTTTTTTAAAGCAAACAAATGAGATTATTTTAGATACAAGAGCTATGAAAAATAAAACGTAGTATAATGGGATGGGGTGGGTGGGGTAGTCTTCGAGGACCAGATAGGGTGTTAAGAGAAGGTCACTGCTAAATTTTGTACTTTGATTATCTCATTTAATACAAACAACAGCCCTAGCCAGGTGCTACTATTATTATTAGTCTCATTTTACAGATGGGGATTTGAGGCTCGGAGTGGTTGTGAGTGGTCCAGAGCTGCACAGATAGGAAGCAGACAGTTTGACTTCAGAGCCGGCTCACAACTATGGTCTTAACTGCTCAAAGACTCTCAGAGAGGATGGCAGAAGTGAGACTTGCACTCAAACAGAACTTGCTTTGGCTATGTAAGTTCCTTAGTGGAATTCCCAGGAATAACTGGGAAAATTTCCAGGTGCAGGTCCCTAACAAGTTGATACATTTGTACTTTCTGTTAAAAAGCACCTTGTTGTGGTAGAGAAAGAGGTGGACAAGCCTGGGTCTGCTCCTTTTCTAATAGTGTGATCTTGGGCAAGTTACCAGACTTCACTAAACTTCACTTTCCTCCTCTGTAAGATGCTCAGCCAATTTCTCCCTTGTTTATCTCATAGATTTACTGTGGGAAAAAAACTTACATAAATGGACCTCATTATCTGGTTGTTTTTCATCATTGTATCCCTGTGCCAAGCATTGGCCTCCTACATATTTAGTGTAAAATATTTACTGAACATATAAATTTAGTAAATACTTGCTTTATTCAGAAATAATGTTAAATAAAAATTGCTTAGTAAACCATATTGTACTCTACCTGTCAGCACGCTTTCAGGATTGGCCTTGAAGAGGTTTACAAAAGCACACTGAAGTTGTGGATATCATGAACATCACAAATTCTCATGATCTAGAGGAGATTATGGAGAGATAGGAGACTGTATTTAATAGGAAAAACAAGTACCATAATTTGCTAACATTGTGGCAGTTAACTCCATCTGTGTCTTTCAATTAACTCCTAACTGTATATAGGTAAACAGCTCTATTCATTTTCTTATTCAACAAATACTTCATACTGTATTTTTCCATGTATAAGATGCCCCCATGTATAAGATGATCCCTACTTTTCTTAACCCAACATTAAAGAAATCAAACCTGTATATAAGATGACCCCCAATTTTTGGACTAACAATTTTAGACAAAAGTGTTGTCTTACAGAAAAATATGGCATATCCTAAGTAGCCAGGCCCTGTGCTTGGCACGGTCAGTACAGTGGTGAAAACGATGGTGGGCTCCTTTAGCTACGTTTTTTTTCCCCCTCAGTAATGTTGTGAGGTGGACAGGGGAGGAATTAGCCACACCTTACAGAGGAAGAAACCAAAATTTAATGAAGTTTTTGTAGCTTCAGCGTAAGGGCCAAATAGTATTTCAGGCTTTGTGGCTATATAGTTTCTGTTGCAGATACTCATCTCTGTAATTGTAATGCAAAAACAAGTCATAGACAGTACTTCAAACAGAGGAGTGTGGCTGTGTCTCGATAAAATTACTTATAGACACTGAAATTTTAATTTCACAAAATTTTGTGTCATAAGACATTATTTTGATTTTTTTTTTCCTAAGAACTTAAAACTGTAAAATACATTCTTAGTTCAAAGGCCACTGAAATACAAACAGTCGGCTGGTTTTGACTGGCAGGCCAGTTTGCCAACCCCTGCTTTATGTGATCATCTCTTAGATATGGCATTTGTGTGGTCATTTTGCCCCTCATCCTACTATGTAGATGTTAGACCGCTTGAGAAGAGTGTCTTATCAACGAGGTAACTAAAAGACATTTTTTTCCGTAGGCCCAGATTAAATTTCTGAAAGATAAATTAATAATCTTAAAATTTGTTGAAGGTAAGTAGGAGTGGGTTGTTGCTGGGGTATGATGGGAAGTTCTTAGAAGTGGTATTCAGTTGTCCTTACCATTGGCAGGCTGCCTTGATTTGATCTGCTTTTATTGTACTGTTTAAGTATTGTTGCCTTAAGAGTAGATGTAGCACATCTGTGACTTGAGATTTCTGTGTTAGATTTTTGGTGATGTACCAAACTGCACTTTTATAAGTAAACTAAGAAATCTAAGAAATTGGTTTGATTTATTCTGTAGCAGAATCAGGTTCAAAGTCCACAGAGGTCACTTAATTTGGACCTTACATACTTACCGGTATATCAAAAACACAGTGGGATAAGTTGTTCTTAAATTAATTTCAAAATCTTACATAATTGGTAATGAGGATGTGTGGTTATTTGTTTACTAAAATTATATGCTCTCTGCTGTTATTTTTTTTTACTTTCACAAGTAGAGACTTTAGAGAGAGATGGTCGATAAGAATTAAGAAAAACTATAGAAAGAATCTACGGGGCTGGGGGAAGTTGGCTCCAGCCAAGTGAAGAGGAGTGGTTACACAGGGATATGCTGGTGTCCAAGACTGGGCTATGGTTATAACAAGAAACAGGGCTAATCCAGAGTTCCTTTTTATTTGAAGAGTACAGAACATGAGGAACCAAAGATTATAGATTTAAAAAAAAAAAAAATCAGGTTGATAACAGTCAAAAACAGTGAACTAAGTTCACCGAATTTTAGTAACCTGTAATTTGTTTTGATGGCCATTCTACTTTAGTTCTTTAAGATCTGACTTGTTGGGAGCCATTGCACCATACATATAATTGCAATCTCACATTATAAGTGTAAAATTTGTGCTTATGCATATAAATAGCATTGAAATCTCATTCTTAACAGGGTGGAAGAATGAAAGAAAAGAAAGATGAAAGAATGTTGAACCACACTGTGTGGCTGTATGATGGAAGGAAACGGAACTGAAAACTCCTGCAGTAGAACACTTGGATGGCTTCAACAAGATAATGACACTAAGCCATGGCTTTGGAAATTCTCTAATTGCTTTTCTGGTCCTGAGCAGACGTTGCCACTTAGTTCCCAAACGGTAACTATGTGCAAGACGAAGGACGGAGCAGATTCCTAATGCAAATAGATGAGAGGTCCATTTAGTCTGGGCATAAGTTTTCCCTTGTGTCCTGCTTACATTACTCCTTGTAGCACATTTTTATAATTCCTGACTCCATGAGAGCATAATTTTTTTAATTCCTGCCTTTCCACTCTGAGTAACAGTAGAGGCTTTAAATATTTCATGTTAGCTCTCTGGGAAGGCCTGTTCCTTGCCGAAGAATGGCCCTGGCTTTAGCTGCCATTCCATTTTGTTTGGTAATGATCAGGTGGTATAAACAGCATTGAACACTAGTTCCAGGGTTGAATGCGGTAGGATGGAACCAGAAATCACCGGCCCCATAAAAAGTGTGTTCTGATTTTTCTTTTCTCAGAAAAATTACATGGAGAACAAGAAAGTTGCTGTGGAATTAAAGGATGTACCATCTCCCCTTCATGCTGGCTCTAAGCTTTTTCCAGCAGTCCCACTTCCAGATATTCATTCTCTTCAGCAGCCTAAAATACAGCTTTCGCCTGTCCCCAAAGTAAGCCGCTGTGCTCATTGCACTAATGCACCTTCCACTTCACCCATGCGTTGTGGCGGTGGCGGTGTTGGAGGGGCTGGTAGCTTGGTTCACAGGGGTGCACTGTTAGACTCGCAAAGTACCAGGACAGTCACATGTCAGGTGGGGTCAGGGTTTGCTTTCCAACCCACATCTTCACTCCAGAATGCCTCAGCAAGGAACAGTGTGGCCGGCATTGCAAGTGATTTCCCCAGCATGTGTCTAGAAAGTAATCTCTCTTCCTGCCAACACCTACCCTGTTGTGGAAAGCTCCACTTCCAGTCGTGCCATGGGAACGTGCGCACACTGCCGCAGTTCCCGGCCGTCCAGGGCTGCTCCTCCGCTGGCTACTTCCCCTGTCCTGACTTCACAAGTGTGGCTCCGGGGCATTTGGAAGAGCACATTTCACAGCCTGAGCTAAGGCCTCACCTGTGCACCAACTCTCTGCACTTAAACGTGGTTCCTCCAGTGTGTTTAAAGGGCTCCCTGTGCTGCGAAGACTGTCTAAGCAAGGTTGGTATCTCTATTTCACATGTTGGGTGCAGCTGAGGTTTGAGGAATGGCTATTTAAAGGTGGATGTACCTTGAGAATCCTGTATTGTGCATGGGGTGGACGATCCTTCCATGATGTGACTTTCTCTCCCATCAGCTTAACTTCTGCTGGTCTTGAAAGAAGCAGAGGGTGAAGTGGGAGGGACCCTTCAGAACAGTACAAAGTAATTATTTATGTAGTAATTATTTATGTAATTATTTGAGCCTCTCGTAATAATTCTGTTCCACACATGTGATCCTAGTTCTGCAAAGCCTCGTGTTCTGTTTTGTCTTTGAAGGTTAGAGCACGATTGTGATTTCTTATAACTAACACCCTATCAATGGACCTGTTCATGTCATGTCGGTAACTGCATGTTGTCCTTCTGTAATAATTTTGGGAGCTTGGCACCTCAGTCACGTGTGTTTAAGTGAAGACTTTGATTCCCTTTATGTAAAGTATGCCTGAGGTCTCCATTGCAGCAGACACATGCCCCACACTGTCAAGGTCTGATCATGTGACAGGCTTCCCTGATCATTTCAAGTCACTTGAAGTGAGTTTATGAATTGATAACTAATAGTTCTGGGAAAGATGACTTGAACAGACATTTTATCAGAGGTTAGTAGGTGGAAAGGCGAAACACTTAGAATATGTTTTCAGTCGTATATAACTCTTGGTTCTGAAATGATATATCTGAAACCTCCTTTTTTCAAAAAAATTTTAAAACAGCCGGCAAGAAATAGTATAATAGCTGCTGCTAAAGTCTGGCCAAATATACCACCTCCAGATACTCAGTCTGCACCTGTTACTGTTCCTCTGTGTAACGGCTGTGGAGCCAAAGGATCAGGGAAGGAGACCACCTTGTCACTGGCCACCGGTCTAGGCAAAGCTGCTTCGATTTTTGGTAAATGACAGTATGGTATACAATGTACATATCTGAATAGTTTTCAGTATCTGATATTAACTGCATTTAATCGCCCTTAAAAGATCCTTGTGGTTCTGAAGCTACTATGTATATGAGTCTCTATTTCCATCTCTGGGTGAAAAAAAATTTTGTTTTTATAAACGAGTAAGTCATTTGCCCTTTAGGTTGGGCTGAAGCTATTTGAGATCAGATGCTGTATATAGAAAAATGGGGAGTATGTTAGGAGAAATAAGTGCTGATGGGACTAGGTGTCGAGTTTGTAATCACACTTGTTAATTGTATACTCCCTAGAAGGAATTAGTATTTAGAAAGATTTAGCAATGGCTGGTGAAAAATGGTATTTGAAAAATGGTATTGAAAACCTAAGGTCATTTCTCCCCAAAGTTGTTAATGTGATAGCTTATCTTTGGAAAACTTTTTTAAAATATTTAAACATTTTAAAAATATTAAATCAGATGTTAATGCAACATTAAAAATTACCTAAAATCAAGGACAGTAAGACCTCCCCCTCTGTGGCTCTTCACTGTTTTTCTGTCTTGAGTAGGCAGATAAGCGCGGGTGGAGCATGAGAATCAGGTCCCAGCACTGCAGCATCTGTTCTATGTTTTCATGTCCAGAGATGCATAACTGGTCAGCATGAGGATGACTCCTGCTTTGCGATGGGCTTAAAGTAATTCGACCTTTAGATTTGTCCTCTCCTGAAAAATAGGAATAATCACTAGAGAGTCTATGGCAACTTGGGGGGCTGTTTATTTTATTAGGTCAAACACTGAGGTTGGTACCCTTAAAGTGAACATCCATCAATAATTTCATTTTTCTGCAGATAAGGAGGATAGGTAGCTACTGATTTTATTTTAATTTGCCATTTCTCTTTTTCTATGTGTAATTGAAAGTGTTAACATTTCTTAAGGGTCACCAGAAGTTGCACTAGCTGGGCAGGTGCTAGAAAACTTACCCCCCATTGGAGTTTTTTGGGATATTGAAAACTGCGCAGTTCCCTCTGGCCGCTCAGCGACTGCTGTTGTACAAAGAATCCGTGAGAAGTTTTTTAAAGGCCACAGAGAAGCAGAATTCATCTGTGTGTGTGACATCAGTAAAGAAAACAAAGAAGTTATTCAAGAGCTGAATAACTGTCAGGTAAAAAAAAAAAGGAAATTTAAATCTATTATGATAGAAGAATAAACGTGACTTTTTTTTTTTAAAGAACTGCATTTCAAAATTTGTTCAATAATATGCATTTGTACTAAGTTTGCAAATGAAGGAAATTAACAAAGATGATTTCTAAAGTACAGTAAATCCTCACTGTCATCAATATATTCCTCGACTTAAAATGACACAAAATGAAACCAGTTTTATCATAGGCTAATTGATACAAACGAGTTATGTTCCTATAGCATCTCATTAATGTTATAACAAAATGGCACTGAATGAAATGACATTGTTTGAGGACCTGCTGTGCTAAGAATCATTTAATTATGTCTGAGTTTTCAATCATGCTGCTTATTTATGACTAGCACCAAACCAGTATAATGGTTACCTATCATTTTCTTTGATTTTTCACAACTGCTCTATGAACAAGGCTCATAGGATTTATTATTTGAAATTTGCAAATAAAACTGGGGCCCCCAAGTGGTTAATGTTTTTTTTAATCACATGGCCAGTAGTGGATGAGCTAAAATTTAAATCCAGACTAACCCCGAAGTCTATTGTCTTAATCTGGTACTAGAATCCAATTCTTTTGGCTCAGACAAGTAATTCCATTGGTATGCCATGTTGCTGCCTGAAAGTATATATTTATGTTCTTTGTAAAAATAAATCCTTGTGTGTGTGAATGCTTGAGGGTGCATGTAATTGAGGCACCTCTCAAAACCTTTTCTTGCTTTGGAGGCTGTTAGATGTGAGCCTGATCGTTTTCCATAGGGATAAACACATTTTAACCTTCATAGTTAGATGCCTCTCCTCCCCTACCACCTTACCCCAGATCCCGAAAGCCATAGACAGATGACATCAAATACAGCCCTAAATCTTACCGTAATCATGTATTTTTCTCAGCCACTTTCAGATTGTTGGCAAAAGCTATTTGTGAGAGGTCATTTAACTACTTTAGGTTCACTTCCTTTTCTCTACCTATTTTCTGAAAGGGGGATGGATGAAGTGTGCAAAAGCAGAAGATAAAAGATGAGAGCAGGGGTAAAAGTGGAACCAGTTAATTCATGTGGAAAACCACATTTGAAGTTATGGAGATCTGCTTGTAATTTTTTTCCCATTCCTAAGTTGCGGTAATGAGTTTCTTCCCTCAGGAATGATCTGTTAAAATGTAGACAGAATACGTAATGTTCATTTGTTCTCATTATACATTAATGCAGGTAACCGTCGCCCACATCAATGCTACTGCAAAGAATGCTGCTGATGACAAACTTCGCCAGAGTCTCCGAAGGTTTGCAAATACGCACACAGCTCCTGCCACTGTGGTTCTTGTGTCAAGTAAGTATAGTGAGATTGCTCATTTCAGATAAGCTTACTGTGGGAGAATTGACCTAGAAGCAAAAATACTTTAAAGTGAGGCCCAGTGTTGCTAATTTTAAAAAATCTAAGATGAGAGTAATTTCCAAAGTTGACACTCCCCAAAATATTAATATTTGCTCCCTGTTACTACTGGAGGTAACATATGTCTTGGGATTCAGTATGTGTGTGGTAAGACTGCCTTAGTGGGTTAATTCTTCTAATAATGAAATGTGTTCTTATTCTAAAAAGGGAGGGGGAGCAACTTAGCATACAGTCCAGCTTCCCTTTCTTCTCAGTGGGTGTCAGTAGAGTTGTCTCTGTCAAGTGTTTCTAATGTTTGGGGATGGCATTGGGCTGTACCTTTTCTTTCAGCTGATGTCAATTTTGCATTGGAACTTAGTGACCTGAGACATAGGCATGGTTTCCACATAATCTTGGTTCATAAAAACCAGGCCTCAGAAGCATTACTGCACCATGCCAACGAGCTGATCAGATTTGAAGAGTTCATTTCCGACTTGCCCCCAAGGTTACCACCAAAAATGCCAGTAAGTAAGTGGGTTTGCATTCTCTGTGCTGTGTTTCACCGTTAGGTTAGGGAGGCTGGAGACAGCCCCTAACAAAGAGGTCTCCAAGCCCTTGGGCAGCTGTGTTTTGTAGGAGGCCAGTCAGATTTTGAAATAAAATGTAGAAACCTTCAATTCTTCTCTTACAAATATACAGAGACTTGATATATATGAATGTTGCTTTTGTTTTCCAAAGTATTAATAGGGAATCAGCTTTGATATTTAACATTATGAACAGCTACTTGCCAGTGTCTCCAAAGCTAGTGATACTTTGTGTCAGATGGACAGAAGTCATGGAATAAGTCATTACTCCTTTTGCTTCTAAGTATAATGGGTAAGGAGTATGGTGATGGTTTATACCTACTGGTGTGGTTGGAGTCAAACAGAGGAATTGTAGGTCTTAGGCATTTAATCCTTATGCTCCAACAGGTCTCTGGGCCTGTTCACCATTGTTGTGTACCTTGCCATTCACATGGCACAGTTTGGAGGCATGGTTATTACTACACCTGTAACCTGTTAAGACACGTGACAGGATAACGTGAGCATTATTTCCAGCAGCGTGAGCATTTCTGATAGTCTTGATATGGGATAAAAATGTTTACTATCATGCTGAGCTGTGTTTAAGCGCTATGGAGAATATTTGTGTAACTCTGAAAACCACTGATAATGGAGAGGAGCTATCGTGTGCTTGAAGCAGAAGAATGGGCAGTCCCATTCATTAAATGCAGTTTTAACAGAATTAAGTTAACTTTAGAATTACAGAAGCCCCATGGAGAAATGATCTCATCCAATGACCTCACTTTAGGGGGAGGAAGTCAGCACTTAGAAAAAGTAGGCAATTCATCAAAGATCAACACAGCTTGATCATAGGAGAGCAGAGATGGGACCCCAGTCCCCCAATCCGAGCACTTGTGCTGCTAGCCCCCCTGTATTCCCTAACCCCCCAAACAGGCCAAGACTAACCACAAGCTAAGGGTGAGCTGCAGTTAGGGACACCAGAGTCTGGCCTGAGGAGTAATATACTTCAGTCCTTGGAGCCGCCCTCCTAATTTTTTGTTGTTCCTCATTATGTAACTATGTTTGGCTGTAGCTACATTTCCTCCCTTCTGCTTCTACTTGGCACTCACTTTTCTAATCTTGAAGACCTTTAAGTCAAATGTAGTATTTTAGGTGAAAGATTGCCCACTATGGGGATCCTTATTCTTATGCTTAAAAACAACAACAACACATTTTCAGAACATTGAATCTTACCAAGCACGTTCACTAGAGTGATAACTTCAGATACATTTCTCTTTTTCTATGTCTTTCAGTCTAAATAAGTTTACCTTCTCCCATGCAGGTCTCTATTACCTCCCCTCCAAGGTAGCTGGCTTGTTTGGAGATCTGTCACTGTCCTTATTTCGGAACTGTGTTTGTGCCCTTGAGCTGACCTGTTGTGACATTTCTCTATCTCAGCAGTGCCACACTCTGCTCTATGTTTATAACCTCCCAGCAAATAAGGACGGCAAGAGCATCAGCAACAGGCTCAGGCGCCTGTCTGACAACTGTGGTGGGAAGGTGCTGAGCATCAGTGGCTGCACGGCGACCCTGCGATTCACGAACCAGGACAGTGCAGAGAGGGCGCAGAAGCGGATGGAAAACGAAGATGTCTTTGGGAACAGGATCATTGTTTCATTTACGCCAAAAAGTAGAGAATCCTGTGAAACAAAGAGTTCAAATGTAATTGCTGATAAAGTAAAGTCTCCCAAAAAGCTCAAGAATCCAAAATTGTACCTCATCAAAGATGCAAGTGAACAACCTTCCAGTGCCAAAGCCGTGCCTGGGAAAGGGCCACCGGCAAATTCTGGATCTGCTGCAAAGCACACAAATGTGAAAAGTTTACAGGTAATGTGAATACCTCTCACTTTCCAAAGTTTATGGCAAGTTTGGTTTCTTTGTTCTGTGCCTTATATGCCCACTTGATTTTGATGTGTCCTCTCCTTATTTCCATTTCAAATGATACTCCCAAGTGATTTCTGAACAGGGTCTAATGCACCTGGGTACTTAAATTTTAAACTCTATTGTGTTTGTCTCTTTGAAGGAGCTGTGCCGCATGGAGTCAAAGGCTGGCACCAGGAACATCGAGCCCCAGCAGGGTCACCTGGGGCTGGTGGCACCTCTTCACAGGAATGCGAGCGCTCCAGCGCCCACCCAGAAAAGCTCCGGGATGGCAGACCCCGTTTACAGAACCAACCCGAAGTAAGTCAGCTTACTCTTTCTCATAGTTGCTTCTCCATTGCAAAGGAAACCAAACAGCCTTTTTTTCCCTTTGCTTTTCCTTCCATTAGAAAAGAGAACCTCAGTGCCCGAAGTGTTACCAGTTCTCCTGTGGAGAAAAAGGACAGAGAGGAGACTCTGTTCCACGTGAGTTGTCCATCGGCTTTCAGCAAGCTGATTACATCACGGCAAGTCGCTCCTCTGCTCACCTCTCCCTCCTGGTCTTCTCGGTAAGCCCCACTTACTGATCCCGGGGGTAGGTATGTGCAGTAGAAAGGTTGATGTGGCTGCTTAAAGGAACTCATGTAACCCAGAAGCACAGAAGTAAAGGAGAAGTCTCCATCCCTCCTCTGCTAGGCCCCTTCCCCTTTCCTCAGGTAACCCTGGCTAACGTTTGAGGGCAGTGCTCCCCACCATCTCTCTTCCTCCACGTGGGTGTCTGTGAGCAGAGGCCAGTGAGGGAAGCTTGTCCTGGCCAACGATAGGAGGCACATTATGATGTCCTTACCATTCCCTTCACTTCAGCGTGTTGAGGAAAAGGCCCAAACTAGGCATACACTGGTTATTCATAATCATAGGATAATAATGGGAAGCTCTTTGAGAAGTAAGGGTCTCGGTAAAGCACTTACCTTATCTAAGCTCTCTAAACTCACACCGAGTAATTCTGGAAGCTTGGAAGACAGGAAGAGCCATAAGGCCATGCTACTTCTAACACTGTGTATTCTGCTGAGTTGGTGATGACTTGCTATAGAAAGTGACTGTAGACCTATAAAATTACATGTAAAACTTTTTCTTCTGTGGAGGAGAACTGCAACATATGAGCAAGAATATCTAGCTTTTTCAAAGCCAAGGAGGTTATGTGACTTGCATTGCTGTCACAAGCTAATTTTCTAAGAATAATTGCCCACAGTAGAAAATTAATTTATTAGACCTGCCTATGATTTCTGCCTATAGCTTTAAATAATCCAATGAAAGAATATTTGATATTAAATAATTTCTTGGTTTATATGGTATAAGCTTTTGACAGTAAGTCTAAATCAGGATATGTTTAAGATAAAAACATATGTAAAAACCAAACTGTACTATGCCAAGCTCTGTGTATGGCTTCAAACAAAGCCTAAACGACATAGGCTGAATAACATTTTAAAAATAATCTCAATGTGTATATTTTAAGCAGGAGTATGTCTCCAAACCTTTTAAACAAAGCGTCCCCACTTGCTTTCAACGTGGCAAACTCGAGGATTGGTGCAGACTGCCCTGCCACATTTACGAATGGCGCCGACATCCAGGTCAGCAATATAGACTACAGGTTGTCCCGGAAGGAGCTGCAGCAGCTCATGCAGGAGGTGTTTTCCAGGCATGGCAAGGTAACCTCTTTACTCTTCTCTTTGCCTTTGCTTTACCCTTTGCTGACATTTCAGATCCAGAGAAGTAATTCAGCACACACAACCACTGTCAGGGTGTCAGTGTTGTGTACTGAACAAGTTTGAATTCCATTTTCCTAGGGCTGCTCGTGGTGGTGCCAGTGTTTAGCCCCAGAGAGCAAGAACCCTATTAGAGAAGCACTTGTGGGCATGGGCAGCGATTGAAATGGAAATTTGGGAAATATAGCACTGACAGGTTTAATTAACTTTGGCTGCTAAAATCTAGAAATAGGATTACAAAATAATGTTGGGGTTTTTTGCTAATAGCTTACTGTATATCTGAATCAGAATTTAGGTGCAGTTTGTTAGACAAACAAACAAACGAAGGCACGTTTTTCAGATTCTGAAAATGGCTATGCGCCAGGATTTTGCAGGGTCTGGAGAAGGTCCCAGAGACACGTGCATGTGTTGGCCTCTGAGCCTGTGTCAAAGAGCTGTGTGTGCACAGAGGCCAGAGCACACAGGCAGGCCAGGCTAGTGTCACCCATCCCAGGACACTCAGGTTCTAGTTAGCAGAGTTCAGGCAAGTTCCCTCACTTCACTGGAGCCCACGAATGTGTCCCTTTGTGAGTCACCTTCGGCTTTGAGACGACAAGGTTCCAGGTAGACACAGCATTCTGTTTTCCTTCTCGCTGTTATAGGTGAAGAGTGTTGAGCTCAGCCCCCACACGGATTACCAGCTCAAGGCTGTTGTTCAGATGGAAAACTTAAAAGAAGCCATCAGTGCAGTGAATAACCTCCACAGATACAAAATTGGCAGCAAGAAGATCCTGGTCTCACTTGCCACAGGAGCTGCTAACAAATCACTGTCTTTACTGAGGTAACAAAACAAACCAGCAAGCCATTTATGTCAGGAAAATGGCATGTTGGCCCTGAAATAATTTTGTAAGTCGTCAAAACAGATTTTATCACATTCCCAACCCTCTTGTGATGATTTCATTTGCAATAGTGCTTATTCTGAATAGATAGCATAAGGAATACCCTAGAAGTTAGAAACTAAGTAGAATAACGTTCAAGTCATTAATTGAAGGTGAAGTACAGCTTAAACTTGGCAGGCACTTAGGGGTGAAATAACACGCCACATATTCAGAATAGCTTCTAAAAATAGTAGACCTTGAGAATAAGTTTGTGAGCATGGGAAGTCTGAAGTATTACCTTCAAATCCTAGAAGAGGTAGACTGGCTATAAAGGGTACCTCTGCCAAGCTCCATATTCTCAACCTGAAGATGTATGCATAATGTCAAATTAGACACCCAGCTTCTTAGTCTCATTATGAGTATAGCAATCTTAGGGATCTGTTCATGGTTTTATTCAGAATAAGCTGATTCTTCTTTGGCCCTTCCTAATTTGGGGGAACTAGTAATAAAAGGCTCACTCTTCGATATCTGGATTCTTTTTTTTTTATTGTTTTTGAAAGAGAGAGAGATACAGAGACAGAGAGAAGGGGAAGGGCCCAGAACAGTCTCCATAGTTGTACATCATTGGTTTTTCCACATAGTTTCATTCCACAGGTGGGTGCGGGGCTGCACAGGGCAGGGACTGGGCCGGGGTCTCACCCCAGTGAGAGCTGAACTAGGGGCACTCCCCAGTTCAGCATATGGGTCCACACGGGCCGGGGCCGGGATTTGATCCTCAGTCCTCGGGGCTGCAAAATGAGTGCTTAACCCACTGAGCCATCCCAGCTTCCCTGGATTCTTAAAGATCTTTGATGTGTACTTTACCATTTTTAAGAATTATGTTTTTTTCCCCCTAGCATAAAAATAACATTCAATGAAGAAAATTTAGAAAGTTCAGAAACAAAAGCAAGGTGGGGAAATCATCTATAATCCTATGGCTCAAAGCCCAATCACCCTTAACAGTTTAGTTTGTTTGTTTTCCCTTTGAATGTTTTTTGGTGCCTTTTTGTTTTTTAAAATCATAGCTGAGATGATACTGTACTCAATTTTGTATCCTCAACAGCAGAAATTCCACTCCCATGTCTCTAACTCAGGGGTGTCCCTGAGCCAATGTGGAAGAAGAATTGTCTTGGGCCACATGTAAAATACACTAATGATAGTTAATGAGCTAAAAAAAAAAAAATTTGCAAAAATCTCATACTGTTTCAAGAATGTTTACGAACTTGTGTTGGGCCATATTCAGAGCTGTCTTGGGCCACTGGTTGGACTAGCTTACGCCAACATAGAAACCGCAGTGTGGCAGGAGGTGGGCCATCTCTCCTGCCTTTGGCTCTGAATTAGTGTGGTGTTTGTCTTCCTGAGTAGTCAGTGTATGACTGATAACACAGGTGTGGAAAGCCCTATGCTTAAGTCAGAGAAGAAAATCCCAGTGTGTGACTTAATATCCTTCAATTGCTTTGTCCCTAAAATCCTTTAAATTTTTCTAGAGATTAAATTCTGACATATCAGAAACTGATAGATTTATTTTGCATATACTCATACATTGTGTTAACCAGTTTTACATATTCAGTTTTTAAACCACAGCTTAGAAATCATTGGTTGCTTTCCACCAGCATTTGTTCTCTGACTAAAATTTTGTTTTACAGTGCTGAGACGATGTCTGTTCTGCAGGATGCTCCTGCCTGTTGTCTGCCTCTTTTTAAATTTACAGATATCTATGAAAAAAAGTAAGTTAAGTCTGTTTTTTCAATGATGCAGTCAGTACTAATTGGTGACTTCCAGAATTCCAGGATTGATTGGTGATTGGCATACCGTATTTTCCGGCGTATAAGACGACCCCCTAATTTTACAGTTAAAACATAGGTTTAGGCCTATATTCGCTGTATAAGACTACAGCATCGGAAGTGGGGGGTAGTCTTATACAGCGAATATAGGTCTAAACCTATGTTTTAACTGTAAAATTAGGGGGTGGTCTTATACGCCCGGTCGTCTTATACGCCGGAAAATACGGTAAAACTGTTAGTAGCAACTCTTAAGTTACTTCCTGCCTGGTGGAGGAAAAGAGACAAAAAGAGGTGTTCAGCTTTAAATTTCAATTTTAACATACATTTGAACAATTTCTTTCATTTTTTAGAAAATTTACACCTCAGTCCCTAAAGCTGTACTTCCCTTTTATTCTAACCGACCGACTAGTTTTATTTATTTGAGCGACCATCTTTGAGCCCCTGCTAAGTGGTCAGGTCCTGAGTGACTGCTCTGCCGTAACAGCACATCTTCAGTACCCAACCCAGAGAAGCCCAGCTCATGCCAATAGAATGGCAGCTGTCCCTCAAAGGAGTGCCAGACATCACTGGTTCAACAGCGAATGATTTTATGGTAGAATTAGAAGGAGACAGGCACCCTTCATGGCTGTAGCCCTGTATAGAAACAGGACAGGTGTTTATAATCAGAAACGCTGTAAGTCAGCGTGTCTTTTTTCTTGTTCTTAGGTTTGGACACAAGTTGAATGTGTCGGATTTGTATAAATTAACGGACACGGTCTCTATCTGTGAACATGGAAATGGAAGACTGGTGTGTCTCTTACCCAGCAGTCAGGCTCGACAGAGTCCCTTGGGGTCTTCCCAGTCACATGATGGCTCTCCAGCGAATTGCAGCCCAATTATATTTGAAGAGTTAGAATATCACGAGCCTGTGTGCAGGCAGCATTGTTCCGATAAGGATTTCAGGTATAATGCACTTTCCCTTTAGAAGTAATCCTTGTCTAAGGGCATGGACTAGCTGCTAGAACTACCCTGCTAACACTTTGTAGACCCCAAGGAAATGTCAGCTCACTGTTTTGTCCTCTTTTCTGCAGTGAACATGAATTTGATCCGGACTGTTACAAAATTCCTTTTGTGATTCTCTCTTTGAAGACGTTTGCGCCCCAGGTTCATAGTCTTCTGCAGACCCATGAGGGCAGCGTGCCCTTACTGAGGTGAGCGCGTCAAAACCGCTGTGAGGCGCATTTTTCGGCCCCCACCTTTTTTCTCGGACCGAAAGATGTTGCCCGGGAGGCCGCCTCCCCCCCCCAATAAAGGCTCGCATTTGATTAGCCAAAATAAAAACAAACCGCTGTGAGGTGCTGCCTTTGTTTCCCTCCTTGTAGGAGTCTACCTTCTCTGCCCATACCTCTCCCCAAGCAAGTGCTGTGCGGTGCTTCATCCTCACTTCCTTAGCCTTGCAGTCAGTTATATACACCTGAAGTGGATCCATTCACTCAGTATTTCACCAAGAACATATTTGTTTGTGCTAAATTTCTGAAACAAAAACATGAATAGGACAATTGTCCAGTGTGGAGTTTATTCTAAGTGCTATAATGGAAGTAGGCACAAGTGCTACAGGAGTGTGCATAACCTCAAGGAGTTGTAGATTTCAGAATCTGAGAGAGAAAAGTATTCTTCAGAAGTCTTATTTAACCACACCATGGACCATGTGGTAGACACTGCAGGGGCCAGCGCAGGCCTAAGTTGCCTTAAGGCCTGTGCTACACCAAAGCAGGTGGATGACTCACTTGGAATCCAGTTGCCTTAGTTTTAACTCCCACTGCTGCAAAATTGTCCAGGAATGTCTAGTAGCATCAGAGTGTACCAAAGAGGTAAATTCCACAGTGATTGGCTCCCTGGGATCTTAATTTTAACTCCAAACCCAAGTCATGGAGATTTAGACAAAGTGTTTATTAATGGAAACATTGAAACAGAAGCCTCTGTTTGGCAGGTGCTCTGCTTTCCCATCATTTCATTAGCCTTCTTTTTCACTTCAGCTTTCCAGATTGTTACGCCGCAGAGTTTGGTGAACTACAAGTAGTGCAGGAAAACCGAGGGGGTGTTCCCTTGGAACACCTCATCACCTGCGTGCCGGGTGTCAACATTGCCACTGCCCAAAATGGTATCAAAGTAGTTAAATGGATTCTCAACAAACCCCCACCTCCAAACACAGGTAGGTGCCCGGTGTGTGGTCCTAGGTGAGAAGGGGCTGTTGGCTTTTATCTACAACAGTGACCCTGTTGTTCAAACAAAAAGCACCATGGGTGTCTCCTTTGATCTGAAAGCTGCTCTCTAAAGTGTGAAGGTTTGGCAGGACTAGACTTTTTGAAAGTGCCAGCATAAATTATGTATAAAATTTTATATCTAAATTCCCTAGTTACAGATCACTCTTTACCTAATTTTGTGAAGCTTTTTGACTTGTCGTTCGACTGGCCTTTAAAAAATAGTTCCAAGTATTTGAAGGAAAAATCTCTCAGAATGCAGATTTATCTTTGAAATTATTTTGGTTGTGATTTCTGACTTCGATAAGTGTGAAAACAGATTTAACTTTAAAGTACCGGGACCTCTGACCCTAGATTTGGCTGAGTTTCTGAGTTCTGGACATGCCTTGAGGTGCAGTCTAATCCTGCTGCCTGTGAGCAGCACTTCACTGTGTTACTGCCTTCATACCTCCACTTCCTTCTCTGGACCCCAGCTCTTCCTCCTCTTGCCTCTCCTACCCCTGCCCTACAGAAAGAAAGGTGTAGCTAACCAGGGAGCTCTGTACCAAAGCTTCTACCCCCTCCTCCTGCCTTTCCCATCAGTCCTAGACCACGCTGGGTCCTGTAGGTTAAAAGTTCTTAACTACATGAACATTCAAGATCAATGTGAAAAACAGTCTTGTTGTATCATACCAGTTGTACCTTCCTGCTTTCCATGGTTTCATTGCACAATGCTTTCAGCGGCTGTGCGGGTTTGTACGGCTCTTCTGGGCAGCTTGCTTGATGACCATTCATAACTTTGTTCCTATGGGAAAGTATGTTTCCTGTGACCAAAATACAAGTGGGTCTTTGAAGTACAACCAGTTTATAAGGGAGCAGCATCCCATGTCTTTTCATTTTGGCTTTCAGTTAACACTGGAGAACTATGCTTTACTTTGGCTACTTGCCGTTGAGAAGCAGTGGGAAAGCATTTGCCAGCCCATAATAAGCTGGGCTAGCTTGTTAATGATACGGTACCTGACTATAGAAGTTGGAAAGTAAAGTGGCTATTTGGTCCCATGTACTTTGTCATGACTGAACTCAGGTGAAGGAAGGAGTGTGAGAAGGAAGGAGTTATCGATCCTTCAGCTGATAAAGTCTTTCTTACATGTCTTTTTTCTCCCTACTCTCTAGACCCTTGGCTTCTGCGTTCCAAGAGTCCTGTGGGGAACCCCCAGCTGATCCAATTCAGCAGAGAAGTGATTGACTTACTGAAGAGCCAGCCATCCTGTGTCATACCCATTAGTAATTTCATCCCATCCTATCACCATCACTTTGCAAAGCAGTGCCGAGTATCCGACTATGGATACTCCAAGCTGATTGAGTTATTAGAAGCAGTGCCTCATGTGTTACAGGTAAGGAATGCCAAGGGATTGCTGTTGAAAGACAGGAATGTTCCTTCCTGGCTTTGGCACGTTAGCCAGAACAACAGGATAGCTGGTAACCTAATTGCTAAGAAGTTTACTCAGAGCAAAACATCCAGCACAAGTTTGCTTTGCAGTGCAGAAAACACCCACAATGTGGCTTCTTAATTTTTCAAGGTGCCAAGAGCTTCCCACTTAAAGGAACTCCTTAGAATACTGAGGGTCATTCTCCTTCTAGTCTCTGTGGACTGACCTTCCTCCTAGCCTACCCCTCTCTGGAATTGTTCACTGTTACATGGGAACTGTGGACATGGGCTTAGCATTCTTGTAAATGAACTGAAGACCAGTTACTGGGCTGGAGCCTCGCATTGGTTCCTAACAAGTCGTTGCCTGTTCATTTACAATAATAATAGCTCCCCACTTGTAAAAATGGCCTGAAAACCCTTAGCTATCTTTTAGGGACAAAATTATTTGCCCAAACTCATAACATGCTTTTCATTTCTGTACTTGTGACCATTTGGAAAGGGTGTGTGGGCAAAAGAAGGACAGGGTCCCAGGTACCTGCACGCTGGTTCATTTTGATCGCTTACAGTTTCTTGTTCTACCTTTATTTGAAACTGCAGATGTCATACATGAAGGGAGTTGTTCTCTGAGGCAATAACAGGAGAAGAGCCAGCCACACAAAAGGCACTATGTGCCCAGGTCTTAGGAGTAGCAATAATCCAAGCGTTTGATTTGCAGATTCTCGGAATGGGCTCCAAACGTTTGTTGACACTGACGCACAGGGCCCAGGTGAAGCGCTTTACTCAGGATTTGCTAAAACTTCTCAAATCCCAGGCCAGCAAACAGGTCATTCTGAGGGAGTTCTCACAGGCTTATCATTGGTGAGTTGATGAGAAGAAGAAAAAAAAAAAAATGAAAGCGAATATTTGAAACAACTTTATCTTCCCTCACATTTTAAACAATTATCTGATTTTCCTATGTATTATATAGCATTCTTCTGGAAAACTTACGAAGTTATTTTGGCACATCTCATTCTTTACGTGCTTTCATGGTTTAAATCTAGGTGTTTCTCCAAGGACTGGGAAGTTACTGAATATGGGGTTTGTGAGTTGATTGATATCTTATCAGAGATTCCAGACACAACCATCTGCTTGTCCCATCAAGATAATGAAATGGTGATTTGTATTCCCAAAAGAGGTAGGTTGGCTGAAATTTGGTGGCAGAACGCAGTCTGTGTTAGTGGTTATTTCAACATGGAGCTATGCAGGACTATATTTTTCTCCTTCTCTGTGTTCCTGAAGATTCTATGCTCTGCTGTGCCATAGATCCTAGGTTCTGCAGAGGAAGGGAAGCCGCACTGAAAAACCTAGGATCTTGTTGAAAGCAAAAGCAAGCTCTCGGTTTTTTTTTTAAGAATTCACTCTAAGAGGGGAAAGCATATAACCGGCACTGTCTTAAAGTGTGTGGCTGTTGAGAGCTGTATGTGTGTCATGTTCATATATGGGGTGGAGGTGGAGTAAGGGAGTGGGGGTAGAGAAATTATTTCTAGCTGAGAAGATGAAATTACATAAATATCTATATTTCATTGTATATCAGTAGTATCATGACTTCCCGCTTTTCTGGTCTTACGCGAATTTAAATCATCAGCAAAGAGAGAAAGAGTGTGTTTGTTTTAGGTTGTGTATCTTTGGAAGGCAAAGATGATTTCTATTGTAATTTGTACATAGGACTAGGTACAGTAGTATATTAAACACAAATGAGGAGAACAAGATTATGACTAATGGTTTTTGTTTGTTTGCTTTAAAGAACGTACCCAGGATGAAATAGAAAGGACAAAACAGTTCTCCCGGGATGTTGTTGATTTGTTGAGGCATCAGCCTCATTTCCGGATGCCCTTTAATAAATTTATCCCCTCTTACCATCACCACTTTGGTCGGCAGTGCAAACTCGCATACTATGGGTTTACCAAACTACTTGAACTCTTTGAAGCTATACCTGATATTCTACAAGTAAGTGAAGAAAGTATTTTTCTGAACAATATCTAAAGAAAAAAAAATTTTTTTTTCTGAGAAGTAGGGAGTTGTGAAATAGGATGAAAATTTGAAACATCTCTATCAGAGAAACTTATGTTGTTGGCTTATTATCTACATGTTTTACAAGGTATTGGAATGTGGAGAAGAAAAAATCCTCACTTTGACAGAGGTAGAACGATTCAAAGCTCTGGCTGCCCAGTTTGTTAAACTGCTTCGGTCCCAAAAAGATAACTGCCTGATGATGACAGATCTGCTCACAGAATACGCGAAAACTTTTGGCTACACATTTCGTCTCCAAGACTACGATGTCAGTTCCATTTCGGCTCTAACACAGAAACTCTGCCATGTTGTAAAGGTAAGCAGGTTTTTTGACTCGTGCTTTGAACCCTGTGGTGTCATAATCTCCACTGGGATGTTCATGTGTACATGAGCATTTCTGTGTTCACACGCCACACTGCTCACCACTTCACAGCTTTGTGTGCCATCAGAGAAAAGGGTCAGGTTTGGCAGTTTAAGTTTTGGGACTCACCTTTGTGTGTGTGTGAGTGGCCTTGCCAACATCATGTCTTCTTGAACTGATAAGGTCACTGTTTTAGCCCAGGTTTTTTATTCTCAGTTGTATCCATCTCAGTACTGCTGACCTGAAGTTGGATCCTTCTAAACAGACCTCCTCTCTGAAGTTTTGGGGAGACTGTAATCACAGATGTCTTCTCCCTTCCAGATTCTGACTCATGTAAGGAGTAGGTTTTGGAGGAAGCTAGGGTGAGAATTGCCTCTGTTGCTAGTAGTAATGCTGGACTGGAGCCACTAACTTCCTTTTCTTCCCCACCCTGGACTGATCCCACCCTTCCAGCCTGAGGCAGGGCATCTGGACAGTTTCCAGGTCCCTCACCACAGGACCAAGAATAGTCATTACAGGGAGGAGAAATGGAAAGGAAAACATAAAGTGGTGGCAGCCCCAGGCACAGTCTGGAAGGGATCTATCATGAGGAAAACCTTCACAGGAGACGGGGATGCAGCTGCCCGGGAGCAGGACGGCCACAAGGAGTGGGGAACACCGAAGGCTAAGGAGCAGGGATAGCCAGGGGCAGCATCACATGCTACTGAGAGGGCAGGGGAGACAAGAGCTGACGTGACCTGTGGTCCTGGCTAAGTGGAGGCACTCAGTGTTGCTGGCCAGGGCAGGGTCAACATCGGTGAGAGATGAGGACTGGAGTCACATCGAGTGGGCTGAGGAAGGAGGAGGAGGGGGCAAGAGAATGGCAGCAGGTCATCCAGACGGCTCTTAGCTTATTCACCTGTGAAGGGTGAAAGCGAGAGGGCAGTAGCTAGAGGCCCCAGGCCCAAGTGAGCACGTCAAGTTTTGGTGGCAGTTTTTTTTTAAGATGCAGAGACTTGAGCAGCTACTGAGAAGGATCTGCTTGAGAGAAAGAAGATGAATGCACAAAGGTGACAAGTGAATTGACATTCACTGGAAAGAGGGACAGCTCGGACATTCATATTTTGACTAGGGAAAGGTGGATACAGATATAGATAAGCTTGATGTTTGTCACCAGGAAACAGGGAGAGGTGTCTTCCAAGAGCTATTTTTCTGTCAAGTAGAAGGTGTGAACAACTGCTTAGATGCAGAAAGAGACAGGATGCAGCACTGAAGAGCATGGGAAGGTCTGAAATTGTCATGGTGGTAAATGGGAGAGTGACCAGGAAACCAGGCAGGGGTGCTGGGTGTGCGGAGAGCACCAGAAGCTGGTGCTCATCAGTTTACTCTGAAGACAGTCACAGCATGGCTGCTTCAGGTGCAGAAGCTCCAGGAAAGCAGATGATTGTGTTCAAGGCACTACTTTGCCAGAGAGGTGCAACGAAAAGGCATAGGGACAAAGGGAATGCAGAGTATCGATGTGAACGTGAATGCATTACTGGTCCACCAGCGCTCAGATGGGTAAGAGGGGAGTGAAGAGAGGAGAGGGATTGTGAGTTGGAAGAAAATGGGAGCCAGTGCTGGTGGTGATGACAAAAGAATCAAGTCTCTCATCTCCCACCCAGTGTCTGCTCCAGGCTTGTCTGCGTGCTGGATGCTTGGGAAGTGTGAATGCATTAACTTGGAGGTGGGTGGTAACGAGAGGTGGCTCTGGGGCTGGGAGCCTGCCTGGAACGGAGCAGGAGGATGTCAGTGGAGATGAGAACGTTGAGGCACTGAAGGGCCATGGTGTGGGACGCAGTGGTGGACGGGAGACTGAGCTGTGGCCGCAGACTTCGATGAAGATGCATGGAAGACTGGGAGGCTTGAGTGAGCAACAGAGATGGGGAAGATGGGAGGGACCCAGTACAGTGCCTGCTGACATGGGAGTCACCCCAGGGGATCCTGGGACACCTGGACCTCAGCCTGGCGGGAGTGTACTCAGAGCATCGGCCTTTTTTTATAAGCTCCCTGGGCGATTCTAATGTGTAGCCAGGTTTGAGGATCAAGAGATGCATGTAACTATTAATAGCATCCAAGGGGCAAGTTTCGGAGATTTGTCCTTGAAAGGCTGGAGTACTAGGGGTGGTCTGAGCATCTGGGGTGACTCGGACTCCCCTAGACTTGTGTCTGTTGATTGATTAAACCCCTAGCCTATGGCGGAAATGTGTAGTCTGGGTCTCCACAAACCCATGATCATGATCAGTGGGAGAGGTCTGCTGACCAGCCTCCAGCCTTGGCTTCGGGGCCACATCAGGAACAGACATGCTGGTTTTGGGGTGACTCCTCCACTGCCATCCCCTCTCTGCCTCCAAGGATCCAAAGCCCCAAAGAGTACAGCTGTGATCACTGAGCACCAGGACCCGTGGTCCCGGCTGCAAAGACAGAACAAGGGGGAAGCGGCTGTAGTAACTACCTGCCGGTGCCGGAGCAGCGTGTGGGCTGGAGCTCTGCCCCTGCTCATTTCCACGCAGGCTCAGTTCACAGCCCCACCCCCACCTCACCCCCGTGCCTGCAGGTCTCACTCACCCAATGCTTGTTCCTTCACGTGTTGTTCGGTTCCCAAACAATAACCTGTGTCTTTTTCACAAGGTTCCCCTCCCAGTGCACATAAATCCTTGAGAATCTGAAAGAATGGAGAAGTAGACACGTACTCAGATGTGAAAATACTAGCTTTTTGGCAAGTATTGATGGACTACAAAGATGCGGCTTGCCTTGTAGTCAGAGTGGGTCTTCTGTCACCTCCCCAGTCTCGCCCCCAGGACACACATGTGGGTGGGTCTGCAAAGCAGCCCTTTGTTTGGAGTGTCGCCTGCAGTCTATTCTCCACCTCCCCAGCCTTTCCAGCACAGCAACCCTTAATGCACAGCCTGGGCCAGTGGATGTCAGCTGCCCAGTCTCACCCCCTTTCCTTAGGGGGGAGACGAAAGAGTGCCCTACAGGAATGGGTGGTGCAAGTTTCTGGTTATGGACCAGCAGGAAGGGTGAGAATAAGTTCTGTCCCAGGCTCACGTAAAGTGTGGGTCTGGTGTCCCAAAGACGCTAAAAACAAGCCCGCTCCCTACAGTTTAAGAGCATTAGAGGTTTTCCTCTGTGGGTCTCATTAGCCACCATGGAACTAGCTGAGCTGGGTATGGCTCAGGTTGTCTCTTGAGTTGGGGCAAGTCCGAGTTCTTTTCCCCAGGTTGCTGAAATGGAGTCTGGCAAACAGATCCAGCTGGTCAACCGCAAGTCCCTGCGTGCGCTCACTGCCCAGCTGCTGGTACTGCTGATGTCTTGGGAAGGAGCCACCTACCTTTCTGTGGATGCGCTCAGGAGACATTATGAAACTACCCACAGCACTCCTCTCAACCCCCGTGAATACGGATTCATGACCTTGACCGAGCTTCTGAAGAGTCTGCCGTACTTAGTTGAGGTACGAGTGCTAATGCTGAACTGGGTGTTTCTGGGTTACCTTGTGGTCTAGGTTAGAGGGGTAGAGCTGGAAGGGACCAGTCAATCATGTTATAGTCGAACAAGCCGAGGCCCAAATGAGGCACAGCCAGGACGAAAGCCCCGGCCTCCTGACTCCTGACCTGGGTTCTTTTGTCCTGCACCAGCTGGGTTGTGCTACTGCTGTTACCTCATTCTGAATTAGAGTGATTGTGGGTGGATTCATGTGACATATCAGCCAGATACAGGCCAGACAGGAAGATTGGCTGGCCACCCAGTAGCCTTTCAAGAACGGCCCTTTAAGATGAGAAGACACATAAGAGAATATTACAGAAATAGATGAGGCCCAAAAATAAAAAAAACTATTGAAATTGACTCAAGAAGGTAAAAATTAGGCCAGTTATCACAAAAGAAAGGTTAAAGGACATTGAAATTTTACCACTGAAAAAGGCACCTAGACCAGGTGGGTTAACAGTTGGGTTTAACCCTTAAACAACAGTAACTCCAAGTTCTTAAAAACCATTGTAGGCCGATTGAAAAAAAAACAAAACATGCAAAACTCATTACTTCATTTTATGAAGCCAAAGTAGCTCTAATACCAAGAACCCACTATAGTCCCCAAAGAAAATGATTCTACATAGGATATTAATCAGTAAAATCAAGCCATGTATATAAAGAATGATACGCCATTGGTCTCATATAACCATGTGACTGGTAATTGAAGATTTTGACAAAAACTGTCTCTGTGGTCAAACGTTAGTCAGGGCTCCCTGAGCTGCTTTCTGGACCAGAGAGTTCAAACCATGTTGTTCAGCAGTCAGCTGTGTTCGGAATTGAGCCCTGTTCTATGCTGACGTCATTCCTCTCCCCCTACTTGAATAGTTTCTGGATAGAATGATTTTTCTAGCTTTAACTCCTGTCCAGCTCTGGCTTTCACAATATCAAATCCAACATTTTCTAAACTCTGTTAATCGCCTTTTACATGAACCAATGAATGTTCAAGACAAAAGGCTTGTCTGTGGCTAACTAAGGCTAGGAAATCCCCCCTCTCCTGTAGATTCTCCCTGCACAGTAAAGACTGAAAGGTTTATGGGAAAGAAATGTGCTTAATTTACTTGAGGACAAAAGAGCTTTGGGGATTTTTTTCCTTGTACTGCTTTTTTTGGGTTTTAAATTTTTCAGAACGTTCATGTTGTTAACCTGCGTCACGGTGCTCCTTGGAACACCCCTTTGGGAGATGAGGTTCAGTGGGCTCAGTTCTCAGGCCTGAAGCCACCCTCGCCCCCTTAGGGGTTTGCCTCCCCTCTTCACTGCCTATCTTTTGTTTGAGACCCAGGTTTACCAGTTTGTTTCCTTTCTGCCAAACTTTCCCTGCACCTCTGCCCTCTTAGACTTGCTCAAGGCCTCCCTTTCTCTGGGAGGAGATCTCTCTTGGAGGAGGTCTGAGAATGAATCCCTCCTCATCCTCCTCGTCTCCTTGTCCATTTCCAAGTTGGCCTGGTGCCTTGTCACCTTCAGCTGGAGGCCCTCACCTCTGGGGGTATAGGGCCAGGCACTCTAGAAATGTCTAATGCCACGTTTCCTCTTGGGCCAGGTTTTCACTAATGACAAGACAGAGGAGTGCGTGAAGCTCACAAGTCTGTATTTGTTCGCCAAGAATGTGCGGTCTTTACTTCACACTTACCACTACCAGCAGCTTTTCCTCCATGAGTTTTCCCTGGCCTACACCAAGTATGTCGGAGAAACGCTGCAGCCCAGGGCGTACGGCTGCACTAGTGTGGAGGAGCTCTTGGGAGCAATCCCGCAGGTGGGTGTCTTCAGAGCGAAGGAGGCATCGTGAGCAGATCCTTTCCGAACATAGTGTCTGTGTGAGATGAATAAGTTTAGGGTTTCACCTTCATTCTGCAAACCATTGTTAAATTCCTGTATGCCGGGTGAGTAGGTCTTAGACCCTGTCCTCAGAGAGGTGTCGAGTGATGGAGAGGCAGGACACCTGAGCAGGTGATAAGTCAATGTCAGTACAGCCAACAGTGGGCAGGGCCCACGCCTGGTGTGGGGGATTGTGGAGTGCAGTTGTCAAGGAGTTAACCAAGTGGTGAAGAGGAGAGAGGTGGCCTGGGTAAAGGGGACGTCGTGAGCGGATGCAGAGCAGTGACCAGTGGCATTAAGAACCATGCTGGAGCCTGTGACAGTGAGCTAAGAGCTCAGTTATAGGGGGGCTTTGCTTCTGCAGAGCAGGACTCCAGGAGGAGCGACTGGGAGGAGTCTCAGGTTTGCGTGTGAAAAGCACCATGATCACTGCTGTCCATAGTAGAGGGAGAGAAACAAGGGGAAGGAGCCTGGCCATTGCCAAGGTCAGGTGAGAATGGTGAAGGGGGTGAGCCTCCGTGAAAATAATAGAGCAAGTAGGTAAGGACACATGGGGGCTGAGATCGAGGTCTGGGTCACAGGGACGTGGGGAGCGCCAGGAGCCAGCTGGTGGGTGAGGAGGTGGAGCACTTCGTTTAGGATTAGGACACAGAACTAAGTTGGGGGTCTGGGAGTGCTTCGTGGTTATTTTGGGTACGTTTGGTTTACGGGAAACACAGCAAGGGCTCGAGTGAGAACTGTCTTCCTTTATGGAGCAGGACTGGTGTTGGGAGGCGGTCTTTTTAAGAGCCGTAAGGAATATTTTGAAAGCTGAGTCTCACGATTTTTAGACTCCATAGCCTTTCACAATAGACATGTTTCTCCCAGCCTCTATTGCTTTAAAGGGTGAAGAGAGAACATGGAAATTTTTTTCTTGGCATTAATTCAATTTCTAAATTCTAGAATGTTTAAAGCAGACACAGTAGGTCACATTTTTCCTGAATTTAGGGTGTCTGTCCCCCCCTTTTCCACTGCTTAACCAGAAGTATGTCTTGTGTGCAGGTGGTCTGGATAAAAGGACATGGTCATAAGAGAATTGTAGTGTTAAAAAATGACATGAAAAGTAAGTAAGCACTCGTCCCCTCCCCACAGAAGCTCGGCTCTCACAAGCTTCTCCTTTTGACCGGTGTCACTGTCCTCCAGGTCGGCTGTCCCCCGCCAGCCCTGAAAACCAGCCCTCAGCCACTGAATGTCTCCTGGAGGTGCCTGAGGCTCACACCTCTTCTGAACTCCTGCTCAGCACGGGCAGCAATGGTAAGAGGGGAGACAGCGAAGCTGACCAGCTGGCCTGCAGTGGGGTAGGCGCGGGGGGCAGGGGGGCATGTCATAAGGCCGTGCTCATTAACGTTAGGTATTCACCCACTTTTCAGAGTCATCTGGTATTTAGTTAATAATAGAAAAACACTGGCCTACATTTGACAGCATTTTTTGGTTGACTGGTTAAGGTTCTTTAAAGGATGTTGGCACCCCCAAAATGACAATGAGTCACCCCAGTTCACATGTGAAAGGGAAAATTTTTGCAATAGGGTTAACTTGACTGCACTAAGGGAGAGAGCTCAAGCTCCACTCAGAATAAACAAGGACAGTGGGGACTTAGAGTCAAGGAGCGGAGCGAGCTGCGTCAGTGGATGGAAAATCAACCGAGGAAAACGTCGGGGTAGGGGATTTGAGCGGAACTGATGTAAGGGTTCTTGCTGGAGGCGGGCTGAGGACTTCGGTGTTCGGTATGGGATGATGGGTTTGATCACAGAGCCTGGGTCGGGGGTTCTCAACAAGTTGACTTCCCAAGGTGCTTGCTGAGACAACTCAGGGCCAGGATACCCACAGGCCAGTGGGGAGGCAGGCTTAGAAGAGAGTCTGTGCCAGGATGTCCCTGGGAAAGGCTGGAGAGTTAACTCATTCATGTTACTCAGAACATTGAGTCCCTTAGATTGTATGCGGGACCATCTCTGTAGACAGAAATCAGCTCGCTTGAATTCTACAGCAGTTCTAACTTCATTAAAAGACTTTTGACCCTATTGCTAAATACAAGAATTTTATCTTCCTAGGACGCAGCAAGTCGTTAGATAGTTAATTGTTACTATACTCTGCATTTAAAACTCAGCTACGCAGCACTTTACATTTTATAAAGTGCCTAATGTCACTCATCTCCTGCAACTGTCACCACAGCCTTCATCAGTAGGCATTTCCGTTTGACAAATGAGGAGCTGGAATTCTGAGAGGTTAAGTAGTACCTGAGATCACTCAGCTCGGAAGTGATAGAACTTGGACCCAGATCTAAGGCTGAGCTTTGCTCCTGTAATTACCGTACACCCCTCCTGCTAAGTGTCTTTTACTTCCCCTCTTTGGAAGCTGACTATGGAATCCTTTCTCTCAGATGAAGCCTGGGGGAGATCCTGGCTTGTAGCATTTCTCTTACCAAAGACCCAGACATTTCTGGTAGTGGCTTTTTTTTTTTTTTTTTACTGTCTGAGTTTCTGGGTGCTCCCTGATGTTTTCATCGTTAGGGCTTTGAAAGAAAGCCTCAGGCTCAGCCATGGGGGCTGCTGTCCTGAGCAGAGGCATGGCCTGCCTTCTTCCCTGTCCAGGGCCCCGCCACGCAGAACGCGAGCTCCTCTGCCTGACCAGCGAGGCCCCCGTGGACCTCCTGTGTGCACCCGTCCCATCCTGCTTGCCATCCCCGCAGCTGAGGCCAGACCCTGTCGTCCTCCAACCTGCCGATCTCATTCAGTTTGAGGAGCACCCTCAAGAGCCTTCTGGTAGGATGCACTGTGTGTGTGGCGGGCTGAAAAAATAAAGTCGCCATTATTGGATAGAGGTGGGGAGGGAGGAACTATCCTTTGGGGGCACAGAATGAGTACCTGTGCTGATCGCTCAGGACCCTCTTTTCCTGTCACAGTTCCTCCAGAATTGGGGCCACAGCCTGCGGTGGTGTGGGGAGCAGGCAGGGAACCATGGTGGGTCTTGAGGGATGATGCAGCCGGGCTATAAGGGAGGTACACTCGTCACGAAACGTGCTTGTCAGTTCTGGTCTGGCCCAGAGTTCGGTGACTCCAGAGGGGACGGGTCTGAGCCGGGGAGGGAGGGCGCGTCTGTCATGTGCTGCAGACCCTGGGCCCTGATCTGAGGAGGAGGAGGAGGAAGCTGACCGCTTCCAGCACTGACCTCATGCCGGCTTCACTCGGCTGTCACACGTGCTCCGGGCTGACAGGCTCGGTCATGTTTATTTCGCCACAGCTCTGCAGGTTGGGTGACAGGCATAGCTTGTGTCATGATGAGAGGTTAGTCTGGCTCCGGGCTGCCTGAATAGGATGTAGCAGAGTTGGGACTTGAACCCAGGGCCTCTTGTCTTTCTGCGGCACTGCCTGCCCTCCTGGGGTGAGGGGGCTGGGGGGCGTTCCATCAAGATGCTTCTTTGTTGTCATCTGTTGTGAGCAGCCCTTCCCTGCGCTGCTGCTGCTGGTTCCTGCAGGCCAGACCCCGCCTCCCGGCCGTTGCATTGGGCAGTGCAGCCCTTACTCTGCTTACGCGGCGTTTGGCACTGCTGCCCGGTGAAAGAACCAAGGCACTTATCTGGACAATGGCATGGGACCATACCCCTGGCTTCTGATACTAGAAGCCCCAGCCTGTGAGGAGAGCAGGGGTGTGTGTCCCTGGAATACCCAGCTAGAGCTGGTGGGAGGCTTCTCTCAGCTCTCCCATGGGGGTGGGGGTTGTGCATTTAGTGAACATGCATTTAGCCATGCACATGTGACAAGAGAGAAGGGCAGTTCTGTCCTCCTCCGCGAGTGTCAGCCTGAGAATGAGCTGGGGCTCTGATGTGCCTGCTGTCACTTGCCTTCTGTGCCCCCTGGGGCAGGAGCCCCTTGCACACACAGTGGGAGCCTAAGGTATAACTGCATGTCTCAAGCACCGGGGCTCTATCTACAGCAGGCTAATTATGGCTCAGCTAGAACTGCAGGAAAACGAGCCGTGTTTGACTTCCTGGGTCTTCTAGGCAATTGTGACTCTGCCGCTCTCCCCTTACCCCCACCCTCGACTCATGCACAGTAAGGTATCACTGGAATGGCCAGGGCTCCCCGATACTCAGGCCCCTCCTGGCTGGAAAGTCTTTAAGTCATGTGTGGCTTATGGGTCCTTAACTACCTGACAGATTGGGCAGACTCTAAAGTGGGGGGAAAGATTTTTTAAATCATTGCCCAAACATGAGCTCTCTAAAACTTGGTAAGCTGGGGCAGAGCTGGGATGCAGTTTCTAAATATTTAACTGACATGTAATACTGGCCACACAGCTGATAATGCAGATTGGGGCATGGGCGTGATACTTGGGGGGCTTATTTTTTTAAGTATTTTATGAGAAACTGAAAACCACCACTTGTGGCAGGTCCTAGAACTGAACCTGTTTGCTTTCCTGTGTTTACAGAAACTGTGATGCTAAACCAAGAAGAGAGCATTGACATCCCAGTAAATAACGAGAAGCCAGCCTCCGGCTCCTGCTCCTCTCTCGCCCCAGTGGCTGTCCCGGCACCTCCCCACCTGCCCTCAGCGGCCGCAGAGCCACCGCCCAGCAAGGACCCTGGAGAGAGCCCAGCCAGGAAGCAGCCCAAAAACAGAGTCAAGCTGGCAGCCAACTTCTCCTTCGCACCTGTCACCAAGCTTTGACTCGTTCTGAACTTAGTTAGGATGGGAAAGCACTGTCTGATTCTACACACAAAGCGGGCTCAGAAACACAGCCTTTGCTGTTTTCATGGAAATCCCTGGAAGCCACTTCCTCTTCTGCTGAGTTCCATAATGTTTTGTTTCTCCTACACTGAACACAGCTTTGAGATGAAGTTTTTCTTTTTTTCCCCTCCCCCAGTTATTTGGGGGAAAAAAAACAACAAAGCAAAACTAAACTTCTGACATTGCTAAAGAATCCTCAATAGAGCTTACCAAATTCTCCTTAATTATAAAACATAGTGGTGTTCCATATGAAGCAAGCAGTGAGCACTCGGCGAGAAGGAAGTGGCTGTCCTGTTCAGCCGCCTGCGTAGCAGTCGCTACGCCTTGGCCTGCTGACGTTTTCAGACAGCATTAACCGTTTGCATGGCGTGTCTTGATGCAAAGCCTGTTCAGCAGCGAAGCTGGCTTCACACACTGAAGGGGAAGGCGGGGCTGGGAGGTGCGAGCAGAGCGCATCTTCAGGCTGGAGGGGAAGGTTCCTGGCTCCCGTGTGACTTGTGAGCGTGCCTTGATTTTTATTTAACTACGTCTGCAGTCGATGAGTGTGGCTTCATCACAAAATCTTTTTAAAGTTTCCACATTGGGGTTCCATTTAGGAGCTTTCTAGAAAGTTGAGGATGTTTTAAGCTTCCCTTTTACGTTCAGTTCCGGGTTGGTATTCATCAGGTTAAGGACGAAGAGATGGTCTTGGTGTCATGAATTTAAAGTCAGCATTTGAATTCCAGCACACATGACTGTGTGTCGAGAGGTGGTGTTGGAAAGAGAGTTTGATTTTCTGAACTATGCATCAAATGCATAAATGACACGACAGAGCTGAGGGGGAGGTGCTTTAACAGAGGCGGTAAACATACTCTTTCCACTAGGAAGACACAGAAATGCTCTCCATACACATGAAGGCCAAGGTTGATCAACTTAACCTTATTTTTGTGATTTTAACGCTGGTTTTGGTACCTGGGAAGCTTCCTGTGTGTGTGTGTGTGTGTGTGTGTGTGTCTTTTAATAGTGTCTGCTTTTACTCTGTCCCTTCTCACTGTTGGAAGCACCGCCAGCGTTTTTGTGGCGTCTGGTCTTGGCACATGGGAAGGGTCAGCTTTTGCAGGTGCGCTGCCCTGTGGCGTGACCTTCGCCCCGAGGCAGCCAAGGCGCCCGGGGATGGACAGCCTCTCGCCTCCTGGAGAAACCCGACGTTTACAATGCGTTGTATTTGTTGGGCAAAAGGGCGGAATTCATTCCCAGAGCAGAAAGAACCTGTTGGCAGGTCTTCCACTGGTTAGATGGTTTCTTGGGGGGAAATGTTTATATTTTGTAATTTCTAGAAAGCCAGAAAATGGGCTCTGATGTGATAGCCAGCATTTTGATAAAATGCCACAAAATAAGGGCTGTTGAAAGATTTTTACAAGTTAGATTTCTGTTCCCCAAATCTTTTAAATGAAGCCAGTGATTCCCCGTTCTGAGCCCCCTGGCCCCAATCAGGATGAACCGAGCCTGGGAAAGCCTTCTCAGCACGAGGGCGCTGCGCCTCCCTCTGAAGGCCTTTCCTCTGCAGACAGCGGGACAGGAAGTACAATGCAAACGCGCAGTTTTTTTAAAGAAGCTTTAAGCCATGTAATGTAGTTGGTGATGAGACTATCATTTGCCTTATCCTGAGATTTCCTAAGGCTGAATTTGCACACTTGGGCTTTACTTTTGCTCGCATGTAAAGAATCGTGGACTTTATAAAAATGTAAGTGGTACCGTTACAAGTCACTGGGAACAAGTTGCGTGCTGTCGTGTGAGTGTGGCCGCACCATTCGGGGAGAGGCCCGCCAGCCGGGGACGTGTGTGTGGTCCGTCGCTGTGTGAAAATGGGAGAATGCCGGGGCAGCTCGTTGCATTCATAATGTGCTCCGCAATGGCCAGTCCAAATGCTATCTATTTTTTTATCCAGAGGCTTAATTAAATGATGTGAGGAAATGATATATGAAAATGAAGACAATGAAATTTTTTATTTCTGGGTGGAAAGATGTATCGGGTTAGATTTATCTGTTAAAAGAAGTTATCACCAAACACCAACACCCTCACCCACCCCCATCTCTCACTGTTTTGGAGCGGGCTTGGGGGAAGAGATGTTTTTCTTAACCATCCACTTTGTTTGAACACTTTTTTTTTTTTTTGTGGTTCAAGTGCTGTTTTGTGTGTTGGGACCAAACAGTTGTCAATAAACTTTACAAGCAAGCATCTAATTTGTGTGTTCTGAGCATCTGTTAGCTGGAGGGGAAGGGTTGTAAACAAGCCCATCTGTTATCTTTTCATCCAGGTCCACTCCCCACAGCTTCTCACCCCTGCTGAGAATCCCGGGTGGGGAGCAGGTTGACCTGGCCCTTCGAGGGAGGCCCTGGCCCGTGACTGGTCAGGGCCTTCTGAAGTCTGCAGCCCTGGTCCAGCTTATCGTCAGGGGTCGGGGAAAGATAACACACCCCAGTTATAAAACTGGAATAATTCCCGGGCTCCCTCACCCGGTGAAAGAAAGCTATTTTGCAGCTGCCTTGGTCCTGACCACCGCCAGGCATGCTTTTTGAATGAGCCCATTTGGGAAAGACACAGATTCCATTGTGAAGGCCCTGCCCTGAGACCATTCCCACGTATGCCCTTGCACGACTCAAAGGACCCAGAAGAGACCTCAGTGTTAGGGGAAATTGCTTCTGGATAAACAGCAATTTTTTTTTTTTTTTTTTACATTGACATGCTCATAAAAACCTTCGGCAATTTTTTTTTAAAAAACATCTCCCACAGTAGCAGATTTTTGCAGAAAACCGTGAGCTGCCACCATGTCCCTTTTAAAGCAGGACACAAGGTTTTGCAGGTTTAGAGCGGGGTTTGAAACGGGTCACGTCTATCTTTGTGCATTTCCCACCTGGTCTGGAGATGGTGGCTTAGAAGGTGACTCAGGAGGGATGCAGCCTCCCTAGGAGCTGACTCGCAATGTGCAGTTAACCCGCTCTGTCCCCTTTATCATAAGGAGCATCGTGCTTTGGGTTTTCTCTGGTTTCTAGCTGCTTCCGTGAGCAAAGACTGAGTCCTGGCTTAGAAGCATCCCTGATCCTCCCACACCAGTGATCCGCTGTGGCCTCCATGGGCTCCGTGGATGGGGACAGGTCACCTATTGGCTCTGGGGATGGAGTGGGAAGGAGAGGGGAGCAGGAACCCTGACTCACCACCCCATAAACTGGTGGACCTCCAGGTCACAGTGCTTTACTTGACCTTGCACCCTCCCACGTGGCTTTAGATTCTCACTAGCTGGCCCGTCTCCCAGCCGCTCATGTGGCTACGGCATCGGCCTCGTCTTACTCAACTGTGGGGAGAGATGCACAGAAGAGAGGCCACATCGCTTGTTTGAATTAGGGGCGTGTCTCTCCCAGGGGAGTTCTGGTCTCCCCTGGATGACCAGCGTATGAGGAAACCCGATTGCCTTTGGGATGAACTCAGCAAGTCCCGGAACTCGCAGGAAAGAGAGAGGCCCTCGCTGTTCAGGCGGGGGGGACGAGGCGGGGGTCTCAGGTTAGAGGTGGAGGGCCAGAGCTTTCCTCAGCAAGGTGAAGAGAGGAATTCACGTTTTCTGGGAAGGAAGGATCGGAGATGGGGAACTTAAGGCACCGAGGAGAACGGGGAGAAGCCCTGGCAGGTGGGAGCTTAGTCACGGGAGTGAATGGCGAACCTGCCCGGAGCACGCAGCGGCCGGGGGACTCGGGCTGGCTGGGCAGGTCCTGGCCCCATGGCCTCTGACCCCGCCAGGGCGGCCCAGCTGAAGGCCTCTTCCCTTTCCACATCCCCCCAAAAGCCTTCCCAGATGCAAGGCCTCAGGCCCAACCCTTGCCCACCCTCCCTGACTGAGGACCCCAGGTTTTGTTGGCTGTTCAGTTGGAGGCCACCCACAAACCCTGGAGGCCACCCACAGTGCCCGCCACGGGGGCTTCCTCAGGATGGCAGCTTAGTTCATCGAAAGGGTGTCCCAAAATTCACGCGAGAAGGAATTTGAATAGAAAACACAGGTTTATAATGAAACATTGTACATTTTCATGGCTCCAGAATGAAAACGCGCTGTTCTTCGTGGAGCACTCCATTTTTAATAACCCTGAACTGTCAGCTGTCACGCTCGCTCTTTTTTTCTTTTTTTCATCGGCAACACTTTACTGCACCAATGACGCAAAATTCGAATCTTGCGTGACTTTTGGGACACCCTTTAGGTGTCCACGGAAGCTCCCTCCAGTCTGCTGAGGGGGAGGCTCATCCAAAGGAACACAACCAGGGAGTGACCTCCCCTCATCTCTACCAACTTCCATTAGTTAGGAGCAAGTCACAGGCCCCGCCTCCTGGACGACTGGGTTGGTGACTTGACTATAGGAGGCCTAAGGCAGCCTACTGCCCGGCTCCTGGAGTGGGAGGAAAGGGGTCCCGGGCTAAACCTTTTGAGGCCCGACCACCAAGCTCCGAAGCTTCAAGGGCCCTTAAGCCCGACGGGTCCAACCACCCGCTCTCCCCCCACTGACCTCCAGAGGGAGCTGGAGGGCTGAGCCGCTGCCCCAGTCACTCAGTGACCCAGCTGGGCTGGAGGAGACCCCGCACAGCTCCCTCGTCCAGTCTTTACTGAGCCCCCCAGCCCCCGCAGGGGCACCAGGCAGGGAGTCGGGTGTGGGAACCCCGAGGAGTAAGGTGTGGGCCCTGCCTCCCCAGCAGCAGCAAGACTCCGGCTCAGACAGGAAGACCCCTGGGGGGGGGGGGGGGGTTCCCACACGTGATCACCAGGGAAGCGTGTCTGAGAAGCGGGCTGGCTGCTAAAACCACCGGGCCGGGCCTCTTCAGGACTGTCAGGGTCACGGAAGACAAGAAACAGCAGGAGACGAAAGAGACAGGGCAACGAAGAGCGACATAGGGGAGGAGCGGCCTTTGTCGTGATGGAAATTCTGCAATGTAAGTGCCAGATGAGAGCAGCGGGCCCTTGGACCCCGAGAATCGATCGGCACTGTGGAACAGCACGCCCCCGTCCCTCGTGCACGCTGAACGGTTCGAGGGGGACAACACATTACGCCTGCCTCTGAAAGCCATTCTGGGGAGAAAGGGGACCGTTGCTGAGACCACAGAAAGGGACGTGCAGAGGGTGGGGTTCTTTGTGCTATTTTCATGACAACTCTTAAGTTCAAAATCATTTCAGGAGAGGCCGGGAGAGAGAGCGGTTGAGCGCTTGCCTCTCAATCACGAGGTCTGGGGTTCGGTTCCCGCCCCGCACGGCCCCACGTCCACCTGTGTGGAATGAGACCTTGTCACAACTAACAATGTGCAACTATGGAGACTGCTCTGGACCTCTCTCTCTCTCCTCTCAAAATAATATCTATAAAAAAATCATTTCAGAATAAAGATCATCTTGAAAGTGTTGCACCGGCCCCTGGGCCTCTCTGGACCCGATGCCCTCACACGGGGGCACTTCGGATGGGAGCTGGCTGGCCCAGGGCCAGGCGCCCCTCGGAGTCTGAAGCCACAGCCATGCTTCTTCAGGAAGGGGTGCGGGGCGTCTCCCCTCCCAAACCTGCAGGCTGTGCTTCACTTGGGTAAACAGTTGCTGTTTGAATCTGAACAAGCAGCTGTGGGTGAGGCACCTCAAAACCATGCATGCTACAGGGGCCCACAGGGAACCGGCAGACCCGGTGTCCCCTGTATTTCTTTTTTTTTATATATATATTTTTATTTATTTATTTTTGAGAGAGAGAGAGAGAGAGACAGAGAGAGACAGAGAGAGAGAGACAGAGACAGAGAGAGAGAGAGAGAGACAGAGGAGAGAGAGAGAGAGAGAGATACAGAGACAGAGAGAGAACTGAACTGGGGGAGCTCCCAGTTCAGCACATGGGTCCGCACGGGCCGGGGCCGGGATTTGATCCCAGGTCCCTGGCGCTGCAAAGTGAGCGCTTAATGAGCCATCCCGGCTTCCCTCCCTGTATTTCTTTCAGGCTCAGGCGGGATGTCCAAGAGAGAAGGAGACGCAGAGCGTCGAATTGGACCAGGGGTCTGAGTTCTGTCCTGGTTGTGGGTGTAACCTTAACAAGCCCCTACCAGTCTCTGAAAGCCTGTTTCTTGTTCTCTACAAGACAGGGGACCTCCCCTTTTCCCCCTAACTTCCCAGTATCCACTCTTCTGGCACAATTGGGCTGACCACCACCCCTGGATCCAGGGTGGGCCTTTGGACCCCACCTTGGCTAAGCAGAGAACCATACCCGTCTGGCCCAGCAAGACAGGCCCAAAATGGAGCTGCTTATGCTAAGCCCCACCTCACCAAACCCAAACTTAACTACAGCTCAGAAATGGAACCTTAAACCAAGCCATCAGGAACCACCCCCAATGAGACTAGTTGTGTCGTCTGCATGACAGACGCCTGTCATCCCTACAGGGAGAGTGACCCGCCCACTTTTCTGCCAAGTGTAAGTTCCTTGTTCCTGCTCCCTTCTGCCTATAAACGCCTCTGATTCTGTGCAGCTCCTTGCAGCTTCTGTCTGCTACCCTGGATGCTGCCTGATGTGAATCGATCTTTGCTCAAGTAAACTCCTAACATTTTTAATATGCTGCTGTTTACCTTTCAGCATGACCCACGCCAGGCCTAGGGGATTCCGTGCTGCGATTTTGGTTGAAATGGCGGGGTTGTTATTCTGGGAGGCCGGGAGGATGCAAGCCCGGAACGATGGCCATGGGCCTCAGGCTCTGCTTGAGGCTAAAGCCAGCACCAGGGAGGCCGGGTGGAGAGGTGGGGAAGCACCGAGTCCCCTGACCATTTGGTGCCCTAGATCTCGGGAACGCCCAGCCCAGGAGCCGGGAAATGCCCTTCTATTTTACGCCTGTTGGGCTTGAGTTTTGGTCGCCTGCAACCTAGAGAACCCTGATGCAGAGAAGGCCAGTCCCGCAGTGGGACACCCCCTCTGCCCCACACCACCCCCAGCTCCTCTCCCCGCGGCATCTCGCTGCAGAGATGTGTCCTCCCTCAGGGAAGTCCAAGCCCCAGACTCCGCTGGCTGTCCCCTCCCACGTTCCTGCAGCCTCAGTAACCATCCTCCTGGGACAAGAGTTAAGTCCACAACCATTCGTCAAAAGCCAAAGGCGAGGCAGCTGCTTTCCCTGGGTGAGGGGGAGCGGCACAGGGCTGCAGGCATCCTATCAGTCAAGAAAGACACCTTTGTGGGTGGGAGGTGAGCCCTGGAGCCGAGAACTGCAGCGGGGGCCTGGAGCTAAGGAGGGAGCGGAAGGCTGGAGGGAGCGGAAGCGGTCCTACAAAGCGGGCGAGGAGGCCCGGAGACACGTGAGCCCCGGACAGGCTGCTGGAGCAGCTGGTGGAAGTGGGAAGTCATAGTCCAGGGTCACGCGGGCTTCTGTGGCTGTGATGTAACCCCCACCCACCTCCCCAAACGTTCTGGAAGGTCAGTGTCACGTCTGGAGGCCTTGCCCAGCGTGGCTTCTGTGATGAGTGCAGGTGAGGGTCAAGTTCCACACGGGAGTCGGCAGGAGTAGAGAGAGGGGATGGCCGTGGAAAGGGACGTGAGAGGTGGGAAGAGCGGGTGGGGACACAGTCAAGGTCAGGTCGGTGAGACCACAAGCCCCAGGAAGGTACAGGTATCTCGAGGAAGCGCTTGGAATGGGAGTCACCACAGCTTTGGTCACCCTGCCGTGTGATCCTGTGTCTGCTGTCGGCTTCGTGAGGGCGGGACCTGAGGAGGCCTTCCTCCCCCTTTCCTCCCTGGCCCCCAGCCCCAGCCCCTCCAGGACCCTCAGTGAAGCTGGGGCAGCCTTCTGATCTCATAGCTTCTTCCTCCCTGTAGACGTAACCCATAACAACTGACTTTACCACGTCTAAGGCCTTCCCCCATATTGTCTCCTTTGGCCCTCCCTTGTTCTCCCCATTTTACAGGTCTGGGCACTGAGGTGCAGAGGTGACAGAACCCCCACGCTTGCACAGGGAGGGCTCCGGCCGGTGTTTGAACCCAAGCAGGCAGACTCCGTGCCGAAGCCCTTCCACGTTCTCCGTGCCGAAGCCCTTGTGCGAATCCTGCCTGTGTCTGAGTGTAAGAGAAAGGTCAAGGCCAAAGAGAGTGTCCAGGAGCAGTCAGAGTGTAGACAGCCACCTCAGGCCAGGACTGGGGAAGGACGGAATGCTGAGGGCTGGGCCCTGAGCACAAGGAAGAGACTTAAAGGACTGAAGACACACCCTTCCGAGCCGTGGGAGGTACACCTAGCGAGTGGAGTGTCTTGGATGTCAAGTCCAGTGTATGTGGTGACGCGGTGCAGCGTGAGGGCTGATGTGCACCGATCGGATGTAAATGGGTATGCCAGAATATGTCACCCCAAAAGATGCCTCTTGGGTGTACAGAGTATTTTGAGCTACAGGCCACTGAGAAGAACCAACAGATTCAGGGAAATTTCTTTAAAAAAACAGAGCAAGAGTTTACCTTGTGTACAGGAAATTGCCACTTACAAAGAAAATTTAAATTTCATTTGTCGAAGGTTTTTCCCTCTCCCCTACCCACAAGAGGAGGGTTCCTACCAACAGAGAAGGCGGGGCTTAATCTGCCCCAGACCTCACCGAACAACCCTCCTGTATCCTTTTCTCTGCTGGCCTCCCCCTCCCAGACACACCAAACCCCGTTTCCTTTGCTAAAGCCTAAGGAGCACCTAAGCCCACGTCCTAACCACCGCTTTGGGTTACTCATGGCTGGCTGCTGCTCCGTGACTATGCACAGTGCACAAGTTCAGACACTTCTCTTTGCTTTTCCCTTGTTACTCTGCGTTTGGCCAATCTCATTTACAGGGCTGCAGCTGGAGAGCCCAAGACGGGCACCTACAACGATTTTTCCTCCCCTACATCATCACCAAGACATCCCTGGTAAGCCGGGTCCGTGACAACTGTGACAGAAAACAGATTAACAGGGGTTGAGCAGGGAGCTAGGGATGCGGAAGGTAAAGAGCAAGGTGATGGGTGAGTCTCAAGAAGGCCACAAAGATGCAGAGAAGGTCATGGTGGCTGCAATGGTGGATGGGATGGTTTTTAACAGAAGAGATTGGTTGGACAAGCTTACCCATGACCTGGTTCAGGATGGCTTTGAATGTGGCCGGACACAAATTCTTAAACTCTCTTAAAACATGAGATGCTTTTGCAACTTTTTTTTTTAAGTTTGTCAGCTATCGTTATTATTAGCATATTTTATGTCTGACCCAAGACTTCATCCAATGTGGCCCCGGGAAGCCAAAGGTTTGGTTTAAATGCTGATGGGAAGAGAAAGGATTGCTGAGGTTCCAGGGGGTGGGTGCTGAGTGGTGAGCCCACCGCCATTACCCATGGGGCCTTGCACCACCCCCTCAGCTGCAAAGTGGAAGTGATCACAGGATCTGCCTCCTGTGATCCTGGGGGTTGATGTGAGGAACAAACGACAAAATGTGCATTCACGGCTCAGCATGCAGGGATAGACTCTCCACAGACGTTAGTCCCCTTACTATCCTCTGCTCTCCCTCTCGCTGGCTTCCAAGAGGAGCAAGTCTGGGTGGTTTCCCAGCTTTGCAGGCCGCCCTGGTGATCTGGGAGCATCTTGAATGATGGCTTTCTTCTGCTCTTCAGAGAAAACCTAAATAAATGGTGGTGGATTTTTCCCTCACTCTCTTTAAATAAAGAAAAATCAATAGAAATAGCAGGAACATGCGTTAGATCTACCCCCAGGGCTCTGCGCATGTCCTATTCAGGCAGGATTGTTGTGAGGGCTTCAATCTCCTGCGGCTTGTTGGAGCTGTGGCTCTGAGGTCGGGCCTTCCGGGTCCCCATTTTCCACAGACAAGGGAGACTGGGCTGGTGGGCCCTTTGCAGCCCAGAGTGGGAAGCATCTATGTAGTGGGTTGAACAGCATCCCCCACAAATGCGTATCTACTTCCTATTTCAGAATGTGACCTTATCGGAAACAGGGTCTTTGCAAAAATAAACAATCAAGAGATCATTCTGGACTCGGCGGACCCTGTGGCGTAGAAATTGGAGCGAGGAGGAGAAGGAGCGTTGTTGGCCACCAGGGGCCACAAGAGACAAGGGGGAAGTCTCCTCCTGGCCCTTAGGTGGCAGCCCAGCCTTAACCTCAGACCTCTGGCTTCCAGGGCTGTGAAGATACATTCCCGTTGTTTATAGCCTCCGTGGTTGATGGAACATGTTATGGCTGCCCTAGGACGTGCTCGAGGGGCAGTGAGCTTGGTCTTGGGCCCTGAAGGTCACAGTGTCCTCTGAGGTCAATGTGGTGGCCCGAGCAGTGACCTCAGGGAGCCCCTCCGGCTGCAGGGGGGCAGGAACTGGTGTGCAGGCCGACGCTGGGCCTGCAGCAGGAACTTAGCTGAGACGTTGTGGGAGGGGCCCCTGAAGTAGGCATTTATCTTAAGGAAAAGTCAGAAATTCAGATGAAGCTTTATCCCCAGGATGTTTATCATGATATTATTTATAATGCCGGAAAACAAGGACAACCTAAATGCCCAAGAGTGAGGAAGGTGATTATTAAGCAGCCGTTGTAAATATTTGTGACAAGTGTTTAATGTTTACAAAGGACTTTTAATGGTGCGGGAGAATGGGAATGGTATGATGTTAGGTGAAAAAAGAAAGCTGGTTATAAAATGGTACAATATGATGCCAATCATGAACAACAAAACATGTATTAAAAAAAAAAAAAAAAGGCCAAACAAAGATGCCAAAATGTCAGAGTGGCCCCTAATTGGAAGAATTACGAGAGTTACAAAAACAAACCAACAAACCCCAAATCGAAAAAGTTCCTGATACTTCCCGTACTTTCTAACTGATTGACTGTGTACACGGATTTCTTCCATAATCAAGAGGAAAAAATAAAGAAAAACTTTAGAAAACGCTGAGCACGTGGTTTTCATGTTTATTTTCTTCGGTGGGTGACTGCACATCAGCACGTCTGGAGTTAGGCTAACTACTTGGGCCGGTCATGACACACACACACGCACACACACGCGTGCACGGAGCGCTCACACGGGCTGTGCCCAGCTGGCTGTAGCGTTTATGTACATCAAGTGACACAGGTGGACTCGTGAGGCTGGTTAAAATACACCACGGAACGAAGGGACACGGTGGGGGTGGGCCGCCTCCCCGCCCGCCGCTGCTGTTGATGGAGGTCTGTGTTGGGCTGGTGAACGGGGGTCCCACAGGCTCTCCTTCTGGTGGCCCCCGGTGGGTGACAAGCCTTTGGGTCAGCATCTGCTTTGGGTCCCCTCCTTGTCTGCCCTCTTCTGACCCACCCAGGCCCCCATCCCCTCTGCTCCACACACCGGGGGGCAGCGGTTGGAAGGGAAGAGCCAAAAGCGAGCGGACAGGCTCCTGGTGTGTGCCCTGTGCCCAGACGCAGGAGGGGACAGAGCGGGAGGCGTGCCCACGACACCACACACCAGCCCCATCTTTCCAGATGGGCCCTGGGTGTCTCCAAGACACGTAGGCTCTGTGGAGCCGTCCAGGGCACAGCCCCTGGGGAAGGACAGGTGGGGGACGGGAGCCGTGCCTGTTTGGGGGGCAGGCCTGACAGCAGAGCTAGGAGGGTGGATGGGGACGCACCCAACATGGCGCTAGACTGTCGAAAAGTCACGACGACACACACCCGGGGATCGTGCCCCTCCCGGTTCATTCGCACGGTAGGCTAGATACAGCTAGACAGAAGTAGAGGTACACTTGTTCAAGGGAGGACCTTTCCTGGCGGCTGGATAAACGGTGAGACAGACTCCTGGGTTCGGCATGCTCTGGGGACGGCCATGCGACGGCGAGGGACTCCCTATCGCTACACTCTGTACAGGGCAGCAGGGCCAGCCCGCCACACCCACGGCCCCTGGCGGCACTCGCAGGCTTGCCTTCAACCCCTTCCGCCTCTGAGAGCGCTTGGGCCCCGGTGAAATGGGGGCTCTGAAGACAAGTGGGTGGGAGAAGGGGTCCCCATGGCCCTGGGGGCACCCCACGTGAGGGCTACATGATATTGCACTGGGTGGCCCCGCAGCAGTCCTTGATGAGTGCCAGCCCAGTCTTGGCCACCGTGGGCTTGCTAGGTGGGGGCTCTGCTTTCTTCTCAGCTCGGGAGCCTGCAGCAAGGGAGGAGCAGAGAGGGAGAAGGAAAGGGGCAGAGAGGGAGAGGTGAGGTAAGGAGGGCTCTAACCATGTGCGCCCCCGTCCCATTCCAACCCCTGGCTGGGCATTGCTTCAACTCCACAGGTCAGGTGGTGCGGAGAGTTGGTGTGCATTTCAGATGGTCCTGCTGACTGTTCCCACTTCCCTCTGGTCCACCTGGCTTTCGGTCCTCAGCTACAGTTTTAGCTCTTATCCTATGCGGTTCTTCTTGCCACTGTACCTGCCAAGCCTATCACAGGGTCTGGCATTCAAGAAGTATTTGGCGAATGAATAAATGGGAATTTTGTTCAAGCCCCTTCAGTCAGAGGGCCCCCTGTGTCTTTTAGTTCTGGAAAATGCTGCTGCGTTATCCTTTCATTCTCTGTTATCTCTTCTTTGGGAATGCCTACGAGGTGCAGGTTGGACCTCCTCAATCTATCTGCCATGTTTCATAACTTCTCTTTCACATTTTTCATCTTTTTGTCTCTGTGCTGCCTTCTGGGCAATTTCCTCAGCTCTGTTTTCCAATTTATGAATCCTCCCTTTAGCTGAGTCTCTGTGTTTAATCCACTGAGTTTTTATTTTAGTAACAATAATTTTTTTTAGAAAGCTAATTGTTTGCAAATCTTTTTTTTTTTCTTTTTTCCCATAGCATCTGCTATTTCATTTTGGGTTGTATTCCTTCTCTTATCTCTTCAATAATTTTAAATATACTTACTGTCTCTTTAAGATAGTCTGTTATTTCTAGTCCTAGTGAAGACAGACATATTCTTTTCTCTTCGTTGAATCTACTGACTCTTTTCATAGTGGTTCAATTCTTCATGAGTTTTAATTTTTTTATTGAGAGCTCATCTTCACAGGGGTTGTTTTATCTGTGGACTGTGTATTATGGAATGCTGAAGGGTTCTTATTGAGCAACTTTGCATTTGCTTTGCTAGCGTCCCAGAGATTTCACTAGTCTTAGATCAGTTTTAATTTTTTTCAACTTGGGATTTCAGCACCAGATAAGCAATGTAAATTTGGACCCTATGCTTGGCCCTTTCTTTGTATGTGATATAAGTTGGTGTTTTGATTTCTTTCCAGAATCTTTTTTCTATCCCTGACCCTACACAGAATGCATGTTTCCTTGCTCTTTCTGCACAGTGTTACATGGAGTTTTTCTAATTTGCTTTTTATGGAAGAGACAGTCCATTGAGGATGCTAGATTCACACAGGGACCGTGTACCATGAGATTTTAGGGACCTGCACAGGGGATCATGGCTCTTTTCTTTATTCCCCCATAGTGTACAACTGTATTTTCGTGGGAGGCTTATGGATGATCAGGGAAAACTAGGTTTGTAGCTGTAGAGAACAGTGGCAGCTTTGGGGTTTTGTCTTTTAACAAGATTGCTAGTCCCTTTTGCCCTGATAATAGCTCATGTCCCTGTGGTTACTTGAGTGAGCATGTGACACCAATCTGGCCAATCACAGTGTTCCAGCCTCTTGATAACAGTGATGGGCATAGAAGGTGGGGCATGATCCAAGAAGGCCAATCAGAATCTTTCCCTGAGATTTATATATTTAGATACCAGGAGAGAGACTCTGAGATGTTGTCTTGCTGCTAAGTTATGGTTCAGGAGTTCTGGCCCCATGGAGAAGACCATAGTAGGAGAAAATGAAGCTAACATACAAAGAGGGGCAGAGATGAGAAGTATAACAGAGGAAAAGCCAGGGTTCTAACAGTGTCCAGTTCCTGGGCCCTGGTTCTTGTTGCTCTTCTTCCAAAGTCCCCTCCCCTTTTTTGTTGCTAGGGACAGTTTGATTTGGGCATCCATTCTTTGTAACTGATAGCAGCCTCACTGGATCAACAAAGAGATTGTTCCTATTGCCAGTTTAATATGCTAATGAATATTAGGGCCCTCCATATAGAGGGTCAAATATGCAGCATTTGCCAAACTTACTTCACACGAAACCCTTTTTGCTCTGAGTATCTTGTGAGGCTAATAATGTTCTGGGAAGTTTGCTTCTGGCTCCACTGCCCCCCTTCCCGCCCCGAAATTCCAATTCTGAAAGAAGCCAGAGCTTTTGAAGCCTCAATTCCCACCTCTTTGCCTCAGTGACCACCCTGCTCCTTCTGTGAAACTCACCAAACTGTATGATTAGAGTGACAGCTGCTGCCAGAACTGGGTACTTAGTTTGCATAGCCCAGTGCCAAATGCAAATGCAAATGCGGGGCCCCTGGCTCCGGAATTGTTAAGAATTTCAAGATAGCAATAGCTGGACATGAACATGTGCATGGTACCCTTTTAGGCACGGGGCCCAGGACTGTTCCCTGATGAAGTTGGCCTGACCTGCCAGCATCCTGTGCCCCAGTTCGATCTCTAATAAGCATTTTGTTGGGCCTCCTCTGGATCCCTGACCCCTTTTAAAGTTCCTGTTCTCTTGGATGGGAAGAGAAGAAATCACGTGGGCACTCACTGGCTGGAGATTTGGTTACTTTGTCTAGAGGTTTTAACTTGATTCTCAGGAAGTCGGCCATTTCCTTGTCTTCTTCTTGCTCCCTGTGGAGACAGATGGAAAGAGAAAGTAGTGAGTGAAGAAGGCGTCAAGGAACTGATGAAATGAGGCAAGAAGAGGTCAAATCTGTGGGACCCTGTAAGAGGCTTTGTGGATCATGCATGTACGTTGTCGTGTGTCATGGATGGATGGTGCGTGGATAGTGTGTTGGTATGTGTGATGTGTGGGTGGCGTGTATGATGTTTGTATGTTGTGTTTGATGAACCTGCTCTGAGGCACAGACACATATAAACGATGGGGTGAATGCCTACCTGGGGTCTGGGTGAGACCCCATGGCAGAGGCAGGGACATTACGGGACCCAGGCTTCCTGCTGGGGCTTCAGTGTGCTAGGCAGCAGCTCTCCTGACCCTGAACCTTTAAGTCACCCTAGGTTAAGGTGACCAGACATCTCGCTTTTGGCGGGACAGTCCCGATTTTTAACAATTTGTCCTGCGTCCCGCAGCGTTTTAAAAAGTCCTGATTTTTGGAAAGAATGCACGACAAGCTAGGGAACAGCGGGAGATAGACCCAATTTTTAATCAAGAACCCCCTCCCCCCGGTCAATGGTGTCCCGCTTTACCGATGTTAAAATCTGGTCACCTTACCCTAGGTACCTGTGTTCCCACGAGATATGGGGCAGATCTCAGGGCAAGTTCTTCCAGGGGTCACCAGGAGCAAAGGGGGGGCCACACCTGGCTGAGCCCAAGCTCAGGTGCAATCCCAGGGGTCTTAGAGGACCCAGGAGGACTAGAGAGTAAAGAGGAAGTTGCCCTCGGGGTGGGAAGCACCCCAGCTCCATCCGAGGGCCCCAAAGGCTTTGCTCCAGGACAAAATATTCAAGAACCATCTTTCCCACGCTGCCTCCTCTAGAACTTTCACTCAGGTGCACTATGGCTCTAGGGCCCATGGTTGTTCAGATCAAGGTGGCAGGTATGTCTGCAAATAGGAGACCCTGAAGGGGCACTGAAGCCACCAAGGAGTGGGGACAGGAATGAACAACACTGGAAGGTGGAGAAGGCAGGCAAGGAGGCAAGTCAGTACGGGGGGCAGAATTTCTGTAGAAACCAACAGAAGGTTGTAGACGTGGAAGAAAATGCGTAGGAAGCTCTGGTGTGTTATACGATGTGATTTCTCCCTGGTCACCTGCTCGAATGACATTCAGTTAAGATCCCCAAGCCTTGGCTAGACCTTTTGGAGCTGGACCTGACGTTCTCTTGAAGGTGAAGTGGGGTTCATCTGGGTCCAGTGTTTGGGGTGCGTATCAGGCGAGGCTGTGAGACCCAGGAGTAGAGACGGGCTGGAAAGGAAGCTGAGGGCTGAGCTCTAGCACCCGGGTCAGTGTGGGGACATCCAGCCACTCACCTTAACCGCTCGACCTCGGCATCATCAACAAGGAAGTCCCTCTTCTGCACCAGCTTGTGGATCTTCTGAATCAACTCGTCCTCTCTCTGCTTCTGCAGCTTGGTTTTTTCTTTTTCTGGGGAGAAGAAAACATCAGCAAAGAAACTGAGTGGAACTGTTGAAAGCAGTTGAGTCTGAGGGGTCCGGGCTGGAATCCTGGCTCTGTCTACCGTATCCCTGGCTGGGTGAACTTGGAGAAGCATCTTGACCTTCAGGACTCAGTTTCTTCCTCTGTTCAATATTATACACCCAGGGAGGCGAAAAGGCAGTGAGTGATGTTAGTCAGTGGCTCAGCACAGAGCTCGGCAGACGATAATGACGCGCCTAGGGAATCGTGCAGAACACGGGGCTTGCCCGCAGGGACGTCCTCCGTAACGAGGGCAGACACATCGGTCAGGGGGAAAGCATCCATGCTGATGGCATCAGGCCTGTCTCAAGGACCCAGGGCTAGAATGCCAGAGAGGAAAGATCCAGGGCTGGAAGTGAGGGCTGACCAAAAGTAGGAGGGCAGAACTGTAAGCCCGCTTCGGCTCCCTCTGCTGAGACCCCTACAAAAGGAGTCCATAATGACCGGCAGGGCCCCCAGAGATGGACACACCTCCCTCCCCAAGTTATGCACCCCTGTTTGCTATCTTTTGCCAGTTCAGGCATCCCCCGGCCTCCCAAGTACTCAGATATGGTCCTCCACTCACCGAGCCCCTCCCAGGAACTCATGGGAGAAGCTGCCTACTCAGTGGTCTGTGCCAGCTTACCAACCAGGTACTTACCCAAGTCTCCACGCCATGGTCCAATGCAGCTCCCCTGCTTGTGTGTCAAAACCTTTCCTGCCAGCACCTCCCACCTGCTTGCAGGCTCCACCCACCTACCTATGCCTTCACCGCTTGCTTGGTGATGTGACCCTTTTCTTGCCAACATCCCCCACCTGCTTGCCAATGAGAACCACCAGCTTACCCACTCTACCCACTACTTGCTGGCATCACGCACCTGAGTCCTAACATCTCCACATACGTGCCAATATGACCCTCCCTCGTGCCTCTCGTCTGCTCCAGCACACCTGAGCCCCGGCCACTATCGCCTTTCCCTGGGCCTCGTCGAGGCCGGCCACCTGGTGTCCCTGGCCTGCAGCCCCTGTCACGACTGTGAGCGCCCCCTGTAGAATCAGACCGTCCTGGTTGGACGCCCCAGCTCCGCTCCCTCCTAGCCCAAGGACGAAGTGCCCTCCAGATTAAGTGTTTCCTCAACCAGGTGCAAAAGAAACAAACACGTCTTCGATGAACGAAAAAGCAAATCTCACAACATAAGGGGGCCAACGGTACGTGCTTAATCAATTGAACGCGATTGTGTTTATATTCCTAAGAGCGTCACGTTTCCGTTTAATCTGGGTTTCTCAACCTTGACGCTGTTGATAGTTGTGCTGGATAAGTCTCTATTGTGGAGGGCTGTCCTGTGCATTGCAGGACGTTTCGCAGCATCCCTGGCCTCTAACCCACCCTTTGCTACTTGCGTGTCCTCTCCAGTTATGACAACCAAGTGTCATCAGATTGCCCAATGCCCTCCGGGAGCGCAAAACTGCTCCTGGTTGGGAATCACTCATGTAAATCTTTCCAATAACCCTATGAGGGGCATGCTACTTCTAGGTCCAAGAGGAAGGTGCCATGTCCTCCACAGGCAGCTGTAAGCATCCCAGAGCTAAGGCACTTGGGAGTGGGGGGCGTTGGAGAAACCCTGGCTTGTCCCTGAGAAGCCCTCAAGGCAGGGAGGGCCCCAGATCACCCACCATCACGGAACTGGTGAATTATTTTCTGACCTTGGCTGAATAATGTGATTTTCGGTGCTGTCTTTCCTTAATAGTTCTATTGATGTTGCCACAGCATCGTTTTCTCCCCCTGAATTCAGCCAAGTCCATCTGGAAACCTGGCGCGGATCCGGGGAAGACACAGAAAGACTCTTAACAAAAAACCGGGGTAGCGGGGAGGTGGGGAGAGAGAGTAGAAATGCACGAGAGGAAAGAAAAAACTCAGTGCCTGACTTTCTGCACCGAGGTGATCGGGTGATGCCGTGTCCTGGCGGAGTCACTGGGACTGGCGTTAAGGATGTGGGCTTGGATGCCAACTGGCCCTCTGACCTTGGACAACCTGTGTTTCTCAGCTGGGCAGTGAGTGGCATCTGGGAAGGAACCCATTCTTCACGTGGGCCCGCCCCCACACTGCACCTTTTAGCATTCTGGGCCTCTCCTGTCGAGCATCAGTATGGATCTCACCGTTTTGTAAACTTTTGGTATTCTGTTCATTGCGGACTTTTTTTTTTTTTTGGCATGAATTTGATAGTTTAATATTGCACTAAAATATTATTTACCCTGATGACTGAATTTGTTGTGCTCTAGCTGGGTGCCTTGTTCTGCTCACCCCTAGTCCCATTGCTGGCCAGTCATGCAGCCCAGTGACTATGTCAACCAAGGACGCCCCCTGCTCTCTCCTATTTCCACACATGCTCTGGAGGCTGCCACGACACCAAATCACCCAGTGGCTACACTCTCATGTCTCTGCCGCGGTTGCTCCCACAGGTCCTGCTGAGCCAACAGTGGTCTTTGGGGATTCTTCCTCCAAAAGGGAGATGCCAACCCATGTCTGGGGCCCCTCAGAGTCTCCTGTGGAGTTGAAAATGGGGACACGGAGGCCCTGCGAGTTGAGGTCCTGTGTGGGAAGATCATGGATCGGAGACGGGAGTGGCTTTCCTTGGTTTATGTGCTTGAGAACAGAACATGGAATGTGAGAGAGAGCGAGAACCAAAGAACATTCCAGCAGCTTTCCTTCCTTGGTTCTGGACCTTTGTGAGGTTGAGCAGAGCTTTGTGCCTGTATTACCCGCCACCCGGGTTTCAAGTCAACCTTATTTGGAAATAGGATCTTTGCAGATGTTATTAGTTAAGATGAGGTCATACTCGTTAGGGTGGGCCCTTCATTGAATGACTGGTATCCGTATAAGAGGAGAGGACACACAGAGACACACAGAGAGAAGATGCTCATGACCACAGAAGCATCTATTGTCCAGGCCAAGGAACACCAAGATGAATGGGGCGCCCGGAAGCTGGAAAAGGCAAGGAAGGATTCTCCCCTAGAGGTGGACACTTTCATTTTGGACTCCTGGCCTCCAAAACGGTGAGAGAAGACATCTCTGTTGTTTGAAGCCACTGAGTTGGTGGGCATTTGTCACGACAGCCCTAGGACATGAATACAATGCCCTAGAGCTCCAGGAGTCCTTTCAGTAATTGCTCATTTTGTGCTTCCATCAGCTTGGATGGGTTTTGTGCCTTTCAACCAAGCTCTTCCTGGCGGAGGAGCTATAAAATGAGAGCGGTGAACAGCCCTGGTGGCTTTCAACCCTGGCTGCTCATCACAATCCTGTGACAAGCTTTTATAAGTGACCAATGCCAGTGCCCGACACAGACTGAATCGGAATTTTTAATGAGTGGTGTCTAGACGTGGCTATTTTCCCCGCCCCCATCCTCCTTTTTGTCTATTGTTTTCCGTTGGACATTTTAATTCTTGTGGTAACGATCTTACTGAGATACAATTCACATACCACACCATTCAGTATTTCAAAGTGTGATTGACAGAGTTAATGCAACTATCACCACAAGCAATTTTAGAACATTTTAATCACCTCCCAAAGCAACCCCATACCCATTAGCTGTCACCCCCTCCCAGGTAGGGCTGTCCACTTGCTTGTATGTTTCCAGGGCCTGGGTGCAGAGGGCCTGACGCCTAGTACACGCTCGTTAAAGCGTTGGTGCCTGGAAGTTCTGCTACCATTGCACACACGACTGTTGGAATAAGAACGAGTTGAGCACTCGCTCCGATGCCTTGCATTTCTGATCTCATGTTATGCCATGTCACAGTCCCAGCAAACGTGGAAGGGTGGCATTGCTGGCCTCAGTTCACAAACAAGGAACTTCAGCCTCGGAGAAATTATGTGGTTCCATAAAGGTCATCAAGTTGGTCATCTAGATTCAAATCTGGATCACTGGACTCTAAATTCGTGGTTCTTACACGGGGGCAAGTTACCCACCTCATCTCCCAACGCTTGGCCTGCGGACATTTGGCAACATCTGGAGACATTGTTGGTTGTCACAGCTGGGAGGGAGGGGGAGGCTGCCAGCATGTAGTGTGTAAAGGCCAGAGATGCTGCTACAACATGTAAGACAGCCCTCTCGTCCCAGCCCCACATGTCTTTGGTGTGGAGGCATTTAGCTCAGGGATGGGCGTCCGCTGGGTGTCAGGCCACCTCTTCTTACTAACGTGTGAGCGCCTTAGAGCAGGGAATCATTTTCTGCTCATCACTGCGTGCCTAGCGTGTAGCAGCAGCACAGCCTCTGGAGACCTACTTGTTGAACGGATAGAATGGCAACATTCAAGTCCCTGACAATGCGGGTGGCTTGTCTGGCCTGTGTTGTCCTTGGTCAAGTGCCAGGCAGGGTTCTTGAAACAGACTTGTGTTTGCTCACTCAATAAACCTTCCTCTTCGTACCTACCAGGCCCTCCAGGAGCCCAGGAGTCTGAAGAGGGACACAGATGAGTCAACAGGCAATTATTTGATAAGTACGCCCATAAAAGTGACCGCCCCCTGGAGGGCACCTTCCTAGCCCGGATGGGCAGGGAAGGTTCTTGGGAGAAGGGGCCAAATAAGCTAAGACCTGAAGGGTGAGTAGAAATTTGTTTGGCTGATGGTAATAATAATAGTAATAATAGCAATAATTTATGAAGCACTTAGGGTGGGAACTGTGCTAAGCACTTCACGTTTTTTTTTCCCCCTACATCATTCCCATAATAACCCTATGAGGGAAATACCACTATTGTCCTACTTTACAGATAAAGAAATGGAGTTTTAGTAAAGTCACTTGCCCAAGGTCATGACAAGAGTAAGTGACAGATCTAGGTTTGACTCCAAAGTCAGAGCTTGTAACCACCATACTCCACCTGTTCCCAAGCAGGAGCACAATCGTGACAATTGCTGGCATTTCCTGGACTCTGACGTTGGACCAGCTACCAAATTAAGCACATGGCTTGCAGTTTCCTATGTCACAATGAGATTTATACCCAATGAGTTAGGTACTCTGACGACCCAGTTTTCAAAGGAGGAGAAACTGAGTCTCAGAGAAATAAAGTGACTTGCCCAAGATCAAGGAGGGGGCCAGACCTAGGACTTGAACCTGGGTCTGCCTGGTTTGAATTAAGTCACCGCACTGCAAGAAGAGGCCATGCGAGGACAGGGGGGGAACTCTAGTGTCACTGGTGGAGCAGGCGGGGGGCTGAGCCTCTGCTTCCCGCAGGCCTGTGGAGTCCCCGATGGTTACCTGGGATGGCCACCAGGTTCTGCAGCTCCTGCTTCAGGTCCATGATGTCATTGCAGAGCTGGATGTCATCCATCCTGGGGAAATAGGACACCACAAGACAGCAGGTTACATCGGCAGAACATGCTACACCCCTCGAGTACCACCCTGATTTCAACAGCGAGCATTGGTGGGAGGGGGCTGGCCTTTGTAAAGGCCACACGTGGTCATTATGAAAGTTTTCCCTCCAAAGAAGAAAAACAAAGATTGCCCGTTATCTCACGACCTGGAAACGATCAGTCACTATTTTTTTTTAATGTTTATTTATTTATCTTTGACAGACAGAGAAAGAGAAAGAGACAGAGAGAGACAGAGAGAAGGGGGAGGGCCCAGAGCAGTCTCCATAGCTGTACGTCATCAGTTTTTGACATGGTTTCGTTCCACACAGGTAGGTGGGGGCCACACAGGGCAGGAACTGGGCCGGGAGCCTCCCGCATAGGCCCCGGCAAGAACTGAACTGGGGGCACACCCCAGTGCAGCATGTGGGTCCGCATGGGCTGGGGCCGGGATTCAATCCTCAGGCTCCGGGCTGTAAAGCGAGTGCTTAACCCGCTGAGCCATCCCAGCTTCCCCTGCAATTTTTTTAATTTGATATGTCTTGGGCATTTTTCCATATCAGAACATGGCGATCTCATTTTTAATGGCTGTATACTATTCCCTTATGTTGATATACAGCGATTTATTTCACTATTAACTCATAGATATTTGGGCTGTTTCCTGATACAATTCTAGGATACATTCCTAGACGTAATCAAATTCCTGGAAAAATAAATTCCTAGAACTGCAAGTGCTGGGTCAAGTGACATGAACACTGCATTTTAATAGGAATTTTCAAATTGCCCTCCAGAAGGATTGTGCATAATAATCCCAACAACAGTGGCAAAGAATGCTCATTCCTATAATCTCAGTAATCAGGGAGCATGTACAATTTTGCATTATCTAGGATACTTTCGTGTGTGCACGCTACAATAACAACTCATCTTAACTGTAAACAATATTTCTAATGGTTTCCTGGAATTTCACCAACTAGATTTTTTAGGGCTGCTTTAAATATGTCCTTGTCTTGATGACTTAGGTGGGTTGCTCAGGTTGTTGGCGCTATGTTTGCTACCGCAGGATGAACCTGGGTTCACATAAGGCTTTTTCTTTATGTTGGATTATTTGGGGTGGGGGCTGTAGGTTCTCAGAAGTGAAACTGCTGAGTATAAATGGCTCAGCATGTCTACAGCTGTTGAGATATATTATCAAATTGCTTCTCCGTGGAGGTCGGTGTATGCCTTCATTCTACAAATCAATTTTTTTTAAAGATTTCTTTTATTGTTTGAGAGAAGGTAAGAGAGAGAGAGAGAGAGAGAGAGAGAGAGAGAGAGAGAGAGAAGGGGGAGGGCCCAGAGCAGTCTCCATAGTTGTACATCATTAGTTGTGACATGGTTTTGTTCCACACAGGTGGACATAGGACTGCACAGGGCAGGAACCGAACTGGGGGCCTCCCACATGGGAGGTGAGCACTTTCGTCACTGAGCCATCCCAGCGGTTACCAGTTGTGCCACAGTTCAGTGTGTGGGTTTGCATGGGCTGGGGGCGGGGCTGGGAATCGAACCCGGAATCTCCCGATTGTGAGGCGGCGCTCGACCTCTGGAATCCCCCATTCTGCACATCTTTATTGAGCATGTACTATATCTGCCACTGTCATAGTCGCCAGGGATGAAGCAGACCCCCCCCAAACTCAAGCTGAAATGTAGGCAGGGGAGACAGCAGGTGGGGAGCAGGCCGCCCTGTGCTTTGTACACACATAGTAGGTAGCTGGGGAAGGCTACTTCTGCCCACCCTTCCACCCTGGGTGAGGAGGTGAGCGGCTGAGCTGACGGCTGGCAGACACTCCTGCACAATCCCAGCCAGCATTCCTGTGTCAAAGAACGTGTCCCATTCTCATGTGCTATTCATATTTCAGTTTCCTCAAACCTAATGGCACTGAGAGGCGATGAACGTGTACATTTGTTTAGTGTTCTTGAATTCCCGAGTTTCGTGCTTTCCCTGGTGGGGGGATGAGTGTGGAGGCATTTGCAAGGAGCCCTTGAGCTCAGTCATCTCTCAGCATCATGCAGGGAACCCAGGGACCAGGCAGGTGACACATCCACAGAAGGGATGCCTTTGTGATGCATCACTGAAGACCGTACGGCCTGTTCTCTCCATGGCGCATGTGGCAGGCACCATTCTGGTCTCTGCGTTAACTGGCTTCCCCCTTGGGTGTTAGCCGACTCTCATTTCTGGATGTGCCATTGTTCCCCAAAGCATGTCACCTCCCTCAAGCACGGATGAGTCTCCTGTCTGCTGGGGGTTTTCTAGATTGCCTCTGTTTTGATTCATCTTAGAAAGAAAATTACTGACAATGAAATACCTCATTGAGCTGAACACTTGGGATTTCTGCCCTTGCTGTTTGTATGTTCTCTATCAATGGAAGATGTACCTGAAGAAAATGACCAAAACTATCACTTAGTGTTGTTTTAGACCTCTAAGGGTAACGTTAGTCTTTTAAAAATGACATAAATACGGCCTCCCTGTAAAAAGGTCAAACAATACAGTAGTATAATCGTAGCTGGCATTCATTCACGGTGTTGGGCCCAGGTTCTGGGCCAAGCATATTACACAAATCATCTCAATTAATTCTCCCAGTAGCCCTGTGAGGTGAGCACTATGGTGAGGAGCACCACCCCCCAGACAGTGTTAGAAACTTGCTCAGGTCACAGGGTGAGGGACAGGAACTTGAACCCGGGTGTTCTGGCCTCTCAGCGGGGAATCGGAAAGTCCCAGATGGTGGCTGAGGTTCAAGGAACACAGAGAAGAGAGCAGATTGGGGGAAGCCGTCTCAGCTGGAGGTACCACCTACGGGAAGGATAGCATCTTGGAAGGTCAGGGAGAAGAGTACGACATACTAAGCTATGAAGGACTTCACATGGGAGCCACCTTAGGTTCTAGAGTGAGAACATGGCCCAGCAATGCTCTATGAAAGCCAGCTTGGCAGACATGCTGGTCATCGTATGTGCACCAAGGAGAAAGAGCATCCTCACTCTGAATTTCTGTTTGGAGAGCTCAGAGGGACTTTCTGGAAGGTGTACGTGCTCATGACTTTTCCGCAGGGTTGACAAATGACGGTCCAGGGGCCAAATCTGGCCCACTGCCTGCTTTGGGATACTGCTCATGAGGTGAGGCAGGTATTTGCGTTTTTTAAACGGTTGGAGAAAAAAAAATCAAAAGAAAAATAACACTTCCAGATGCATTAAAAGTATACGAAATTCAGACGTTCGGTGTTATATTGGAACACAGCCATGTCCTTTCACTGATGTATCATCTTTGGCTGCTTTCGAGCTACAACGGCAGAATTGAATGATTGTGACAGAGACCATACGGCCTGCAAGGCCTAGACATTTTACTAGCCGGCCCTTTATAGAAAAATTGTGTTGGGTCCTGATCCTCAGAAAGAACCGTAGGAAGTAATCAGAGACTAACCAAGTTGCTGTCACCTTCTATGAATGAAGAAATCAACACCCAGAGAGAGGAATATTGATCATTGATTCACTGATTTGCTGACTCATCCAATAAATAAATCATCCAGAAAATGTTGATTGAGACCCCAGTGTGTGCCAGGCTTCCTGACTCAAGTCACTTCCAAGAGACACTGTGATTCAAGGCCAGCTACCGAGGCCACGTGGCGAGACAACAGGGCTCCTACCAGCCCCACTGCTTCAATGATGATGATGATGATAGTGATGATGATAATGATAATGATGATGATGATGATGGTGATGATGGTGATGATGATGATGGTGGTGGTGATGATGGTGATGATGATGGTGATGGTGATG
>PVKE010000090.1:142433-218393 GCA_004027555.1 Craseonycteris thonglongyai | reverse complement strand
TATTTTCCGGCGTATAAGACGACCCCCTAATTTTACAGTTAAAACATAGGTTTAGGCCTATATTCGCTGTATAAGACTACAGCCTCGGAAGTGGGGGGTAGTCTTATACAGCGAATATAGGCCTAAACCTATGTTTTAACTGTAAAATTAGGGGGTCGTCTTATACGCCCGGTCGTCTTATACACCGGAAAATACGGTATAACATCTTTTAATCACCTTTAAGTGTACAGTTCTGTGACATTATTATACATTCACATTGTGCAACCATTATCACCATCTCCATCTCCAGAACTTTTTCATCTTGCTTAATTGAAACTATACTTGTCAAACAGTAATCCCCATTCTCCCCACCCCTCAGCCTTTGGCAGCTACCCTTCTACTTTCTATCTCTATGGATTTCACTACTCTTAGTTCCTTATGGGTAGAATCACAGTATTTGTCCTTTTGTAACTAGCTTCTTTAGTATATTTGGGCTTCATCTGTGTTTCCAGTAGCCACATTTTTAAAAATAAGTGAAATTAATATTTTAGCCCACTGTATCTAAAATATTGTCATATTAACATGACAGTATTTTTTAAAAGGTATTTATGAGATATTTGGTGTTTTAAAATTTTGTTTGTTTTTGTCAGTTCTCCCATCACCATATATTTGACCCTTACCACCACCACAGTTTAATACTAAACTTTGGACATCCTGAGTGTATTTAATACTTAAAAACATATCTCAGATTGCAGTTCGGTCCCTTCGGAGCCGCAGGGACAGGGTGGCAGGGCTGAGGCGGGGGGTGGCACTGCCGGCCCTGACAGGTAGCGCCAGCCTCGGTTTTAGGCAGCCCCTTCTTCCGCCCTCCCACGGGTCCCCTCTCCCTGCCCCTGTCAGCCGCGCCAGACACTCTCCGGCTTTGCAGCATTCAATAAAAATTCAGAAACAAAAAAAAGCGTATCTCAGATGGGCAAAGGACTTGAACAGACTCTTCTCCAAAAAAGATATATGCAAATGGCCAATAAATGTTTGAAAAGATGGTGTTCACTTCCGCAGCACATAGTACTGAACAAAGATGTTCAACATCACGAATCATGAGGGAAATCCAAGTTAGAACTATGATGAAATACTTACCTCACACTCATTAAGATGGCTACTATTAAAGTGTTGTTGAGGCTGTGGAGATACAGAATACTTGTGCACTGTTGGTGGAATGTTCATTGGTAGAACTGCTATGGAAACAGAAATATCACATGATACACCAGGGTCTGGAAGAGACCCTTGTACAGCTGTGTTCATTGCAGTATTATTCACCAGAGCTGAAAGGTGGAAGCAGCCCAGGTGTCCATCAGCAGAAAAATGGATAAGCAAGATGTGTGTGCATAGTGCAGAATATCATTCAGCCTTAAAAGGAAGGAAATCCTGTATGCATAAACTTTGGGAACATTGTGCAAAGTATAATAATCCAGTCACAAAAAGACAAATACTTTATGATTCCACTTATATGACGTACTTAGTCAAAAACATAGAAACAGTAAAATGGAGGTTGCCAGGTGTGTGGAGGAGGGGGGAGTTATTTTTTAATGGGTATAGAGTTTCAATATACACGGTGAAAAAAGTTCTGGCAATGGATGGTAGTGATGGGAGCACAATATTTTGACGTTAATACCATTGAACTGTACATTTTAAAAATTGTTAAGGTGGTAAATTTTGTTATGTGTATTTTACCGCAGTATAAATAATTTTTAAGCATATCTCAGTTCAGTTCAGACTAGCCACATTTTAAGCTCAATGGCCTTATGGGAAAACACAGTTCTTAAAATAAAAATTTACAAGCAACATTGGTTTTCTTTCTGCATGTATAAATGGTGAATAAAATAAAAAGATTTGTTTCTCTTTTAAAACAAATTATGTGTTCATAAAAATCTGGAAGGGTAAATATTAGCCAAGTGTTAACTATTATTGTCTTGTCTTTACATAAATTTCTTTTGTGTTCCTTGCCTTACCTGTATTGTGTAATCATACAACAAATCTAATTGCTTGCTTGGTTTTTATTTGTTTTTGTTGTTTTGTTTTTGCTTGGTTTTTTTTGGTAATAGCTTTATTGAAATACAGTTCACATACCATAAAATTCATCCATTTAAAATGTACAATTAAAATGTTTTTTTGGTATAGTCAGAGTTGTGCAACTATCACCAGATTCCATTTAAAGAATATTTTTATCATCTCACAAAGAACCCAGTAGCAGTAGTAGCACCCTCTATTTTCTCCTCTAAATCTCTTATCCCTAGACAACTTTAATCTCCTTCCTGTCTCAGTAGATTTGCCTTTTCTGGACATTTTATGTAAATGGAATCATACAAAAAGGCCTTTTGTGACCGACTTCTTTCACTAATCATAATGTTTTCAGAGTTTATCCATGTTGGAGCATGTATCGGTATGTCATTCCTTTTTGTAGCTGAATCAATCATTTGTATAGATAATACTGCATTTTATTTATCCATTCATCAGTTGATGAAGATTTAAGTTGTTTTTCCTTGGGTGTTATGAATACTGCTGAGAACATTCATGTACAAACTTCTGTGTGGACTTTTATTTCCCATTTGCTTTCGTAACAAAAACAAATGGAACTTTATTTGGGAAAAGGATCTGAAAAGATAGTGAAAGCTGACTCTCCTCCTGCCTACCCCAGATCTCCAGAGAAAGAAAGAAGATCACCAAAGCCTGTGCTTTCCCAAGCAATTTTCAGAACATGTGTTGAGTATTGATAAGGGGAAGATGATAAGAGACAGAGACATAGCATACCTCTGGGGTGGTGGTGGTGGTGGTGGTGGTGGTGGTTGTTTTTGAAAAGCTATTGTTTTATTTAAGGATACCAAGGTGTTGTGGATTTCATTTTGCAAGATACTACCATTACAATTTGGATAGACCATTCAGATGTGACTAGTGAATATTGGCATCCAAGGTGATTGTAAGAAGCACTTTAGGGCAAGTGGTCTCAGAGCTGAGTTCTTGTTACAGTTCGGTTCTGGGTGTGATGGGACTATCCAACCTGAGATTAGTGTGTATTCTTAATCTCTGTATCACCACTTGAGCTGGTTTTGCTGAACTTTTTAAAGTTCATTTAAACTGATGTATTGAAGTTCTGGCACTTTTGGGTGTATATAACATGCTATTGTTTGCTTTTATTTAATGTCAGATCAGAGCTTCATCTGTGTGGTAATGGCGGGGAGCACTGCATCCTAGATCTGGAGATGACTTTGAGACCCAGCTTTGTCACTGACAAACTGATCATCCTTAGACCTACTGCTTCAACCTCAGTTGCTAATCTGCAAAATGAGAAGAGTTTAGGTTTAGAATAGGTAACCCATAGGTTCTTCCAATGATTCAAAGTGCAGCTTTTTCATAAAATTGCAATTGATACTATGATTTGGAATATGAATCTCAATCTCTCATCTTTCCAAAGGCATGTACTGGACATTTGTTGTTTTTCATTTTGGAATGAAAAGGCTCATTCCCCCTCAGTTAAGAAGATACTTAAAGAAAGACTGGATAGTCACTTCTTTTCTAACCAGATATGGATTGAGTAGAGTATCTATTTTTCTCACCATTTGAACCAGCTAATGCTGAAAAAGGCACCAAATATGCTGGGGGAAAAAAAAGATTTTGATTTATCACATATTTGAAGTGGCTCCCACCAACACAAATGAACCTTTCAGCAGCGTTTTAAGAATAATAGCCAGAATTAGAGAAGTGTTGTCCCCCTTGACCTTCTGCTTGTGTTCATAACTGTTTATTCAGGGTATCAAAGAGATTGGCACACTGGAGGCCATCCATTGGTGATTGGCTTATGCTATAACAAGGAACAGTGAAAAGAATTGAACATGGTTAACTTGGAGAAGGGGAAGACTTGGGAAGGAAGGAGTAAGTGTCTTAAAAACTTGAAAGGCTATTGTGTGGCTAAGTGATTATACTTCTGTATCTTAGTTGAGAGCTGTGGGCAGGTTACAAAATGTGAAGAGTAAACTTGTGAACAGAGCTGTTCATTGTGAAACTGCCTGGTGGGGTTTCTGCTTCCCTCGCTCTAGGTGATTAGGCAGAGAGATAGTCTCTTAGAGCAGGGTTGTTTGTAGCAGGGAGGATTCACAGGTTTATAGGAAGTAGCCGCAAGTATTCCTATGGCCAAACATTTTTGTACAGGATGATGTGTTTAGATAAATGTACTGACTTTGCCTTCATAAGTAGTCTACCTACCAGAGAAATAGGAGGAGGAAGCCAGGATGGCTCATTGAGTTAAGCACTCGTTTTGCAGCCCCAGAGATTGAGGATTGGATCCTGGCCCCAGCCCATGCAGATCCATATGCTGAACTGGGATGGGCTTCCCATGCAGGAGGCCCCATTTCAGTTCTTGCGCCTCCCCCACCCCCCAGATCCACCCCTGGCTCGAGGGGTGTGCCTCCCATGCAGGAGGCCTCCAGCCCAATTCCTTCCCTACGTGGCCCCTGCACACCTGTGTGGAATGAAACCATGTCGAAAACTGATGTACAACTGTGGAGACTGCTTTGGGCAAAAACAATAAAATAAATCTTTTTTTTAAAGAAATAGGAAAATTATATGGAATTCAATAATTGATTTGGTTAAAAACTTGAAGAAAATTAAAGGATTTTTCTGAAACGGAAACAATTTTGTATTTGACCTTTACTCAACTAATTGGGTTTCTTTACTATCAAACAGAATAGTCAAAGTCAAAGCACTTAGTAAAGAATAGAAATTCTTTAATAGAAGAAAACAGAAATTGGTTACATTTCCTGCCTGCTTCTTGTCTTTATTAACCGTGTTCCAATATGATTATCCTAAGCAATATAAGCAATTTTCACATTTAGCTTTTAATACAATTATGCCTTCATTTGCAAAGTACTTTCTCTTTCTAATCCTCCTGTACTTTCCACATACCCCCTTTTTTAGCCTCAACACTCCTGCACATTTTCCAGTAAGATTTAGAGAAGAAACTAAACTTTTTGTTTTTACCTCTGTCGTGCTGCATAGTTTTATCTGCTAATCCAGAAGAGCGTTCTGCCCGTAGATAATCAGACAATTAACTTATTCTGTGGTATTTGGGACTGAGGAAGAGGAGAGGGGAAGAAGACAGAGCTGCCTTTCTATGAAAAACTAGCATCTGGAAGGTCTGTTGTCCAAGTTTATAGGAAATTGAAAGATCAGCTGCTTCTGTTCAGGACTGTGTTTTAGAAAAAGATTGAGTAGGATGATTGCTTATAGACTGAGTGTGAGCTCTGGGTTCTCGATGTGCTCACTTGTTGGAAGGTTGTTCTAGCATGGCTTTGCACATAAACCTTTTTACAACTGGTTTAACTTAAATGTAGGCCTTAGTCACACCCTTATAGTCAAATAAGATGTCTGTGTTCCCCACTGCAGATTCCAGGAAAGGTAAGCACTTAGTAGTTATAAAAAGACTGTTTTACAGTGACCACAATTTTTTTCAATGAGTGATACAAGTGTGGAGGAGGTAGAAAAAGGGAGTGTATAAATATGGGGAAGATGTTTCTTTTCTGCCTAAATAGTTTACCTTAATGGGCCTAAAATGTTTCCACAGAGACATCAAAAAATCAGTTTTTTAAAAATTCCATCATGGATAGCAGTGAAGTGACTGATACTTTGATTCTCTTCATGAGAATCTTCTTAAAATGCCTAGCTGCTTTTTTTTTTTTTTTGACAGATACAGAAACAGAGAGACGGGGAGGGCCCAGAACAGCCTCCACAGTTGCACATCATTGGTTTTTCCACATAGTTTCATTCCACAGGTGGGCGCGAGGCTACACAGGGCAGGAACTGGGCTGGGGTGTCACCCCAGTGAGAACCGAACTGGGGGCACTCCCCAGTTCAGCATATGGGTCCACACGGGCGGGGCCGGGATTCGATCCTGGGTCCCGGGGGCTGCAAAGTGAGCGCTTACCCCACTGAGCCATCCGGGCTTCCCAGTTTGTTTTTGTTTTTGACAGGCATAGACAGAGAAGGGGGAGGGGCCAAAGCAGTCTCCATAATTGTACATCATCAGTTTTCAGCAAGGCTTTGTTCCACACAGGTGGGCGGGGGTCGTGCAAGGTGGGAACCAGGCTGGGGGGGACCTCCTGCATGGCAGTCTTCTCCGGGGAGAACTGAACTGGGGACCTCCCACATGGGCAGTACCGGTATATCCTAGATCAGTCCTCAGCTGGGGACTTAGGACTCCATCCTCAGACCCCCGGTCTGCAAAGCGAATGCTTAACCCGTTGAGCCATCTGGCTTCCCCAACCTTACATATTTTTGCAGCTTTAATGTAGAAGTGTTTAAAAGACAGTATGAAAACATAAACTGTGTTCAAATTGTTATGCTTACTGTGGGATTCCTATAACCATGTTCTGATCAGAATAATTTTATTTAGGGGGAGATTTTCACTATGAACTATTGCAATTCTGCCATCCCATCAAACTTCCTGCTTTAGTTGATTGCCCACTAGGTCCATATTTTGTTTCAGAAGACTGCCACTTTGGCATAAGTTTGCATTATGAACTTAGTTTAGACAAGTAACTATTTCAAGGAGATATTTGGGGACAGAGGACTTTTTCTTCCTTTATTTCAACTTGAGTCCCTCTACTTTTTATCTTTTTTTCTATTTCAACTAAAATTTCCTTAAGAATCAAGGGTTTTACCTCTTTGGAATGTGGGGCAGGGTTGAAAACCCTTCGTTTAGACGAAGCACCTTATGGCTAGGTATTACTAGGAACAAGTGTAACCATCCTTGTCTAGCTCTCAATGCAATGTTAGAAATGTTTTTCTCATAAAAATTGTAGACTTGCATTTGCTAATATAACTGACAACTTAATTTTTACTCTGGTGTATGTTCAGATTTCAGTTCCCACATATTAGAAAGTAGCAGAGTTATACCAGGAGATGGAAAGGACACATAATCATATTTCTATATTTCCTGGCATATTAATAAGTTAAAACATGTTTGGAAAACACCATATAAGAACGCATATAAAAGTATGAAGAATTATATACTAGAAAATGCTATGCTAGATCCACATTTGAAGTAGCTTAAAATATAATCTGGAGAAGTTTGATTTGGAAGCTTTTTTTTCTTCTCCTGGCTTGAGTATATGTGTTTGGTAAAAGGTTTATGTTTGGGTTTTATGGGTTTTTTGTTTGTTTGTTGTTTTGCTTACTTCCTTATGGCACAGTTATAAATGCTTTTCTCCCATTTTTCTACCCCTAAAAACAAACTAAATGATGCCATCTTTGATCCAGTGGCTTTGCAGAGGGACTACCATACACAGACAAGCCCTAATGACTTTCAGTCTCAGGTCCTACAGACCTTGCCTTGAGTCTGCTAAACTAGCATTGCCATCTGTTTTTTTGTTTCCCTCCATCTTTCTGACCAGAAGATCCTGAGTACACCTGAGATCCAAGCCTTTTGGCAGAGCTGTTTTTTCATAAATTATTATAATAATGTTTCTCAGTTATGACCTCTTTGCTTCAGTAAAATCCGCAGTCATTGATGTATCATCTTCCTTCCTCTGTACAGATTCAGCCTACAAATGCTTCCTCGTGAGACTTGAGTAAAGAAGTATTTTTGCTTTTGGTATTTGGAGGGGAAAGAGATGCGTGTATTTGAGTGGTCTTATATATGTGTGATATACCGTATTTTCCGGCGTATAAGACGACTTTTGAAACGAAAAAAGTCAACCGAAAATCGGGGGTCGTCTTATACGCCGAGTATATCCCGAAAAACGTCTCGATATGCCGCTAAACGAATTTTCCAACTCGATCCCGCACCAATCACTGCAAGGCTGCTCGGACCGCCTCTCTAACTCAGCTAATCCAAGCAGGCTTTTTATGCATGCAATATACATGTTCTATCAATGTACGGTATGTTACGGTATGTTCGAAAAATGTCATTCATTAAAAATTTAAAGAACTGGTGTTGCCTCGGAAGTTGGGGGGGTAGTCTTATACAGCGAATATAGGCCTAAACCTATGTTTTAACTGTAAAATTAGGGGGTCGTCTTATACGCCCGGTCGTCTTATACGCCGGAAAATACGGTACCTGTCTCCTTAAATATGTGATTAGAAGTTTGGCCAGGATTAGTAAAACTTCAATGTTTTGGCCCTATTCAGTAGTTGTGGGTATAATTTGCGAAGATTGATAGGAAAAAAAGGACTGTGGTTAAATCATTCAACAATGAACTTAAATCATGCAAACTAATGATTTAAGTCTAGTTCATCAGGTGTTATATGCTTATTAAACACTTGCAAATGGTAACTATTATTATTAGGTCATTGAGCTTTCCCCAAATTCTTTTAGCATTTAGAAAGTTTTTGACCCTTTCCATATAGTGTTTTGGTTTTGACTAATGAAATCTGGGGCCAAAACCTCTTTCAGAATAACTACATCTTTGTGGCAAACTCCTACTCTTCCTACTAGACTCAGTTAGCAAGTATAATTATTTTGCATAAAATTCCCCATCTTCTGTCTTTCTTTCTTCCTCTTCTGTGTTCCATTGCAGGTCTACCAAGACTTTTGGTTACAAGTGACACGAACCAAAAGCTTAAGCAAAAATGATTATGTGTTTGCTCTTGTTTCTGAAAATTCAGGGGTTGGGTGGGGTGGAGGAGCTATCTTTTAGGCACAAGACACCTTACACAGTATCAACAGGATTCTTCATCTCTCTCTGCTTTGTCCATGTAGGAACAGGTCCTGACTGCTTTTTAGCATCACTGTCAGCCCTGTTTGAGCCAAGTGTCTTTCTTTAACTCAATCAGTGTGTACAGAATGAGAATATTCTAATTGGTCTACCTGAGTCATGTACACTCTGTTCTAATAGATGAAGGGCCTCCTAACCAGTAGCGGGAGGTGTAGTTCCAGGAGGAAATTGGGCAGGCAGGAAAACATGTACAGTAGAACTCTCCACTAACCAAACCTCAAGCAACTGGCAATTATTAAACTTAATATAGTATTGTTGATATATTAATAGCTATTTTGCCAGTTGCTTGAGTTCCGGTTAACGAAGAGTCTACTTATATTTATCTGGCATTTACCAATCCCCATGGGAGTCAGTTAACTGAGAGTCTCCTGTACCTTCTTTACTCCAGTGATCTCTAGTGTCTGCTGTGTGCTTTAGATCCTATCCCCTAGAATTGATGGACTGTTGACAGGAAAGAACTGTGTTCTGGTCATCTCTATTAGTACATTGACTGGCAAAGTGTAGGTGCTCTGAAAATGATTGGTAAAAAGATGAACCAATGGTACCTACCATTCTATTAAATTGGCTATTTCCCATTTTTTATGCCATGAGTGAGAGGTTTATGGTTTGGCCAGAGGGGGAACTGAACATTCCTTGGTATTGGAATAATGGTGTTGACCTTGAGGAAAATGGCCATCCTGATAGCCACAAGGGCTCAAGAGAAAGGATTAGCCACTTGGGGACAACGCTGGAGGGAAAGTAAGCCCATTCCTGTGCATTTCTTTCAAAACTGATCTCTATACAGTTTTTGACATTGTAAGATATCTCCCTTCCTAAGAGTAATAATTATAAATATTGTTTTTATCTTTCTGTTCAAAGCTGAGGAAATTGGCAGTTGATTTACTATTTACTATTTTCTGCCCTTCCGTCACTTAAGGTATGGGCCCATTGTCCAGATTTCTAATTCAAGGGGCTTTTGAGGAGTGGGGATTTGGCCAGGTTAATTCTTGTAGAGATGTTTAAATAAGAAATAGATAACGTTAATGGACCCTGTAGCCACTGTTAATTTAAAGTTGTTTCTTAACAGCAAGCAGTGTGCTGGGAAAAAGAAATAGGGCCCTTGAATTCTTATCACCCATGATAATTCTTACATTAACTGATGGAGTTTGTTGGAGGCTTCCTTTCAAGGAACCTTTGGCTTATTTCAGGCATAGAAGAGCTCAAGAGATACACAGGAATGGTAACAGTAGCCCCTCCAGGGGGTGGGGAAGCACTCCTTGGCTATAGGATAGGGGGCCATCTTTGCTCATCCTGTACTGTGTGCCTGTTTAAAAACACTGAGAAAAGTGTTTAAAGCAAAAAAAACCTTTGTAAATGCTTTTGAGAATGCTAGCACATACAAATGTGTTATTCTGGCCCTAGATGAACAAAATCTTGGAAATGGGAAACGGCTTCCATGAGCAAATACATAGATAGAGAGCACCTTCATCTAGGGAAAGGGGCAGATGATAAAAATTCTCAGGCTTACTGGAAATGTCATGAAAAGGACTATAATCTTACCTCAGACTGTTCTACATATTTCTGTGTAAACTTTTAACTTCAGTTCCTCCTAGTTGCTAATTACAGAACAAAACCATTTTTTTTATACAGCATTTTCAAATAATCAGTGTCACTTAGAAATAAATAAGCCTGTTTAATTCAGCCTAAATAAGTAAAGTTGAGATTTACTCTATGTCAGAAATGTTACTTTTTATAAACTACAAGTTTCTTATAATGAAGCTTTGTTATGAGCATATTCAATTTTTCAGTACTGTAGGTAGATACAGTGAATTGGATACCAACCATGCAGTGAGGTGCTTCATTTGGAGGTCTTCAAACAACTTTAACTGTGGGTAGGCACTTAGAACGAATACCTGATATTTTCCATAGGAAAATGGGTTTTCCCTTATTCTGAGCTGCAGTTTGACTCCCTTAGATGTTTTCTGTATAGACTGGTGGCTTCTGTGGTAGCAACATATCCAAATCTTTGTGTATTTGTTTTGCTGAGATTTGAGCAGCTTATCCAGGAGGCAGAGAATACAAGGCTTGGCTGCCTTCTGGGCATATCTGTACTCTGAGGTGAAGCAGGATTAAATTGGGAAGTTCCAAAAGGACTGGATTTTTGGCCCACAGAGAGTTTATGAAATGAATGCTGGGGAAAAAATCTCTTCTCAGGCTGGGTGTCTTGTCAGTATCCATTTTGATGCCTAGTCTCTTCTGATGACCTGATTTGTGAAACTGTTTTATTAAACAACTGTTAAAATTTTTTTCTGGTTTAAAATTGTTGATAGTTTAAAACAATTTAGCAATCAAATTTCCATAATCAATTTGTCTTGGATGCACATTAATTTGTATCCAATTCGACTTCTAAGTCTGCTATTAGCTAAATATTACACAGGTTATTGGATGGCAGCGTACAGAGGCCACCATAGTCGTGTTTCATAGCTAGTATGAGTTCCATCTTGAAGCTGAGAAGGCTAATAAGTATTTCTTAGTGAGATACATTTCTCTTTTGGCCTCAAGTACACTTCAGTTCTTTATATAAACAAACTATTTTGAGACTTCTGAGTTCTGGTAACATACTGAGATTCAGAATTGCTAAGGCGTTATTGTCTGTTTTGGTAGGCTTTACCCTTTATCTTTCCATTTTTCATAGTGTTGACTTTGGGGCTAGAATAATAAATAAGGTAACTTGACATCATACTACGTTTGGATTAGTTGACTTTTTCATTGTGGTTGACAAATGGTAGGGTACTGTAGGGTTAATAGCCCTTATTTATTAGAAAAGCAGAATTACATGTATTAAATTTTTATTTCCTGATGCTTTAGCTTTTGTTTTTGCTTTGCTTATGATTTTCAGAACCACCTTGCATTCTGCAAAATTTAGATTATTTGATAATAAATTATTAACATATTTTATAAGAAACATTTATGGTCTCATTGGAAACCATATAAATTCTCAACCACCCAAGTTTTACTAATTTTATTTTCTTAACCTTTGTTTTTAAGGAACTTGGGAAAGTGGGTCTAAATTTTTTCTTTGATATATTAGGTTATTTAAATAATTTTTTTGGTTTCCTCACACATATACAGACTTTCCATTTTTCAAAAGGATCCCCTAAAATCTATAATAGTTACCATTATTTGCTCTGATGCTGAGTGCCTAGCTTTTCCCATCTCAGCATTCTTTCCATGACCAATAAATGAATGCCTTTGTCCAGGTATGGTGCTGGCTGAGGGGCAGATTACAAAACCATTAGTGTCTCTGCTTTGTGTAGTGAACAGAAACTTTTAAGAGTGTCTAAGAATACCATAGAATTGTGCAGGACGGTTCCCAGACAACGAAACCTGCTTTTCCCTGGCAGCCAAAATTATGTGGTAATGATGTTGAAGTGGTAAACATTTTCTATTTTCAGAGGTTCAACATCACAAGGAGAAAAGCACTTACACTTGATTTTAAAATAATCCGTTGGTATTAACCTAATTCTCAACTTTAAAAGTTCATCACCAAACATTTAATCAGAATTGTGCCAGATTAGACTCAGAGTCAGTCTACACATAAAATGTCCTATTAAAAATAGATCAGCGAGCACTTACTTTGCCTACCTGCTTTAAGTGTTCAGAACATACTAGATAAGGACATGTACTCTGTCAGACTGGGCCAGGGTTTTGATCCTACCGTCAGTAGAATTAGTAAATATTACAAGTTGTACATGTTTTGACTTGACTTAAATTTTTTTTTCCAATAGAAACTATGTTCCAACTTCCTGTCAACAATCTTGGCAGTTTAAGAAAAGCCCGGAAAACTGTGAAAAAAATACTTAGTGACATTGGGTTGGAATACTGTAAAGAACACATAGAAGTAAGTAGCATGTTATTTTTTAATTTTAACATGACTCAGCTTCTGATAGATTACTTTGTGTCAGTAGCCAGAGCGGTTAATTCTTCAGTGTGATTCTGAGTTTTGACCACAGCGTTCGCTTTGCCAGAGCTTTCTCAGTCCTAACTTGTTCCCTTCTTCCTAAAATGGGCTTTTTCATCTTTGCATCCTGAAGCAAAAGCAGTTACACTGAGGGCATATGCACATTGGACATTTTATTAGGTGCTTTAAAATTGTTTCTAAATTCAAATCCTTAAATTTTAGTTGGGTAGGAGATGTAGGAATTCTTATCTCTAATTTACAAATGAAGAAACAGTAAGGAAATAGGTCCACCTCACAGCTAAGCATGTGGCAGGGTTTGTCTGGGGGCATCCAGAGCCTGTTCTCATTCTCACATACCTGAATGTTCTGGTTGACCTGATTGTCGAGGCATGGTGGTTTGGGTGCTTGTTGTCTCTTTCTTAGGAGTTGAGTATTTGTTGGCCCTTTTGTCCCATCATAGCCTGTTATCTTCCCCTTGCATAACAGTTTGGACTTTACAAACTGTTTTGCTAGCCTTTTTATTCTATGAGCTGTTAAAACAGCCCTATGGGATAGACAGTGCATTGGTCTCCTCCGTTTCCAGGTCTCATTGCTCCAGGTCTTATGGGTAGTTGGTCAAAGCCTCTGATGGAAATGAAATGTTTAAAACTGTTTTCCCCACTATCCTTTTAAGTTCCAGCTGGTCAGGGACTGCAGCTACCTTGTCCATCTGTGTATCCCTAGCACAGTGCTGGGCATATTATAGGCACTCAGTAAATGTTTAGATGGAACTGAAAGGAAAAAAGCAATTTCCTTCATTCAACAGGTTTTCCTTTCCTTATTACCACTAATAATAGTCTAGCCCAAGCTTGTCCAACCTGCGGCTCAGGACAGCTTTGAATGCGGCCCAACACAAATTCGTAAACTTTCTTAAAAATTTTTTTTTTATGTGATTTTCTTTCTTTTTTTTTTTTTTTTTTTTTAATGTTAAAAAATACTAACTATCATTAGTATTAGTGTATTTTATGTGTGCCCAAGACAGTTGTTCTTCCAGTGTGGCCCAGGGAAGCCAAAAGATTGGATACCCCTGGCCTAGGGGTTTATCATAAGACAGAAGCTTCTCAAAAGTGGGCTTCTCTCTTACATTATCCCCAGTGTGGAAGTTCACTCCACTCCCTCTCCAGCCCCTCAGTTGCAGGTAGATCTGTCTGATGAAACGGTCCATTTACATAGCACTCAGTGGGGTAATCATCACAAGAATAAATAATACAAATGAAAAGGTGCCTTTTCTATCCTGTATTTGATTTGTTCCTCCCATTATTACACCTATTACATATCCTGGAATTTACATGTACTTGATTTTTCTACACTGAACTGTGAACCTTTCAGGAGCAAGGAGAACTGTATATCCTAAGACTTACCTTCCTCACCTAGAGGGAAGCAGGCCATTAAATTTTTATAGTATAAGAGTATACATTTAACATAATGTTTATTTTCTTTGAATAGCTTTCTTTTTGGGTTCAGAAATCCTGCGTTTCCCAGTCCAGTCTCCTACCTCACCTTTTTTTTTTTTGCGCAGTCAGAATATCACGTCTGTGTTGCTCTAAGTGAACATTACAGTCCATTTTAACACTACAACTGATGAGTTACAGTACTCTGATGAGGAGTACTTTGGTATTAATGTGGCTAACCATTAGGGAAGTGTTGGTTGATACAGAATGTTCAATGCAATGTTCATACATTTTTGTTTTCTAAAGAGCCTTCTGGCTTCCCAGTTTACTTCTTTGTGTAATTGGTTTCCCAGTGCATCGGTCCCACCCTATTAAAAGATAGGATATATATGTAAGATTGTGTAGAGTTGATACCACTATGTTTTTGTGTAAACTTCTTTCACTGTTTTCCAGGATTTTAAACAGTTTGAACCTAATGACTTTTATTTGAAAAACACTACATGGGAGGATGTAGGACTGTGGGACCCTTCACTTACAAAAAACCAGGTAAGTGGCACAGGAGACTTCTCCAAATGGCAGTGTCCTTGGGATTCTCCCTTTTCAGCTCTAGGCCTTTCATAATGATGGATTGTCAGAATTGATTACAGTCACGTACCACATCATGAATATACAGTGGTGGTCCCATAGGATTATAATGGAGCTGAAGAATTCCTATTGCCTAGTGATGTTGAAGCTGTTGTAAGATAGTGGTGTAATGCGTGACTCTCGTGTTTGCAGTCGTATAAAAATGTAGCGCATACAATTATGTACATTACATCACATTTGATCATTGATAATAAACAACTATTACTGATTTATGCTTACTACGTTATACTTTTTATTATTTGAGATTATATTGTTTCTACTTACAAAAAATAGCTTGCTGTAAAGCAGTGTGCCATGTTACACGAGCAGCAGCCTCAGACGTTTGTTCATAGCGTCTCTTGATTGCACCGTTTTCTCTTGTGCTTGATTTGATCTTATGTTTTGTTCATCGTGGCCCCTAAGCATACAAATGTACTGCTAATGTTGACAGTAAGAGGCCATGTCAAATGATTGACCGGAAACCAAATTCAGAGTGATTAAGGACTACAAAGGTGGGAAGTCAGTGATGGTTGTTGCTCAGGAGTTAGGCATGCCCCACTCCACCATAACTACAGTCTTAAAGAACAAGAACACAGGGACTGAAGGTGTCAAAGGACCTGCTTCGTTGAAGGCAACGACACTAACAAAAATTCAAGAAGGGCCTGTATCAGACATGGAGAAACTTCTAAGGACCTGGATTAAAGACCAGACACAGAAGTGTATACCTCTCAGCCCCCTGACGAACACAGCTAAAGCATATTCTTTGTGATGTTGCAAGAAAAGTCTAGACCAACTACGATGTTGAATTTACTGGTAGCACTAGGTGGTTTAAAGCAGTGGTCCAAACATTTTTGGCAACAGGGACAGGTTCCATGGAAGACAATTTTTCCATAGACTTCTGGGGGGGTTGGGGGGGCTAATTAAAGTGCATTTACTGTGCACTTTATTCCTGTTATTATTACATTGTAATATATAATGAAATATTTATACAACTCGCCATCATGCAGAATCACTGGGAGCCCTGAGCTTGTTTTGCTACAACTACACAGTCCCATCTGAGACAAGTGCTTAGTGTAGGAAAGAGGCGCAGACAGAAGTGATAGATAAAATAATAGACAGGCCTTCTGCAGACTAAAATAACTGTCAGATTCTGACTTAAAGCCTACTGCCAGATAGAGTTGTACAGTTGAAGTATATCAACTCTTGCCACTATAAAGCCTACTACCAGCTGTAGCTAATTGTTAACTTGCTACTCACTGATAGAGTTTTGATATGAGCCTGCAAGCAATTGATTTATTATAATCTCTTTGCAGTCAAACCTCTGCTCATGTTAGTCTGTATTTGCAGCTGCTCCCCAATGCAAGTATCACCACCTCAGCTCCACCTCAGATCATCAGGCATTAGATTCTCATAAGGAACACACAACCTAGATCCCTCGCATGCACAGTTCACAGTAAAGTTCGCAGTCCTATTAGAATCTAATGCCACCACTGATCAGACAGGAGGCAGAGCTCAGGCAGTAATGCGACTGATGGGGAGCTGCTATAAATACAGATGAAACTTCCGCTTGGTTGCCTGCCACTCACCTCCTGCTGTGCAGCCTGGTTCCTAACAGGCCACAGACTGCTACCAGTCCATGACCCAGGGGGTAAGGGACAGCTGGTTTAAAGGATTCAAGAATAAAGAGTAGTGACTCTGCGAGTCCTGGTATGAAAGAAGCTGAAGAATTTTTGGAATCTCTAGATAAGCTGATCATGGAGGGAAATTACTTGCCAGAGCAAATACTCTATAGGAGAAACCTCCCTATTCTGGAAAAGGATGCCTGAAAGGACTTTTATTCATAAGTAGGCCAAGTCAGTGCCAGGTTTCAAGGTTTTTTAGGTAGGACAGGATACCAGTCTTGCAAAGGGACAATGTTGCAAGCTACAAATTGAAATCCTTTGTGATCTGGCACAGTGAAAACCCCGGGGTCTTCATGCACATCCTGTAGCACTGCCAGTGTTACACAGAAGCAGTAAGTCAGTGATGTTCCAGCTCCTCTCCCAAGATGCCCTCCTAAATTATTACACCAGTGTAATGCAGTGCAATGGAGAAGTACTGTTTGGAGAGAAAAATATACCTTTCACAGTTTTTCTTATTGTTAATGCTCCTGCACATGCTCCTTTTATTGGTGATCTTCATCCCAATGTCAAGGTATCAAGGTAGTGTTTTTCCCTCCAAGCACCACCTCTTTGATCCAACCAATGGATCAAGGAGTTATAGTAACTTTTAAAGCCTGCTGCCTGAGGAAGACACTTGAGAAAGCACAGATGCAGTTCTGGAAGGATTACAATATTTATGACTGCATAAGGACCTTGCTTGAGCTTGGGGTGATGTCACCAAAGAATGTATGAAAGGCAAGACACTCGAGATCCATGCATGACTTCAAAGGATATGCCCAGGATGAGAAGGTTGCAAAAAAACAAGGCTGTGGCTGAGATGACAGGCAACTTTAACCTGGGTCTGGATAAGGATGACGTTGTAGGAATTGACTAATGAGTTGTTAGAACTGAACAGGAACACATAGCCAAAGAAAAGGCAAGAGAAAGGGAAATTGCAAAAGAAAAGAAACCCCCAAGGAAATTGAGTGAATGATTTGGCAGAAGCAATGCAGACCTCAAGCTCCTTGAAAAGTTTGAAAACATGGGCCTGGACACTGAAAGGTTCTCATCAATAGAGAGCAGTGTTCAAGGTGCATTATCTGCTTACAAACAAATCTGATTTAAAAAAGAAACCAAACCATAACAGACATATTTCTGAAAAGAGGGACATTTCCTGAAGAGCCCGAGCCCCCCAGGCAGATCTTTTGGGGTGGGGGAGTATTCCAGAGGAAGGCTTTGTTACCATAGGATATGACAGCATGGGTGTCACTGCCCCTAAAGACCTTCCCATGGGACAGATGTGGAGTTGAAAGACACTGATATTGATGATCCTCATCCTGTGTGGGTCTTAATGTGTATGTCGTCATGTTCAACAAAAAGTTTTCAGTTAAAAAAAATTAAAGAGAAAATAGCTTATAGAATTAATATGAAGAAAAAATATTTTTTTGTATATCTATACAGTATGTTTTTTTAAGCTAATTATTACAAAAAGTTTAAAAAGTGTTTATAAATTTAAGAAGTTAGAGTAAGCTAAGATTAATTTACTGAAGAAAACAAATATTGTATGAATTTATTGTAGCCTAAGTATACAGTGTCTATAGTCTGCAGTAGCATACAGTGATGTCACAGGCCTTCACATTCACTCACCACTCACTAACTGACTCACCCAGAGAACTTCAATCCTGTAAACTCCATGCATGGTAAGTGCTCTGTACAGATGTGCCATTTTGTACTTTCATGCCATGTTATTTTTACTGTACCTTTTCTATGTTTGGATATGTTTAGATACATAATACTTAACCATTGTGTTAACATTGCCTGTAGCATTCAGTACAGTAACATGCTGTACAGGCTTGTAGCCTAGGAGCAACAGGCTAGACCATATAGCCGAGGTGTGTAGGTTTGTGTAAATGTACTCTGCAATGTTCGCACAACAACAAAATCGCCCAGTGATGCAGTTCTCAGAATGTACCCCTTATTAAGCGACACGTGACTGTATTTCCTCTTAAGTGGCATGGATAACTAGGAAGAACTTTGTCTTTTGTCATTGGTGTAAAAATCAGAAAATTTTACTTAAAAGTTCTGAAGCCCATTGTATACCAGGGTGCCCACTCCACCCCCACCCAAAAGAAGTACTTTGGCTCCTATTTCTAAAATGTTTCCTCCAATATTCTGTTCATCTAGGTTATCCATCATTTTTCTGTCTTTGGTGCAGTCCTTGTTTTCTCTAGAGAAGGGAACACGCCAGACTCTTTCTTCCATTTTGAGTTTTCTTAATTCCTTTATATTGATGTGACCCAGCCTCCATCAGGGGGCTTAAAAGCCAGCACATGGGGGGCGCTTAGAGGCTCAGTAGGACAGCTGTGATAGAGAGGTGTAGTTTACATTTTTTCAGATTGCAATTTAAAACAACATTAGATATTCCAAAGAGCCAGCAATGCCAACAAGTATCTTTGGATGGAGATATATAGGGAGTTAATAGGTGGTATTTCCTTGGCCACAGAAGTGATTGTCAATTCAAACTTTACCATTACCCATTTCAGTAGTAATTATAATTCTGGATTATTGATCTGTTCATTTATCAGAGCATTCTTGGTAGGGAATTAGTCCTTTTAAACTCTGCCTCAGAAATTTGATAGTATAGTTATCTGGATCTTATTAATACCCCAGGAAAAGTTATTAACCAACCATCTTTGACTACCAAAGCTTTTCACTGGGACACATTAATTCTGTTTCATGAATCCCAAGGTCTCTCTATTATAACACTAAAGAAGGGTAGAGCTTAAAGGAAAATCAGAGTATTTCATTTTGATTCAAACCAGTATCTAAAACAAAGTAGGTTTCTAGGGAAAAGAGAGAGACTGGTCAACTTTGTATTTCATCTGCCTTCATCAAAGGACCAACTGCACAGGTTAATGAGCATAATTCTGGTGTGTCTCTGATACCAGTATATTCTGCAATGCTTTAGTGGCCTTTTAACACCATGTACTCCTTACAGTCTGTAAGATAGTTCTTAGTTTGAAGCATTACTTATTTACTACTTTCAGAGCTGCTCTAGCTTGAGAAGGAATGGTGACTTGTAGAAGGCGGCCTGCTTTGCAAATCAGTCATTTTTTTAATGAACAGTGAAATCTGAATACTACAATGGACTTTGATCAGAGAGGGGAAATGTTTGAGATTTTTGAAAATATGCCTTATATTCTGTTGCCTGATTATACAGTGACACTCTGGGCCCTGAGTTTACTATATGGTAAAGCTGAAGCCTTACTGATTCACAGAATGGAAGTGGTTGCACATAATCTTTTCTTATTGCTAACTGTAGAATGTTTTATCTTAAAGCCATTTATCTTTGGCTTATCTAAAACCAATCAGCAGATATGACTGGTGTTTTCTAAACATTAAGAGAAAACTTACTGAGTTTTTTATTTATACTGTAGGACTCAAAATACTTTTCTCATTTGAGTTTATATTTTAGAAATTTAATTTACAAAAGAAAAAAATCAGTGCATTAGAGTTTCTAATATGTCCATTAAGAAAAGAGAATTTCTGGACAGAAACCTAGAACCTGTTACTGCCTTTCTGAAGTGGCATTCTGATTCCAGTTTTTGTTTTTCTTTAGGACTATCGGACAAAACCTTTTTGCTGCAGCGCTTGTCCGTTTTCTTCAAAATTCTTCTCTGCCTATAAAAGTCATTTCCGGAATGTCCATAGTGAAGACTTTGAAAATAGAATTCTCCTTAATTGCCCCTACTGTACCTTCAATGCAGACAAAAAGACTTTGGAAACACACATTAAAATATTTCATGCTCCAAACGCCAGCGCACCAAGTAGCAGCCTCAGCACTTTCAAAGAGAAAAGTAAAAACGATGGCCTTAAACCTAAGCAGGCTGACAGTGTAGAACAAGCTGTTTATTACTGTAAGAAGTGCACTTACCGAGATCCTCTTTATGAAATAGTTAGGAAGCACATTTACAGGGAACATTTTCAGCATGTGGCGGCACCTTACATAGCAAAGGCCAGCGAAAAATCACTCAATGGTGCCGTCCCCTTAGGCTCAAACGCCCGGGAAGAGGGTAGTATCCACTGCAAGCGATGCCTTTTCATGCCCAAGTCCTATGAAGCTTTGGTACAGCATGTCATCGAAGATCATGAACGCATAGGCTATCAGGTCACTGCCATGATTGGGCACACAAACGTGGTAGTTCCCCGCTCCAAACCTTTGATGCTAATTGCTCCCAAACCTCAAGAGAAGAAGGGCATGGGACTCCAATCAAGAATTGGGTCCCTTGCTTCTGGAAACGTCCGGTCTTTGCCATCACAGCAGATGGTGAATCGACTCTCAATACCAAAGCCTAACTTAAATTCTACGGGAGTCAACGTGATGTCTAATGTTCACCTACAGCAGAACAACTACGGAGTCAAATCTGTAGGCCAGGGCTATGGCGTCGGGCAGTCAATGAGACTGGGCCTAGGTGGCAACCCACCAGTTTCCATCCCTCAGCAGTCTCAGTCTGTGAAGCAGTTACTTCCAAGTGGAAATGGGAGGTCTTACGGGCTTGGGTCAGAGCAGAGGTCCCAGGCACCAGCAAGATACTCCCTGCAGTCTGCTAATGCCTCTTCTCTGCCTTCAGGCCCGCTAAAGTCTCCTTCCCTTGCCCAGTCCCAGGCATCCAGAGTGTTAGGTCAGTCCAGTTCCAAACCTGCTGCTGCTGCCGCCACAGGCCCTCCCCCAGCCAATACTTCCTCAACTCAGAAGTGGAAAATATGTACTATCTGTAACGAGCTTTTTCCTGAAAATGTCTATAGTGTGCACTTCGAAAAAGAACATAAAGCTGAGAAAGTCCCAGCAGTAGCCAACTACATTATGAAAATACACAATTTTACTAGCAAATGCCTCTACTGTAATCGCTATTTGCCCACAGATACCCTGCTCAACCACATGTTAATTCATGGTCTGTCTTGTCCATATTGCCGTTCAACTTTCAATGATGTGGAAAAGATGGCAGCGCACATGAGGATGGTTCACGTTGATGAAGAGATGGGACCTAAAACCGATTCTACTTTGAGTTTTGACTTGACATTGCAGCAGGGTAGTCACACTAACATTCATCTGCTTGTGACCACATATAACCTGAGGGATGCCCCAGCTGAATCTGTTGCTTACCATGCCCAAAATAACCCTCCAGTCCCTCCAAAGCCACAGCCAAAAGTTCAGGAAAAGGCAGATATCCCTGTTAAAAGTTCACCTCAAGCTGCAGTGCCCTATAAAAAAGATGTCGGGAAAACCCTTTGCCCTCTTTGCTTTTCAATCCTAAAAGGACCCATATCTGATGCACTTGCACACCACTTACGAGAGAGGCACCAGGTTATTCAGACTGTTCATCCAGTGGAGAAAAAGCTCACCTACAAGTGTATCCATTGCCTTGGTGTCTATACCAGCAACATGACTGCCTCGACGATCACTCTGCATCTCGTTCACTGTAGGGGAGTTGGAAAGACCCAGAATGGCCAGGACAAGACGAATGCACCCTCTCGGCTAAATCAGTCACCAGGACTGGCACCTGTGAAGCGCACTTACGAGCAAATGGAATTCCCCCTGCTGAAGAAGAAAAAGTTAGATGACGATAGCGATTCGCCTAGCTTCTTTGAAGAGAAGCCTGAGGAGCCTGTTGTTTTAGCTTTAGACCCCAAGGGTCATGAAGATGATTCCTATGAAGCCAGGAAAAGCTTCCTAACAAAGTATTTCAACAAACAGCCGTATCCCACCAGGAGAGAGATTGAGAAACTGGCGGCCAGTTTATGGTTATGGAAGAGTGACATTGCTTCCCATTTTAGTAACAAGAGGAAGAAATGTGTCAGAGACTGTGAGAAGTACAAGCCTGGTGTGCTACTGGGCTTCAACATGAAAGAGTTAAACAAAGTTAAGCATGAGATGGATTTTGATGCTGAGTGGCTATTCGAAAATCATGATGAGAAGGATTCCAGAGTCAATGCTAGTAAAACTGCAGACAAAAAGCTTAATCTTGGGAAGGAAGATGACAGTTCCTCAGACAGTTTTGAAAATTTGGAAGAAGAATCCAATGGAAGTGGTAGCCCTTTTGACCCTGTTTTTGAAGTTGAGCCTAAGATTTCTAATGATAATGCGGAGGAGCACATGCCGAAGGTAATTTCTGAGGATGCTTTAGAATCTGAGGAAAAGCTAGACCAAAAAGAGGAGGATGGTTCAAAATATGAAACTATTCATTTGACTGAGGAACCAGCCAAACTGATGCATGATGCTTCTGATAGTGAGGTTGACCAAGATGATGTCGAGTGGAAAGATGGTGCTTCTCCATCTGAGAGCGGCCCTGGTTCCCAGCAAGTATCAGACTTTGAGGACAACACATGTGAAATGAAACCAGGAACCTGGTCTGATGAGTCTTCCCAGAGTGATGATGCAAGGAGCAGTAAGCCAGCTGCCAAAAAAAAGGCTACCGTGCAAGGTGACAGAGAACAGTTGAAATGGAAGAATAGTTCCTATGGAAAAGTTGAAGGGTTTTGGTCCAAGGACCAGTCACAGTGGAAGAATGCATCTGAAAATGATGAGCGCTTATCCAACCCACAGATTGAGTGGCAGAATAGCACAATTGACAGTGAGGATGGGGAACATTTTGACAACATGACTGATGGAGTAGCTGAGCCAATGCACGGCAGCCTAACCGGAGTTAAACTGAGCAGCCAGCAGGCATAAGTGCCAGGTTTTCTGGCATCAGTGACATACTGCAGCCTGGAACTCCTCATAGTGTGACTGCAAAGCTGTATGCTAACTGGTACTGCCTTCTAAGTGCTGGGTCATCAGGCTGCAAGGACATGTGGCCACCGCAATCCCAGTGGGTATTTCTAGGACCCGTGATTGGCTGACTGCTTCAGAACTTGCTTTGGCGGACACAGTAACGAAATGTGAAAAGTCAACAAGCTGGTGGCTCGTGAATGCACATGAGTAAAAACAGGTTTATTTTATCTGCCTTCTCAACATTTCTCTCCCTTTGTAAAATGTTTGGTTGGATGTCTTGAGAAGTGTTATCCTGATTCACATGGTAGTGTAGGGCCAACATACAAGCTACCAGTCCAATGTGTATAGCAGACTTTGGGGAAAATTGATTTTTTTTTTTTCATGTATTCATTCTGAATAGTTGAAATGTATATTTGTACAGTCTTTTAGACCTCTATTCAAGTGATGCTTATGATATTGTTATTGTGTACCCATCATAGATTTGTTTCTTTTTTTAGTGTTGCCCTTGCTGTGTAATTAACGCTATATCTAGTTTACCTAGCAAAAGCTCGAAATTACGCTAGTACAGACTTTTGGACAGACTTAGTTTTTGCACATAACCTTGTACAATCTTGCAATGGAGGCCAGCCACGTAAGATATATATCTGGACTCTCTTGTATTATAGAATTTTTCTTGGTCTGAATATCCTTGACATTACAGCTGACAAAACAAAAACTGGTATTTCAGATGTTTTCTGAAATCTTTTAAGCTAAAAATCACATGCAAGAATTGACTTTACAGCTACTAATTTTGACACCTTTTAGATCTGTATGAAAGCATTGTGTTGAAGCAGCAAACCAATGAGTGCTGCATTTTGGATATTTAGTTTTATCTTTAGTTAAACACCACCTGGTGTATTCATTTATACCATCTAATATATGACACACTGTTGTAGTATGTATAATTTTGTGATCTTTATTTCCCTTTGTATTCATTTTAAGCATCTAAATAAATTGCTGTATTGTGCTTAATGTAAATATTTGCTTTATTACACATGACAGTTCTGTGTGTCCATTATGTCCTGTGCCAGTTGATGCCATGGCTATTTCACCAGAGTTGGAAGCCACAGCCACTGGAAACTTGTCGAAGACCAAGATCTGCCATTGGCAGAAAGAATACTTTCTCTCAAGGCACCTGTTACAGATTCCTTTGGTTTGGTTTTGTCTTTCCTTTTTAACTGCTAAAATAAACAGCCTTGAGTTTTTCAGTTCCCCTTTTGTTAAGGAGCAGAGCCTGCTTATATATGTAAATGTATCAATGATAAAAGGATGTAAACATTAATTTGCAAGCAGAATCTTAATGCCCCAGTATTCTTTCTTCTAAATGAAGTGAATGTTAGTTTTCGCCTTATAATGGGAACAACTGTACTAAACAGGCAACTACTTTCTTTGTTACAACTTTTACTATCTTGCTATTAAGAAAAAGGCTTTGGAGATCACACATTTGGAGGGCTTTCAAGATGGAAGAAACTGGTATATTTGCTATGCATAGGTGCCCGAGAGCAACTCTACTAAAGAAGGTACATTACAAGGTGACCAAATTAGGCTGTTTTCAGCAATTGTAACAATGCCGAACTCTTCTGATTCGTGGGGAGGGCAGAGGCTGGTCAGTCACCTCTCGGGGACATTGGCCTAAAGAGTTAGGAAGTGGCTGGTTACCACAGTTTCCAAGACTCCAAAAGATTTGTCTTGTTAATCCTCTTGTTACCTGAGTAGGAATTTGACTCGCCTCCCCCTAAAATGTTAAGTCATGCTACCCAGAAACAGTACAGGAGAAAGTAGGAATAGAATCTTTTAAGGTATGAGGGGCTGGCGTGGAGCTATTTGATGCTGTTACACAGTTATGTTTAAATTTTGTGGACACCAGCTAATAGGACAGGATGTCCTCACACTACCAAATCAGAAAAACGTGTTGAGAAGACCTGTTTCTCACTTAAGGATAGTGATATAAACAGGATCCAAACCATCTCATATTTGTTTTGAAATTAACTCTGCCTAATTAACAAGTGGGAAGAACTTGGCCTGCACTTATGAGTCCTACATGGAGTACTAATGAGAGACTTGTGCAAAAAGAGGAGGGGGGTCATGGTTGAACATTTGAACAGAGACAGATGGGCGTGCTTCCTTGCTAAAGTGGTGGGAAGTGAGCATTCAGAAAAGAGTTTAGCTGCCTAAGAATTGGAAATGAAGATTCCCAACTAGAAATGTTGCAGAAGCCCTTAAAGTGTCTCAATAAAAGCCATTTTAAAAGAATGTTGTTGCTACTGTTTGCTTTTGGAATAATCTGGAAACCCAAGCTGTGGCAAATTATGACCTAAATAGAGAATACATATAACCGTAGACTGAAAATTATGTCGATTTTTAACAAGGAACATCATCATTCCAGAGAACTTTCTGCCCATCAAGTTCTCTTGTGGCTACGAGTTCAAAGTCAGACTGACTAGCCCTGGCATTTCCCGTTTCAGCACATTGAAGCATTGTCTTTGTCTCATCTTTCGGTCCCTGTCATTGAGAACTTACAGGGTCCTATCACACGGCTTTGTCCCCTCTTAAGATCTTTATGTCCTATAGTTTGAGCCAAATGTCTGTCCACTTGTAAAAATGCACACTGTTTCAGAAGAGAAAATGAGTGCCAGATATGAAAATGATCTAGCCAAGATTGGGGCTATCCCATCTGAAAGACCACTAGAAGCCATCAAACTTGCTTTTGTCAAGTGGGTGCTGCCACATAGAGGGATGGGGCCCCTAAATGATCTCTGGGTGGTTCTATGCCACTAAAGCTTGAGACCCACTTTGATGGACAGTGCTACATTTAATAGGACATAATATACTGGATTTCACAGAGCCTCAGGTGAGCCTTCTGTCCTGCAATCTCTCCTACCCATGTGACCCTCATTTCTAACCCACCAGTTGTACATTGGGTTGGCACCAATTGCAGACATACTACATCAGTATCATGTTAAAACTCACCCCCAGAAGACAAAAGGCTACTCCCACCATTCTGAAATGGTGTTCCAACACGCCAACTGGTTACCATGAAGTGTTCTAGAAAAGACAGCTGAGAAACTTGACAAAGTTAGAAAATAAAAACGCACCAAAATAAGGTCACTGTTTAGTGATGTTTTTGCATCCTGCTACTTTTCGTCAACTTACTCCACTTCAACGTTTATAAGTTGAATCTAGTACAGTTGCAACTTAGATGGGTGCTATGTTCAAAAATCAGCGTATAAGGTGAACATTGCATATCCTAAAAATGATTTTAAGTCATGATTTCAAAGTGTCTAAGGAAGACACGAGAAGTTAGGTCCGTGGTCATTTCCAGGACATGCTCTGGAATAAAGGGCAGTATCTTCCTGCTCAATTTAAAGGAGTTTTTGCAAGTGTGTGTGTTTCAAAATACAGTGTGCATCTATAATACCACCCTCCCCCTGACCCCCTGCAGTAAACCATCAGGCCTTAGGAAATTGTATGACCATTTAAACCTAACTGGTTTTCACAATAAAAACAAAACTACTTCCATTGTCTTACTACTAAGTGAAGCAAATGGATATCCTAAGAGGCAAATTGTTTGCCTTTGGAAACTGATAAAGGTGCTAGAAATAAAAGCGCTTGTCCAGTGTACTTGATGCAAGAACTGTATTGGCTGCTGTCTCTAGATTGGAGCAGAATGTGACAACTGTGTAAGGGAAGCAGCTATCTGGGAGTCTAGGCCAAATTAAAGACCCTGCCTTGGAAACCGCTGCCTGGCTTAGTGGCTGCCTCTGTAAGCACAGCTACATGGGCCTCCTTGGGAAGAGGGAACCGAGAGATGCCCTAAGGAGGGGACATCCAGGCCAGAGGCATGATGGCATCTTCTAGGAGTAGGGCTTTGTTCCTAAAAACTGCCTGGAGCTCAGTGCGCGTCCTCAGTGCACATTCACTGAACAGGTACTTCCAGAACATCACAAAACTTGCTGGGACTACCTGTAGGGCACTAGACCCCCACATCATTTTGAGTACTCAGTCCTGCCATTCTCCCAAGTAAAAGTCCTGTAAAGGGAGTATTAGCTCCAGGTTTCAGGACATAATGGTTCCAAGAAGCTAACTTGGGGAAGCTAGGATGGCTCTGGGTTAAGCGCTCACTTTGCAACCCCGGAGCCCAAGGATCAAATCCCAGCCCCGGCCTGTGTGGACCCATATGCTGTTTTGCCCCAGTTCAGTTCTTGCCGGGGCCCATGCGGGAGGCTCCCGGCCCAGTTCCTCCTGCCCTGCGCTGCCCCGCGCCCACCTGTGGAGGGAAACTATGGAAAACTAATGCTGTCAACTATGGAGACTGCTCTGGGCCCTCCCCTTTCTGTGTGTCTGTCTGTCTGTCTGTCAAAAAATAAAAATAAATCTTTAAAGAAGCTAACTTGTCCCAAGATCCCAGCTGGTACAAGGGAGATGCCAACTTGGACCCCAGGCTATCTGAGTCCACAGGCACTAGAATAGCCAGCTGTATCGTGCAGCCTTGATCTTGGCTAAAGACTAGCTTCATGCGAAAGGCTTTCTCCTATGAATGCAAAGACACATGAGTCCCAGGACCTAAACCAGTACATCCTCCTTTCCCTGACACAGCGTTTCCAAATCGTTCGTATGGCCACTTCTTCATTTTTGTCACATGTGCCTAACAACTTCTTTACATGCTGCTTATGTTTCAACTCCCCCTTTTAAAAAATGGAAAACTATGTCTTTACAGAAAGGAAAGAAAAGACAACCAGCACCATTTGCCATTCATGAAGCCATCCACAAAAATAAGACAAAACATGATACTACATTTTTGCCACCTGTGATTGCTTACTGAAAGCCGTGAGCCTGAGACCTTGCTCTGTTAGCACATTTGCTTTGGATGACTATATATATATATATATATATATATATATATATATACACACACACACACATACATATATATATGCATCTGTCGCGTTTCTTTGTTAGAATATGGATGATGCATATGAGTTTTTAGATTTCCCATAATTCTATCTTAAATGAATAAAATGCTATAAATGATTCAATTTCTCTTCAGGGATGCCATAGCAGACACTTCAAGAGGAGTATTGAATATATTTACAACTTCTAATTGGATATATTTACAACTTCTGTTGGGTTCTGTAATTATCAACACAAGAACTGTGCATATATTAGAACAGTAGATACAAGTCTGATGTGTGGGCTTTGATCCATAATATTAGCAAAGACTAGTTATCAGGTTGATGAAAAATAATGTGCCATATGACCTCTCAGGGTGCACCTCTGTGGGTTTCGTTTATTTACAACAGTATAAACTTGAGCGATGAAAAGTATTCAGTCAACCCAACATCCACTGGGCATGAGTCAAGATTTTTAGCATATGTCTTCCCGGCCTCTGCAACAGTCGTGTGTGTTTCTCACTAGCAAGTGCTTTGCCTTTTTTGTGTGGTGAAATTTTTACTTGTAACATTTTTGCAGAAATCCTACGAAGTGGAAGTCGTTCCTAGAGAAGGACTCTTCACCAGAGATGAATGAATATGACAGAGACAGTGATGATGATTCTGACGCTACAACAGTACGACGCAGATTGGGTGTAATGCGTGTACTTTCACCGTCTTCGTCCTGCGAAACAGAACAAGAAGAAGAAGATACAGATGGGTCGGATTTTGATCCAACGAGAGACAATGAAAATTTGGAAGGTAGACCTGAAGTGAAAAGCTCTCCAGATGATCCTCAAACTGTTGTATCTGTGACACCTTTATTTATTGGGGATGACTAATTTGAAAAGCTTGTCATCGGGATTCCAGGATAGCTCCGCACTTGCTTTGCAGCCCCACAGTCAGAAGATCGAATCCCGGCCCATGCGGACCCATATGCTGAACTAGGGTGTGGACCCCAGTTCTGTTCTTGCCGGGGCAAGCTTTCCATGTGGGAGGCCCCTGGTTTGGCCCCCAGCTTGCAGGGGTGTGCTTCCCATGTGGGAGGCCCCCAGCCCAGTTCCCACCCTGTGCAGCCCCCGATCCACCTGTGTGGAATGAAACTATGTCGAAAACTGATGATGTACAACTGTGGAGACTGTTCTGGGCCCTCCCCCTTCTCTCTCTCTCTCTCTCTCTCTCTCTCTCTCTCTCTCTCTCTCTCACTCTTGCTCTCTCTGTCAAAGACAATCTTTTTAAAAAATGAAAATAAAAAAATATTTGCCCTTACAATAATTATGGGTTAAGTTAGCAAAAATAAAATACAAAGCTAATTGGTCCACACATCCACTTATTGCATCTTCACTTTTTAGCAAAACAATGGGGAGAGACCGGTTTTTGCAAATTCTTCCCTTTCTCCATTTTTCCGACAATACAAACATATGTCCAAACGCAAACCAATCGATCAGAGCGCAGGAAACCACAGGACTATTTTCTAAATCAGAAGCATGTATGAACCGGAACAGAATGGGTCACTTGATGAAGGCATCCTATCATGGAGGGGAAGACTTCACTTTCGAGTTTATAACCCAAGTAAAATGTTAAAATACGGTATTCTCAACAGAATACTTTGTGAGTTAAAAGCAGGGTGTATTCCTCATTTCCTTACCTACTGTGGGAAGGGTATGAGTGTGGAGAGCACCATTATGAATATTATGGATCCAGATGCAAGCCAGTGGAACCATGTAGGCACAGACGATTTTAACAACACTGTACATTTGGCCTCTCGTTTATTCCTGGAAAAGGTCAATGTGTGGAACAAGAGCACATCATGTCATACCCAAATCTCTCAGAAATGTAACACTACCACGTGGAGCAACATGCCACAAAAGAAAAGGAGAGATGCTTTAAAAAAACAAACGCAACCGTCACCGATTTCAACAATCCATAATGCAGAACTGGTAAAGACCAATAGAACCCACTGCAATACCAAGCTCCCCCAGACACCCCACTGAATCGGAGAATTACAACAACTACATGAACAGGGTTCATCTTGCTGATCAGTGTCTGGCATACAACCCTCCCATTAGAAAAATCTCGAAACAGTATAAAAGTATTTTTATATCATCACTGTTCTTACTCAATTCATTCCATGTCTTTCGAAAACTGGATCAAACATCAAAAACAAAGTTGCACAGTTTCCTGCTGAATCCGGCTCAGGCTTGGTGAGGAAACTCCTCATACATTGGATTCTGATATCGAAGAAATAGCAATGACAGATCAACCTGCAACATCTGAACGTGCTCCCTGTTTCGATCCTCCAAGAAGACTTACAGCAAAAATGAAGCAGCACAAACCCACAAAAACGTTTAACAACAGTAAACATGTCCAAAGAAGATGTCTCATTGGTTACTCTTATAAAATACGCTGAGATACTTCTCACACGTGCAAATACTGCGAAGTTCCCCTGCAGCTTGGCAACTGTTTTCAAACTTATAAAACAAACAAACAAATACTAACTTTGATTATAAAATACATTCTATTATATATTAGTTTTTTCTAAGAATTATGCAAATTGTACTAATAGTGGACTATAAAGTGACTAGAATAACAGTGGATATGTGTAATATTTTCTGTGCAAAACTATGGAGAAACTATCATTTATAAGTGACAACATTCTTGGGAAACTTAGGAAGACATAGTGAAAAAAAACCTGTAATTGTAAATAAACTTTATTTTACCATAAAATGAAATTGAAACATTCCTAACTTACGTATATTCGATAAACGGCACTGTTGACTAAAATGTCAAATTTTTAACTTTATCAAAAGTCAGGAAAAAGTTGGGAACCACGGATAATCGCAAGTTGAAAAGTAAAAATTATTTAACAGCAAAGTAATCTACCACTTTCCTTAAAATGTTTTTGAAAAATTTCAGTTCATTAAAAAGTTATAATGGGGTTTCCTTCACCCAATGTAACTTAGCCAAATGCTGTGAAATTGCCCCGTCCCAGTGTCAGACACAGCTGCAAATGCCCCCGAACGGGTATGGTAATAAAGGGGACATGCAGGTGGCTGGCTCTGAGTGTGGCAAGCAACTTGGTGACACCAGCAAGGGCTCGGGTCCTCTGTCCTTCCGCCCTGACACCCACATGATCACCCTCATCCTAGGCAGGCGACCGGCACATCTATTCATTTTCCCTGAGAACGGGTCCCCTCCCTCACTATTGAACAACAGTCCTGCACCCAGAGCCAATGAGCTCATTCCAGAACCCGTTTCTATGGCCAGAGCTGCCTCAGTGAGTTACTGAGCTAGAATCACCTTGATTGGCTTCGATCAGTCAGCGCCCATCTCTGGAACTGGGGTGGAATCGACCCAGCCCAAACCAGAAACCTACCCAAACACAGGTCCACACCCCACTCAGGAAGGCGTATGACGGACGTGGAGCCCACTCAGCCTTTCGATTGAAACCGCGTGCCGTGTGGAAAACGGAAGGCAGATGCCGCGGTGAGGACTGACAGCAAATCGTCCTTGCAAGTCTCGGCTGCTCTCTGAAAGATCTCCAGCCCTGCGGGCACATTGAAGACACCTGGGGAGCATGAAATCCCAGCCAGCTGAGGACCCTGCCCCACAGGCTCTGAGGCCACCGGGCCGGGGGTGACCCAGCCGATTCCACTGTGCAGCCAAGCCTGAGAACCACCGTTTCAAAGACACACACGTGAAGGCGGGCTGCAGCGTGAGCCTTCCCCCGATTCACGTGTTTGCTACCAGTGGTTTTCCGGGTAAGACCAGTTCTCTATTTCCCCCACTCAACAAACACCTGGGGCACAGCCTAAGCAACCTCCATCTCTACGCTCCAAGGTACGTGTAGCAAATTTTACATGTGCAAGCCCAGGCCCTAGGGTCTCCACGGTTCACGGGGGCAACGGGGAGGCGGTGGGCCTAAATGGGTAGATAACCTTCACGCCCCGCCAAAGCCGCCGCAGGAGCCACGCTCGGCTCCTGGAAATGCCAGCAGAGGAAAAGCACGTACCTTGCTCTCGGGGTGCTCCACCAGGCCTCCTCCCTCTCCTCCGCCTGCGCCGGGCTCCCCCAGAACACGGGTGCTGCTCAAACGCTGCACGGTGCGTTTGTAACGGAGCAGCCCCAGGGAAGACCCAATGAGAAGGTCCTTCCGGGTGAAGGGCCGGCCTCCAGGCTGGGCTGCTTTGGGTCTTCAGGGCAATCATATGTTTCTCCTGACCAAATGCATTTGTTCCCTGCAGTCCTGTCCTCCTCCTTCAAACCCACGTCCTGTGCAGCCAGCAAAGCGTTAGCCACCAGAAGCCCCAGGAAAGATGACAGGGCCCAGCCTCCAAGCCCTCCGGGCGGCTTACCAGCCAGAAGTGCGTCCAGCTGTCGATTCCTGATAAGAACTTTGATGCTTTTGAATCGTCAGCGAGCCCACAGCGCTCAGCTCAGAATGACTCTTAAGTCCCTCCAAACCCAAAGAGGGTTGTACGCTCTTGACCGTAAGACAAAGCGGGGTTTTGCTTCAAGATGAGGAGGCAAATGCCTTGGTGTGTCCCGCTGCCGAGGTCAACAAGTCATCTCCAGGGAGTAGGTAGCCCTGTAAGGAGACACCTTTGGGGGTGTGTGCATAGCCTCCAGCCCTCCCCTCTGAGAGCTCCCCGTCACCCCCAAGAAGAGCTTTGATGAGGAGCATATGCTGGATTTTGTCAAGTGCTTTTCCTGTAACTGTGGAGGCGATTGCATGGTTTTTGACTTTTATTAATAGCGTGTTACAGTGACTGACTTTCAGATGTTCAACCAACCTTGCGTTCACGAGAGATCCCGCTGGGTCGTGGGGTGCAGCCCTTTTTATATGTGGCTGCACTGCATCAGCTCACGTTTTGTTGAGGACGTTTGGCTCTACAGACGGCTCCTTGGTCCGTAGTTTCCTGATGATGTCTTTGTCTGACTTGGTATCAGTCACTCCCCAAAGGAGAGCCGTGGAAAGCACGCAATTCTGCAGTGAGGCCCCACCCCTGTCCCCGGGGGCTTTGGGATTGGGACACAAAGATGCTCGCGAGCCTGCCAGCAGCTTGAACTGCAATGAGCATGCAGTGGCCATCCTGCGCCAGCTGCATTTCTTCACATACCCCGTTTTGCTGGAAAATGCAAATACCCATAGGGGCCAAGCAGGTGAAATAAATTAGTGAAATGAGTTGAATACAAGAGAAACCTGGAGAGCGCGACCCCCTAACGGGACTCGGCTTGAGCTCATTATGGTTGCCTGGCAAGAACGTGAGCCCACTAGTGCCAGATACTCCAGTTTTTGAAGAGAAACTGGGGACCCAGTTCTTTACCTAGACTGTCCTAATTTTTCATTGCTGGCAACTGATTGCAATTGAATTTTTGAATAAGCAAACACCAAAATACCAAAAAGTATACAAAAATAAATAAGTGGAAAGAAGTCCGCTTCTCACCCAAATTTGCTCTCAAATTTCTGTTCATCCTTCCAGAGAAGTTGAACTGCCTTTTTTCTTCACACAGAAAAGTATCATTGAGATACTTTTATGCCCTTTGGCGTTCATATCTTGGTGATATTTCCACACCAATTTATTAAGAGCTCCTAAACCATTTTTACAACTTTGTAAGATCCAAGTCCCATAGTGCTGAACACTTACGTTCTCCATCTTCTCCTATCTCAGTGCACAATGAATAAACAACCTTTTGCATTTACCGCTTCTCTCGTGTGTGCATGATAGGAGGCTAGATCTCTCGGGGTGGCTTACTAGGTTCAAGGGCATACACATTTCTCATGCCGATGCATGCTCCATGAGTGGTTCCCCCAAACCAATGTATGAGAATGCACGTTTCTTCAAAATTTTACCACCGGTGACTTCAAAACATTTCACTTAGCCTGCTAAGTGAAAACTGAGTTATTTCAATCTTTATTTCATAGTTACTGGTATAGATTGTAGCTGACTATGTCTTCAAATGTTAAAAGCCTTTTGCATTTTGTTTTCTGTGAAATCCCATTCATCTCCTTTGCCCATTTTCCTATTTTTTTCTTCTCTTATTTATTTGTAGAAGTTGTTTATATATTAGGAAGATCATCCCCTTGTAATACGAACTGCAAATATATGTTTCCCTCTTTGTCATTTATCATTTTGGTCTTTTACCTTTTGAATTCGTTTAGGATTTTGGTCTGTTTGGGGATTTTTTTTTTCCTCCATGTAGAGGATTTATTTATTTTATATAATCAGTGTTATCTATCTTTTCTGGAGTTTGTATGATTCTCTAATGTCTCTGCCTCCTCATAAATTCATTTTATACATCTGACTCCTCCTTAATCCGTTTGGAATTTTGGAACGGTTCCTGGTGTACAGAGTGAGGTACGGAACTCTATTTTTTCCAGATGGTTACCCAGCTGTCTCAACATGAAAACAATTTAAAAACAGTTCAGGGCAAACCACACGCTTCTGTCAACCCGTGGGCCATCGTCCTGGAGCCTCTCGCTCTGACAGGCATGAAGTTCACACCCACTGGTGCCGTGGGGAGGCGACTGACCCACGAGCCTTGCCCCTGTCCAGCCACAGCCACAACAGCACGAAGACTGCCCTTCCCTCGGCTGTGGAGTGGCCAGTGCAACAGGCTCTGGGGCTGTTCAAGTCAGGAGTCCAGGCTTTCATTTACGGTACTTGACAGGGCATGAGTCAGACACCTGCTTTAAAGGGGACACCTGTCACCTGGCACAAGGACAGCACAACAGACGGGGGTCAGGAATGCCTGGCAGGCCCTGTGTCCTGGCCTCCCCTCCCCAGGTGTCTCCAGGTGCCCCTAGAAGTTCCTTGTTGAGCATTGCAACGCCCAGGGAACTTGGAATGGCCCACTCTGGTCCATTAGTCACTTTTTCCCCAGAGATCTTCACTGGCCGGGGTGGGGGCTAAAAGAATCCACGGACGGGGCAACCCAGAGCGAGCTCGTTGGACTTTTGGCAGCTCTCACTTTTCATGACTTGTTCCTACTCTGAAATTTAAGGACGGCTCCTAAGCTACTCGCTGTTGGGGCTCCTGAATGCCTGGTCAAAGGAGCAGCCCTGCCCAGTCCCGATAACGACAGCCACCTCTTGTCCAGTGCCCGCTGCCAGGCCCCGAGCCAAGCACTCACGCGGCTCACCTCATTTCATCCTCACAACAACCCAACAGGCAGGTGCCATTATTCTCTGCATTTTACTCGGGAGGAGGCTGGGCTCAGAGAAGACAAGCAACTAGCCCAAGGTCACACAGCTAAGGCATAAATGGTGCTGCCCAGACAGGCTGACCTCAGAGCCAGTGAGCTCCTAGCCTCTGTCCTGCGGGCCTATTTGAGGATGCTGGAGATGCTGTGGCTCGATCATGATGTTCCCTTTCACCCCGTCTGTGGCACCTGGTTCAGGCTCTAGCAGAAGGGAGCCTGGGCCTCTCCAGCAATCCACATACACTCGGCCTTCTGGACATCGGTGACCTCACCCCTCGTCTGCAAAATTACCTTTCCATGGAGTCTGTGCTCTCCCCTGGCAGACTGGGCCCCAGCAAGGATCTAGCCTCCTTCAGTAAAAACAGTCCCGATCAATACGACGCAGCCATGAGAATGAACGATCTGCACGAGGGGCAGCAGCAGGGCCGGTCCCCATGCCCAGCGCCAGCCAGGGGAGCTGGACACAAAGATGACATGTGGGTGCACCCACTCCACTCACCCTCCAGCCCACAGAGGCCGGAGTCAGTCCCTGCCTGGTGGGAGGCGCTGACCCCGTTTGCTTGTTCGTTTCTCCCTCGGGGGAGGGGAGGTGGTGGAACACACGCTCAGTTTGTGAGAACTCAGTGCACCTTTCTATGTAAACGAGACTTCCATCATTTAAAATGATTCCTAAAAATATTTTTTTATAAAAAGTGGTAAGTTTTCAAAAATGATCTACACAGAAAAGTGTCGGCTTTTCTTGACACAAGGGTCCGCCTGTGTCTTTTCATTCCAAAAAACTGTCCTAAAATTGGCAAGAAGCAACTTTCGGCAGCTGTCATGCCTGGCACACTAGATTTCTTTGACATTCTAAATGCAGGTGTGCCTCGCGTGTGCGTGTGTGTGCGTGTGCATGTACGTGTGCGTGCTCTTGGCTCTGTGAGGACTATGGACTTTCAGGATGGCAGCAGGAAACTCTTCTGCATGAGCAGGATTTTGAAGCCGGGGCCCATCTGATGACCTCTGCCCGCCTGCTGGGAAGCTAAGCGCCCAGGTGCACACCCCCGGCAGGAGCCTGTTCCCAGGGGCTTTGTGCTGCCCAGGTGACAGGAGGGCCCTTCCAGGAATCCCTTACCCAGCGTAGAAGGAACTGGTCACCTCCCAGTTCTCACACCCAGACCACATGTGACCTCTTGACACTTTTATTGACACAACTCACAGGCCAGTGGGCGCTGGGGTTTGCAGACACACCAGCCAACACTGATGGACTAAAGCCACACTTCCGGGGACACCGAGTGAGTCCCCCATGATTCCTGTGCAAAGCCCTTCCCAGCGAAAGTCCCCCGCGTCCCTCAGGCCGGGGACGCCTCAGACGCCCGCATCCTGGCGCCAGGGGAGAGCCTTCTGCAGCTGTCCCGGCGGCATCGCTGCGTGGTTGCAACTGCGTCTCCGAGCCCCGGGGTCTCACATGAAGCAAGGGAGGAAATGCAGCAAACAAATCGAAGGCAACACAATAAAAAGAGCAACGCAGGCTGCCCCGTGCACAGGTCCACTTTCCGACCACGTCCGTGATGGCAGGAAGCCGCCGCTCACAGACGGCGAGGGCAGCTGCGGGGCCAGGGCGCTGCCGCCGTGGCGTCCACGGGAAAACGGTCCTCGGTCCTGCACAACGTGGGCAGCCGGTACGTCGGGGGCGTCGGCAGTGTCTGCAATGACAGGAAACGGGGTGCCCTGTCAGCCACGTGACTCCACCATTCTGTAGGAGGAGCTCACCCTGCAGGGGAGTCGCACATGGGACCGAAGACTTGGAGGAGCTTTGGGAGAGCCCAGGCCGCCTGCCCTCTGGGACCGGGGCCATCGGGTCGGGCCCCGTCCTGGCTGGAGCACCCCGTGGCCCGTGGCAAGAGCAGGCAGAGCCCGGTGCTCACAGGGAGTCTCAGAACACGAGGTACCACATGAGCAGCGGGTGCAGACAGCCCTGCAGGGCCCCCGGGGGCCTGGGCGCAGAGTCTGCTGCTGGGAGAACCGAGGGGAAGGGAGCAGAGTGGGGGACAGGCTGATTGTTCTTTCCCTGAGGACCCATCTGTGCTGCCCGGGGTTTATGCCACATGCATGTGTTACTTTTTTTTTTTTAAAGAACCATTTTAAGCAGTGCTTGCTTATTTCTGGCGTGGGTGCTGCTGTGGGGATGTAGGGGAGGGGAGGGGAGAGCGTCCACCAAGCACTGCTTCCCGGGTTCCAGGTGGCAGGACCCTCCAGGTTGCAGACGCTACACGTCTCAAGGGGCACATCCTACGGGAATCTCCTGGGAGAGTTCCGAATGCATGTGCCCAGGCCCCGCCCTGAGCCTGACGTCACCGACCTGGGCATCAGGACACCCACAGCGCTCCGGCCACTGCTGTCACGTAGTGCCAGCTGATCCCAGTGACGGTGGCCACTGGGAGGAGGGTGTGCCAGGCTACGGCCCTGCGGCTCCCAGGGAGACCCAGCAGGGGTACGGGCAGGTCTGCGGGCTCACAGGGATGCAGAGGGAGGCTTCTGCACGTCTCCACTGGGGGTCCTTCTCACCACCCACTCTCCTCCCCCCCCACAGCTCTGACGGTGGTTCCATCTCCCGACCGCCTGTGGTACCTCCGGCTGAGACCTGGGGCGGCCCAGCCTGCAGCTGCCGTCATCGGGGCCAGGCCAAGGATGGGGGCCCTAGCCCGTGGTTAGCAACAGCATCCGCCCCACTGAGCGCCCGTGCCCGGCCAGGCCCTGTGCTGCACGCAGAGGCCACACCTGTGAGCAGGACTGCGGACCCAGCCATCACGGCACCTGCCATCTGGTGGGGACACAAAGGAACCAACAGGAACCCCAGCACCACCGGACGAGGGCTATTGCAGGAGGCACAGGGGCCCCTGAAACCCAGAGGAGGGGTCAGGGAGCCATGCAGGACCCCACCCGCCCAGTGCAGGGGCTGGGGCCCCCGCGCAGACTGGCGTGTGCACGGTGGGCACTGAAACCATGCCGTCTGGAGTGGGGTCCGTGTGTGGACTGGGATGAAGCTGCAAAGAACTCCGTCCAAAGAGACGAGGAAGCCGCTGCGGCTGGTAGCTGGGAGAGTGAGTGAGTGGAGTGAGTGAATGAGTGATACGCACGTGTTTTAGAAAGAGCAGGACAGAGAACAGACTCTAGGGGAAGAAGGGACCCAGAGGAGGCTGCTGCAGGTGTGCCCTGCAGGAGGGAGAGGCCCGGTTTAGCCTGGGGGAGACTCTCACGCCTGAGCCTCAAAGCCCTGAACTCTCCCCACACTGAGCCCTGTCTGTTGCAGAAAGGAAACCATCCAATGCTTTTCGATGAGGCAGAACGTGGTCAGGTGTCCAGGGCACATGGTCCACCCCACAGCTGGGAAAACAGGATGAGCAACTTGCCCTGGCCAAAGCACCAGCCTCGCGAAGGGGCAAACAGAACATTCCGTCCACTCAGCCCCCAGGCAGCTCACTTGGATCCTGGGCACACAGGCCTTTCCTACCTGCCCCGCTTCTCCCAGCAGCCTCCTGAGCTGCACCCCACACACAAGTCCTCCGATCGCACCGAGACCAGAGCACAACTGGGGAATGAGCCCCGAGGTACCCCTTCCAGGAGGACGTGACGTGTGGACAGCCCGTGCTTTTAGATGACCGCCACCCGGTTTCCCCACTGCCGCCTCATCTAGAAAACACAACATTCAAGTGACTTATGGCCGTTCAAAGACCAGCTCTCTCATCCTGACACGTGGCTTAGGGGCCAAAGAGCATTTTGTGATCCTGAAAAGACAGGCTTAGGACCCAAGTAGAGGGAGGGGCCCACACAGGTCCCCTGAGGTCAGTGACCAGGCCAGAGCCAATGGCCTGGCCCAGTGTCCTGGTCTCTCCTGGGGCCGCTGGGCCTCGACCCCGTTTTTTTTGTTTTGTTTTTTAACGATTCTCCCAACAGGGATGGGGCCTTTGCCTCCTCTCTCAAGGAGACAGGCTTCCAAAAAAGGAGGAAAATCCATACAGTGCTGAAGGAACCAAAGAGAAATGGGTCAGAAGAGACTTTCAGCAACTCTAGCTGTGATGACATCTTCAGTGACAGCGGGCGCTAATGTAAGAAACGTGGTGTCCCTCCTGGTGACGGAAGGAAACATCACTCCCGCGTTCAGAAAGCAAGGAAGCGAGGGCGCAGGGCGAGGTGGGCCCCACCAGACGGGACCGTGGGTCCTTAAATGCTGCGCGTGCATTCAGACAAGGAAGTTCTCGTGAGCAAGCCACAGGGGCTCAGAGAACAAGCCACTCCAAGCACGCTCGCCCTCCCTATTCGAAAGGGCTCCATCCCAGCCCTGGACTCAGCCGCTTACAACCCCCCGAGCACGTGGCGAGATGTGGGAAAGTGACTCACAGTGGATGGAGCACTGAGCCTGCAGTCAGCCAGGGCCGCGGGGCCTGCGATGAGCCCGGGGCTCCGGAAGCGACCTCTTCGGTCCCAAACTCTACTCTTGGAGGGTGGGAGGGTGTGCGGTGGGCGTGTGCTGCAGCTGCCTGTCCAGCCTCCACGTCCCCTTCTGGTATCAGCAGTTTGATTTTCCTGCGGGACCTCTTGTGTCCGCTCCCCATCTGGGCTGCTCTCCCCACCCCACCCCACAGCTGAAAGAAGGAACAAGACCTGACCCCCCCACAACAGTGATTGGGCCAGGGGTGAACATGTGACCCCAGCTGGGCCAATGAGAAACAGCCTTGAGATTTGCTTTTGGGACAGGGATGTTCTCCCGGCCTCAGGTTCCTATGAGGGAGGTCCATAAGCCTGAGGGTCACTTCTTGTCACCACGCTGGGGGACCTGCCTGAGAAAGACGCCAAAGGGGAACCAGGGTTGGGAGATGGAGCAAGAGGGAGCCCTGACATTTCAGCACCTGAACCCAACCTGGCCTGAGGCTAGAGTTACCCTGGGGCTTTCGCACAGGCACACCTGGATGCTACAGAAAACCAGCCCGTCGCGGCCGTTTTCTCTTGGACTCTCAACCCGGCAACCTGCAATGAGAGGGGTCATCCCCACCCCTGAGGTGGCAGGAGCCAGGGAGCCCGGCAGCGGGGGGCACTCAGGCCTGCCCGGCCCATCACCCCACAAAGCTCCTGCCACTTGAGGACAGAGCAGGAACCCCAAACCCTTGAGCATCTCTCAGGGCACTTCAGAGATCTCCACCTCCTACAGCTACTACTCAGCATCCCCTCTAGGGACAGCCAGGTAAGCAAGGCCGGGTGTCCAACTCAGGGCTGGCGCCCAAGGCTACAGGCAGGAATGTTCCACCGGTTCAGACAGGAAGGGACACCTGGAAACCTGACACTGGCACTCCAGGGCTGGCTACGCCCCCTACCTCCCATGGGGCCCCTTAGTCCCTCCTGCGATCCCCTGTGGGAGGGACCTCTGGGGGCGCCTGGCCCAGTGTGCTCCCCCAGGTCTACCCACTCCCATACCCTCCTCCCTTCCACCCCAGACACCGAGTTCCCAAACCCCACTGCCCAGACACCAGATGCATCTGTGCTTCATGATTTTCTAAAATAGAATTACCTGCAAGCAAGGAAGAAAACAAAACAAAACGAAAACCGGGGCATTTCCCATGAAAACCAGACTTCCAGCTTCTCTGGGAAAACCAGGTGACCAGCTGGGTCTGGGCTCACAGCCCCTTGTGGCCTCAGGTGGCAGAGCTGAGACGCGCGGGTGCTCTCCTGGGGGCTTTGCCATTTCCTTAACCTGCTGTTTCCAGCAGATGCCCCTGCCCACCCCCGACAATCTGCACCCCGAAGCAGCTTCTTTCCTGACAAAGACCCCAAGTGGCTGACGCAGCATGTGTTTCCAGGAGTCTCCCACGGCCTCTCGTAAGTCCTGGTTCACCTGTGTCTCTCTCTAGGGACGCCCCACCTGCACGGCTTTCTGTTCAGTTCAGGGTCAGCAAACTTGTCCTGTGAAAGGCTAGACAGTAAATATGTCAGGCTACGCAAGCCTCACGGTCTCGGTCCCCACCACTCAGTACTGCCCATGTCGCGCACAAGCAGCCACAGACAATATGCAAGTGAATGGCATGGCTGTGTGCCAATAAAGCTTTATTTACAAAGATGGTGGCAGGCCAGATTTCGCTTTAGGCCATCGCTTGCCCCTGCATTAAATCTGTCTTCCTAAATAGGACAAGAACAGCACACTCCTCCCTGTATCTCCCGTACAGTAATCGGTGGATGGGATTCAGGTCCCCAGGCCTGAGTGCTCTTGGGCCGTCCCTGCTCCAGCCTGACCTGGCTCACCGGCCTCCTCCCCCTCAGAGAAGCAGGCCACACGGCCGTCCCGCTCACAGCCTGGTTCTGCAGCTCCACAGCGTCAGCCAAAAGGGGCCTGAGGCCCCAGGCTGACCATGCGCGGAATCTCAGGCTTCCGGAGGCCCACCCTCATCCCCAAGGTCGTTGGGCGCCCCAGACCCAAGGGACCCGGGGGACTCCCTTCCCACTGAGAAAACAACGACGCCACTGTGCTGCAGGTCACATGCATCTTCTCTGACCCTCACAGCACTCCCCTGAGATAGGGGTTTCTCGTCCTCTTGAGCCTCACTTTCCCCTCTAAACTGGGGATAAACCCGTCCACTTCACAGAGTCCTTCCTGGAATGCAATAGTGATGCTGGAGGTGCTGCAGCCACCTGGGGACCATGAGGGCAAAAGCCACATGCTAAGGATGGCAGAGCAGCCTGAGTCCCTGACCACTTCTGTGGGAAGACCCACGAGTTCACTTGGCCACCTCAGGACTTCTTGTCACATCAGGGAAAAACACAAACCCTGCTTGGTGAAACCACGTCAGTCAGGTTTCTATTGCACAGATGAACATAGCCTGACTGGCACATGCTGCTATTATCCACATCGTCGCTACAGTTAGAAGCGAGTCACCCGTGGTCACACAGATAGTAAACGGGGAAAGCCAGGACTCAAATCCAGGTTGTCTGGATAACGGGGTGATCTCCAAAGTAAAAACTGCTCCATGGGGGAAGCCAGGATGGCTCAGCGGGTTAAGCACTCGCTTTGTGGCCCCAGGGTCTAGGGATCGAGTCCCTGTCCCGGCCCATGCGGACCCATATGCTCAACTGGGTGTGCTTCCCATGTGGGAGGCCCCCAGTTCGGTTCTTGCCCCCCAGTTGGGCCCCTGGCTCAAGGAGGCGTGCCTCCCATGCAGGAGGCCCCCAGCCCAGTCCCTGCCCTGTGTGGCCCCCGCACACCTGTGTGGAACAACACTGATGATGTTCAGCTGTGGGGACTGCTCTGGGCCCTCCCCCTTCTCTCTGTCTCTCTCTCTGTCAAACAATAAAAACAAAACAAAAACGTGCTAGATGTAAGAGCAAGCAGACAGGAGGAGAAGATACAATTCTCAAAAGAGTTCCAAACAATTTACGCCTCAGCCCTTCCAGGAGCTGGGGCCGAATTACTGCTGTCCCCATGAGTGGCGGCTGCGTTTGGTGACTTGCTCCCAAAGCGTATAGAAGGGAGGTGGGGCAGGAACTAACTGCCTGGTCAGCACTCCCTCAGCCAGGGGGTCATGCTGACAGCCTGTCCCCTGGGTACAATGTGAGGAGGTGGGCTTTTCACCTCTGTGCTCTTCCTCCCCCCAAACCCAGAATCCCCGGCTAACCCCAGGAAAAAGCTCAGCCCTCATCGAAGGATAGTGTAGAAAATACCTGATCTGACCAATAATCTCCAAATGGTCAAGGTCATCCGAAACAAGAGGAGTCTGAGAAGCTGTCACAGACCCGAGGTGGCTCGGTGACAGACAGAATGACTAAACTGAATATGGCCGGCACATCCTAGATGCGATTCTGGGACAGAAAAGAATGTGAGGGGACCATTAGAGAAATCTGACCAAACTGTGGAGTTCTTTGTTTTTTGTGTTTTTTTTTATTTTAATTGTTTTTTACAAAGACAGAGACAGAGAGACACAGAGAGAAGGGGGAGGGCCCAGAGCAGTCTCCACAGTTGTATGTCATCAGTTTTCTTCAACATGGTTTCATTCCACACAGGTAGTTGGGGGCCGTGCAGGGCAGGAACTGGGCTGGGGGCCTCCCGCATGAGCAGCTCACCCCAGTTCAGCATATGGTTCCGCACGGGCCGGGGCTGGGATTCGATCCTGGGTCCCCGGGGCTGCAAAGTGAGCGCTTAACCCACTGAGCCATCCCGGCTTCCCCTGCGGAGTTAATTAATAGCGATGTGTCAATGTTGGGCTCTTAGCTGTGATGATACATCACAGTAAAAATAAGATGTTAACCATGAGGGAAGCTGGGTGATTACTGTACAAGAACTCTCTGTATTATCATTGCTCCTTGTCTCTAATTCTAAAATAAAAGCATTGAATTGGGGAGAGGGTGTGAGAAAAACAGAATAGTTCTGGCTCTCCGCACAGAGCAGCCCCGGCCTCTTCCAGTTTAAGCCAGCGCACATTTCCTGAGCACCCAGCCCATGGTCATGGTCAGTCCACAGCCCATTCATCCCCACAGCCACTGAGAGACGCAGGTCCATGATCCCATTTTGCAGAGGAAGAAACTGAGGCCCAGGGAGGCACTTGACCACGACCGCCCGGCTGGGAAGTGGTGGAGCTGAACTTGAACTCAGGCCCACCTTGCTCCAGGATCTGTGTTATTCCAGCACCGAGCCAGGACACAGGTGGCCCCAAGGCTGCGGGGTGAGCGCTTGTCCAGGACCCAGGATGTCTCTCCAGCATCTGCTTTTCAGCCTGGGACCCTCAGGAGTCGCCCCTGCTGGCCTCCTCAGAGCTCGCAAGCTGGTGGCCTTTGGTTAGCTATAATAGCATCTACCCACAGACATGGTGGGTTTGGCTGATGCCAATTTAAAAACGAGTTAGCTGCCAACATGGAGGGACTGGGATGTTTCAAATAAATACTGAGTTCCTATTTCTCTTGAGCAACAGAGCTATCAGGCCACACTGGCCCACAGCCCCAGGGGGCGCGGTGAGCTGGCCCCTCTAGACAGGGCATGTGCTGTCCGGTTTGCCACTGACCCCGACCGGGCCGAGTCAGTCACCCACGTGACCAGCGGGCGTGTGAGCAGACAGGGGCCCCAGGCCTGCGTCCTGTGCTCCAAAGAGTCCCCATGGGCTGTGGGGAGCTGGACGGAAAAGCCTTTGCTTGCAGCCTTGGGCCCCACGAGGTGGAAGCAACCGGCCTGGGGCCACCACCCGAACCAGCGGCTGCTGCCTTTTCCCCACGGTCTCCTGTGCTGCTCACGAGAGCCTAGGAGGCAGACACGGGATGGTGCCCACGTCATGGGCAAAGCAGGCTCCAAGAGGTCAGGGTGGGTCCTGGGCCCAGGGCCACGCAGCTGGTCAAGGCCAGAGCTGGGGACTCAAAGGGGCTCTTCTCAACTCCTGGCACTGGCCCCCTGCCAGGGCCAGCCCACAGGACCTTCACCCTTGGTCCCTTCTCCATCCTACCAGAGGGCTCTCTGCAGCTCAAGCCATGCCTGGCTATCCTGACCGGGTCTGCTCCAGCCCCACCGTCTTCCAGAATGTTCTGACAGCTGTGAGCAGAGCCCCTCTCATTTGTAAGCAGCCCTGCCTGTCTCATCTGCCCGCAGGGTGGGGCTGTCCAGCCTCGTGGTGCCTGTCAGAACCCTCCTGCCCAGACTGACCCCCGGCCCCAGCCTCCCCCAGCTTGGGGACCCCAGCAGCTGGTGGCAGTGGGAGGCTGAGGCCCTGGCAACAGAGGGGCACAGCTGGGGCTCGCGGAGTGGGCAGCTCCGGCCCAGGAGGACCCCAGCAGCAGGAACAAGCCGGTGCCATGTCGTTATGGGTGATGCGACCCTGGCAGCTTCTCTAGAAAGTTCTTGGATCCCCATGGACTCTGCTTTTAGCTGGAGGAAGAGAGTGAACATGGAAACCAGCAGAGGGGGAGCCCTGGGAAGTTCTCCAAGATGCTGGCTACTAAACCCCACCCACACACAGTCAGGGAAGAGAGACAGGACCACCAGGTGGGGGGCTGGGGGTCAGGTCACAGCCCCGGCGGAAACTAGGTCTCTCTGGGGCCCCAGCTCCTGACCCAGAGTCTGATCTCTGCCAACCGGGGCCCCTCCTCCCTCTAGTCATCTGCCCTCCCTGCCCACCTCCTGGGGGTGGGGTAGGTCCGACTCCCCTCCCCCAGCTGATGGTTTGCACTGGAATCATCCTGTTTGAACAGCAAGGCACCTGGGCTTTGCTTTTCTCATCACATGGTCACTGGCTGTCACTGTCTGATTACAGACAGGATATAAATATATTGCCATGAATATTTGTCACTGAGCACCTGCTAGGCTCCAGAGACCCAGAGCTGCCTAACTATCACAAGCCCTTTTACAGACAAGGAAACTGAGGCTTTCAGGGGGTTAAGGGACTCCCTGCAGCCCCACCTGTTACCCAGAACCTCTTTCCACCCAGGCTGTCCAAACCGGACACCTAGGGGGTCACCCTCGACCCCCCCACTGCAACATGCAACCCACCGCCGACACCTTCTGCTCATCTCCCCAAATCCCTGTCCCTGCGCTGCACCTTGCCCTTGACCTCACCGCAGCCCGGGGGGTTGTCCGGACACCCAGATCTGATCCGCTGCTAAGCACCTCCCTGCAGTGAGAATAAAATCCGACTCCTGGGCATGGTCGTCAGGCCCTGTCACCGAAGTCACCCACGTGTGTCCCACGTGGCCTCTGCCGGGCTGTTCTGCACTAGTACCGATGTTTTTGTTTGGTGGTTTGTTCTGTAATCACATTCTTCAGTGAAATGCCATTTCTCTCTGGAAAATGGATTTCAAGCTTCTCTTGAAAAGTCTGCGGTCCTGACTTGCTGGGCGGCAGTGACAAGCCAGTGTTGGGCAGCGGCCGCCCCTGTACAGGGGATGTGTGCTCTCACCTGCGTGGCATGTCACTCACGTCTGCCACCTGCCTGGTCCCTTAGAGCTGGAGGTTTTTTGCCCCAAATCCACGTGCTCAGCCTGACCTCCAAGCTGTTTGTCACCTCCCATCACTCACAGCTCACCCAGCACAGGGCCTGGACCTCACCAGGATCTGTCCTGACGTGGGACGTTTTCACCTGCTGTCCCTCCTTAAGGCTTTCCCGCCAGGTCTTTGTGCTGCTTCCTTCCTTCCTTCAGACCCTAAGGGACCCCCAATTGTCTGGGTCCCATTCCCTCCTTCGCAGCAGCACATTCTGTTTACCTGTCTCCATGGTGACTACCCGTCTCCCCACCGGGCTGAGCTCCATGGGGACAGGGACCATTCAGTCTCCAGGCACACGGGAGACCCTCAGGCCATGAGGAATGGATGGACTCGGATCTGCTCACCACCAGAGGGGACAGGAAGGGCCCGGGGGGCGTGGCCTGTGGCCACACCAACGGTAGTTGGCTACTGTCACCTCACAGGGACACTTCTCACGCTGATGCAGGTTATCAATAGACCCCTCGGAGGTTCTGAGCAGAACCCTTAGCTCGAGGAAGCAGGAGAACAGACACAATCAGCTGTCTGGCCGGGGTCCCTAACGTGGGCCGCTGCTCTCCAGTGAATAAACAAGCCATGCCCAGCCTACGGGGCCCCTCCCCAGGGCCAGCTGGAGGAACCTGCTTGAGGCCCGGCCCAGAGTGTCCCTGTGCCCTGCCCCCCCGTTCCAGGTGCCCAGGGGGCCTTGGGAGCCTCTTCCCAGCCGACCCTTTCCACAGACACAGTACCCTCGGAGCCCTCCCCCCCGGGCCCACCAGCAGCCAGGCCTGTCGTCCTCGGCCCCGCGGCCTGGGAGCCTCAAATGGTCACTGTCACCGCATCGGTTCCATCTCCACAACCTCATCCTTCCCCAGAGGCCCGGGGCACTCGTCTCAGAAGCCCGCAGGTGCTGTCCTGGTCTGATTAGGACATTTTACACACGGGGCCCCTGAGAGTGACAAGGGATGGTTTTCACCATCCAGGGAACAGGACTCAGAGCAAGAGGAAGGGAAAGGGGGAAAAACGGGGGGCTCGTGGGAACAGACAGGAAGGGCCCCTGGGAATCAGAGACACAGATGAAAGGAGGGAAGGCAGAAGGGAGATGGGAAACAGGAGGAAAAAGAGTGAGAGAGGGGTTGTAGAAACAAGATTAAGATTCAGAAAGAGAGAAAACAGGTGGAGATGAGGGGGAAATGGAGAAGAGAGGAAAATGCAAATGGAGGGATGAAGGGGCAAAAAATAAGGAAAACCGAGAGAACAGGAAGGGAGAGGGCTAGTGGCCTTGGTAGAAGAGTGAGGTGGCCCCACTGGGGGTGGCAGGAAAGGCGGGGTGGCAGGCCACAGGGCGGGGACAGCAGAGGGCGGGGAGCAGGCTGTGGCAGGAGCTGGGGCCTCTCCAAACCCAAGCCCAGTCAGGGCACCTGAGGGAAGAACACCCACCTGCCCCCCACGGCCTGCCAACCCCAGCCTTTTGTCAAAGAAATACGTTCTTAGAGAACAAAGGCCATCGCAGAAGATGGTCAGTCTTTGCTGACTGGACCCCACCTTTTCTTGGGGGCAACGCCTCCCTCGTTCCTCGTTTTAGTCAGGACTCCTGGGAACCTCTGGTCTAAACCTCCACCCGGGCCGAGCTGCTGGCCTCAGCAAACAGAGAAGGGGGTGCAGACAGATGGGGAGCGGCTCCCCTTCCCACCCCCACCCCTGGCCTCCGGCCCCATGTCAGCCCTGCGTTGCCAGCAGGGACGCTGTCCATCACCCTGTGCCTCAGACAACACCTGGTCACAGGAGATGCTCCATCGACACCTGCTGAGTCATCCACCTGGATGGACCCCACTGCCTCCCGGGCGACCTCATTCAGCTGCAGGGCTGCAGCCCTGAACCCCACCCTGGAGTCTCCCATTAGGGCTCCCACTGGGGCTCCCACTGGGGCTCCCACTGTCAACGCGGCCTGACGGACTCTCTCCGGTCGCACGGCCACTTGGATGAATCTCCAGGGAATTATGCGGCGCGAGAAAAGCCAACCCCAAAAGGTTACACGCTGTAATGGTTCCATTTATAGAACATTTTCGAAAGCCAGATTTTAGAAATGGAAGGCGGATTAGCAGTTGCCAGGGGTTGGGCAGGGGGAGGGAAGGTGAAAGTGGCCATAGGGAACCCAAATAAAATATAATTGTATAGAACTTAAAACGCACGCCAGTGAGGACATGTCAAACTGGGGAGAGAGCTGAGTAGTCAGATCAGCGGATTGCACCCCTGTCCATATCCTGGTCATAATGTTCTACTATAGTTTTGCATAATGTTGTCCCGGGGGGAAACTGGGCAAAGCGTACAAGGGATCTCTTTGGATTATTTCTTGTAACTGCATGAGAATCTGCTTCCCACCTCCACCCTGGCCACCAGCATGTCGCCCTGGACCAGCCCAGCGACTCTACCCTCCTACCCTCCACCCTCACACACCAGCATCTTCCTCCACCCACACCAGCCAGACGCCGGGCAGCGCGGGTCCCAGAATACGCCACGGTGGAGTCCTCGCACGGTCTCCCACCCCGTCACCTCCCGTTCCACCACGCCACAGCCTCAGACCTCACTGCTTCCCCAGCAGCCCCAGACGCCAGTCTACTCGCCTCCCTCCAGAGAGCTAGCCACCTGGTGCCCCACTGGCACCTCCTCCATGAGGACTCCCGCCCCTCCCCCCGGACATCTCCTTCCCTTTTCTCCTCTCTCCCCTGGGGCACACGGTGCATTACCCTAGACCACCAGGCAGGGACATTCTCAGTCCTCCCTGGGGTCTGAGGATCTGAAATAGCACCCGGCTCATATAGGTGAGTGGGTGATAAGTACTTGCTGAATGAATGAATGAATGAATGGAAAAAAAGAAGGGAGGTGGGTGGATATTTGGCATCAAAGGCGTTCAGCCCAGCCCAGGGGCTGGAGAAGGAGGAGGTAAAGGGCTGGGGTCTCCCACGTGGCAGCCCCTGGAGCAGCCAAGGAGACTCCGAGGAGAATGTGGGGGAGGGAGAGGTGGTGCGTGGTACACAGAGCGGGTCTCCAGGCACAAGATCCCAGGTCTCTGGAAGCAAAAGCCCAAAGGTACAAAGGGAGAGAAGCCCAGGCGGTGCCCTGCAGGCCAGGCCGTGAAGCCCACCCACCCACGCCCACCCCACATGCTCTCAGAAGAAACAGAGTCAGATTAGAGTCAGGTGAGCTCATTCTGGTGCCTCCCAGGGGCCAGGGGCGTCCCGCCCCCTCTCTCTCCACAACCCACGGGCCTGTGGCTCACGCTGGCTGTGGCCATGCAGGTGGCAGGAGAGGCGGGGTCACCGAGGGCCTCGGATTTGAACTCCCGTCTCCTCCGGAGCACCGCATTCGGCGCCGTGAGCTGGGTCCCAGCCCCGCTCCCCTCGGACAGCAGCGGTCCTCCTAGCGGTTATGCCACGAGCTGCCGGGCGCTCGGAAACCCGGTGCGTGCCGTGCTCACGGCCCTGGACGCCTGTGCGTTTCAAGTGCATCATTAGCTCGCCGACAGCCCCAGTGAACAACTGCCTAACGTTGCATTTTTTTTAGTAGGAAACTCAGTTTCAAAACATGAGCGTTTAAACCAAATCACAATTGCCGGAGTCAATTCCAGTACAGCGTTGGTTTTTAATCACAAGGAACCTCCAAAAATTCGAAGTGCCTGGTCATCATCTCTCAGCCACCCGAGGCGTATCCATCAGCCAGGGAGCTTGGCTCACACGAGGCGCTCAATAAATACCTGCTGGCCAGACAGTGACAGGTCAGGGGAGGCGGCACTGGGCACAGAGACGCCGGCAGCCAGCGCCGTGGGCAGCCTGTGGTCTCCCATGTTTCTCACAGCAATGGGCACGGCCCTGTGAGGCCCTCCTGGGCACACACACTCACACACGTGCACACACACACACACACACACACACACACACACACACCACCCCACCCCACCCCCCTGAGGCCTCTGGAGCCAGATCCAGGGCCGCAAAGGGCTGCCGGACAGGAAAGGAAAAGGTGGGCCTGGGGCCACCGTGCTGAGATCCCCAACTCAGTCACAGTGGGCACCTCCCACGGGCGCTCAGCCCCCAAACAGCCCCCTCCCTGCATCAGCTCCTCCGGCCACTGAAAAGCCGAGTCCCCCTCTTCTGACTGGGTTCCCAGGTTAATTATTAGGACTCTGCAAGTAGCGGGAACTTTGGCCTTGACTTTAGGTCTGGCCACATGACAAGGTGTGACGGGAGCAGCCGGAACAGGCACCTGGATGATGGGACGTGGCTTATTTTCCCAGCAAAAAACTTGACCCTGGACGGAACCACGTTCAAGAGCTTTCCGGGCTCCTTGGGCATCAGAAGGATCACACTTTCTCCAGACGCCCCCCACCCACATCTGCCAGGGCGCTCAGGTCCCTGCACTCATGAAGGACCCACCTGCATGCACCGTGTCACCCCGGAAGCTGAGGTGGCTGGGTGAAGCCGCCTAGCCTCTGCCCAGCGCACCCTCCCTCAACGCCTCGCGGTTCCACACATCGGGCCACGCCGGTCCCTCCCAAAGTCCTTTCCTCACCTGTGTCAGTGACTTCGCCTGACCTCTCCTCCCCCTTCTGTCATGCGCAGACGCCATGACCTCCTTATGGCTACCAGCTAATTGGACCCGCCTGTGAGTTCTACTTTAGGGGAGACCACAAGCTCACACAGGGACCCAGTGTCATCGGTTCTTCAGGCTTTGGTGCCCAATTCACAGCTGTCATCACAACAGCTCCCACTTACCCAGTCTCCCTACACTAAGCATGTCACTGTGAGACCCCCTCTGGGTGCACTTAGTTGTGACGAGGACACCAGGGCTCCACGGGGGCAGAGGTGCCACCTGGTGCTACCTGGCCAGGGGACACAGACTCGACTCAGACATGCTCGTCCCTCTACTTCACACTGAGGACAGAGTGGTCGTGGTGAGACCCCTGAGGGGAGTGGAAAAGATGCAGAGGGAGGGACGGAAGGGGAGACACAGAGAGGTTTTGTGACTGTGTGTGTGACACCAGGAGAGACACAGGGAGACAGAGCGAGGCACGGACAGAGCATGAGGGGAGGCGGAGTCAGGCAGATGAATGATTCAGAAACAGTGACCAGACCCTCGGTGACAGAGACAGAGGTTGGCGGGGCTGCGGTCTCCACGCAGCCACAGCCGCTGCGTGGCCCCCAGTGTGTCAAACAAAAATGTGGTCCATGGTGGACAGGACATGGAAGAGGTGGACTTGAAGGGACACCCAGGATGCCCCCGGGCCTGTGCCCCACTCACCCTGACCCACCCACTCGGCCAGGTCAGCCCTGGTCCTGGGATGAGCAACAGGGGGAGGCCAGCCCCCAGGGGTGGGGGGTAGAGGCTCAAGGAGGAGCGAGCTGCCCTCTTCAGCTCCACAGTGGGGACGGGTGGGGGCTACCACGAGCCCATGGGGTGCAGGAGGAACCATCAGCCCCTCACAAGGGCACTTTCTACAAAGCCATCCCACCAGCCCACCCTCTCTGAGCGCCCACTGGGTGCTGGGAGCTGCTGAATGTCACGCAGAACCCTGGCTGTGCTCTGTGGTCAGACAGCGCAGTGGCCGGGCTGCTCTCCCCCCCACCCCCCTGCCGCCTCCCTCCCCAGCTGACGGTGGGCAGGTGACGTCTCCTCTCCCTGCCTCAGCTCCAGAACCCACGCTTCCATGGATTTTGACACTTTATTCTGGAATTTTCCATAGGCACAGGAACTGGGCCAAAGCAAAGAGGGGACGTACTGCCCCCCAGTTTTGACAATTATCATTCACCTGGGCCAGTGGTTCCTAACCTGGGGCAGGGGACCCCAGGGACATCTGGCAATTTCTGGATACCTTTCTGGTTGTCTTAACTGGAGGCATCTAGTGGGTAGAGACCAGGGGTGCTTCCAAGCATCCTACAGTGCACAGGACGGCCCCACCACAAAGAATGATCCAGCCCCAATGTCAGCAGGGCCAAGGTTGAGAAACCCTGGTCTGAACCCAAGTTCTCAGCTACTCTCTCCAAATGCCGCAGAAGTTTGGTCTGCACTCTCAGTAGGAAGGGGGATGGGGCATGTACCATCACACAGTGAACTAGAAGGACAGAATCTCTATGAAGGGTGACCTTGAGGTGACGCTCTGGTTCAAAAAGAGGCCTTTAGAAGCTGCATTTGTTGACATGTCATCTAAAACTGAGAAATAGCATCAGTCTGGCTCAAACAGCATGAGTGCCTGAAAGCCAATAAGCCCCATGAAATTTCTCTGAGCCTCTCAGATTTGTCTCCAAAATCCACTAATTTCACATACAAATCCATATCCTCAGCCTCTTTTTTATACAGAAGAGCAAGGTCAGGCCATTCTGAGCCTTTATTTCTGGTTGGAATTGAGTCCTTGCCTTTTCTGTTGGCCACAGTCCCCACCCAGCCCTTTTGCCTCTCTCTACCTGATCCCAGTGAGCACTTAAAATTTGATGCCTGGGACATGAAGACTGTGGGGCTCTGGAGTTAAACACATCACTGCCTGGTTAAGCTAAAGTGTTCTAACCTCTATGAGCCCCGGTGTCCTCATCTGTAAAATGGGAATGGAAACAGTCAGTACCTATGTAACAGGTGGGCATGAAGATGAGCCAAGCTAGGGCAGGTCAAGTGCTGGACTGTGCCAACCCAAGGACAAGCCCAGAAAACTCCAGCTGCTGACATCATCATAACTACTATGTCAAAGACAAGACCGCCCCTACCTACTCCTGAGAAACTCTGTCTGGGGGATACAGGTGAACACTCAGTGACTCTCCAAGGTGTTGTGTCAACAGGGGAATGGACAAGGGGGAAGGGGAAGCCCAGAGGAATGTTGCCTGGTGGCTTCCCAAGAGGTGGTGATATTCCTTTGACTTGGCCTTGAACAATGAATAAACATTACCAGGCAGGGAGCGGGAAGGGCATTCTAGGCAGAGGGATCAGCATATGCAAAGGCCACCGGCAGTATCCGCCAGCTGCTGGGATAGCAGAGCAGGTCAACACTGTGTTGAAATTCAAGTACATGTCTGTCCCAGTGAAGCCCCTCAAAGGTGGCAGGGTTTGGGAAAGGGTGTGTGTGTCTCACCCACCAGGGAGAAACCGGAGTGCTCCCATGTAGGCCTCAACAAACAGCTCCCCCAAATAAAGCCCCTCCTTATCTAAAGGAACTTCCTCCCCACACACCCTCAAAAGTTCAACCAGAACGCAATTCCTTAAAAAAAAAAAAAAAATCTGGTTCCCAAACCAGCCTCCCAAGAGGCCTGTGTCCCTCCCCAGCACACACCACCCAAATCCAGAGAACAGAGCTGCTGGGGACCATTGTCACGTTAATATTTGCCATCTGCTCATGTTGCATTTTTACCGCAAAGGATGACGGGGCAAAAGGAGAAGGCGTTTGTGTTGTTTGTGTTGTTGCCTACCTGGCCTCCGCTAGGTGCTAAAGCCCCAGCCAAGCCTCCCTCCTTCCGGGAGTCACCCTCCAGGGGCACTGGGCAGAGGGAGAGGGAGGCGGCCAGCCAGGCAGAGCCTCCCTCCCTCCCTGCTGGGGGGGCTTGGAGAGGGAAGGGAGAGACGCCCAGCCTGGCACTGAGGACGCCTGCAGGCCAGCCTACGCAGGGCAGCTCTGCCCACAGCCGCCATGACCTCCAGGAAGGCCCATGAGGCAGCCCCCACGCCAACGCCAGGAGGGAGGCAGACGTGGGCACTCCCTGCCAGCTCTCCACTGCGGAGACAGCCTCTGGAAAAAGCCAGGGACTGATTCATATGGACTGCACGCCTACTGGATAGACGCTCAGCCTGGGTAGGAAGCTCCCAAGCCCACAGGTGGGAACTGGGAATGGGTGGCCTGGGCCAGACATTGGCTCCGCGGATGCTGCTCACAGGCCCAGACTTCTGCCTTTTCAAGAGAAGCCAGATGTGAAATTCGCTTTTTAAAATGCTGGCTGGCAATTAATTCAAACTAATTGTATATGTATATCAAGCTGGCCAAAGCATGTATGCAGATGGAGGTACATTTGGCTCAAGGATCTGCAGTTTGCAACCTTGGCCACCGAGGCTGTGGTCCTGCCCTTGGGGAGGTCACAGAGGGAGCAGAGAGAGACCATGAACAAGGTCGAAGCTGATCAAAGCCTGGATCTGCCCTTTATGCTGTGTGACCCTGGGCCAGTGCACAGCCCTCTCTGATCCTCAGGGCCTTTCCTCATAAACTAGAATAACATCTGCCTCTGGGGTTGTGATGGGAAGTAGAGAGAGGGCCCAGAAAGCCTTTGATGTACACGCTCAATATAACTACAATAATTGGAGCAATCGTATAATCGATGTTCGATAAAAGTGCTGGCTGTCCATCACGCTGCTGCTAGAAGCTAACAGCTCCTACTGGAACGGCCACAAAGTAGGGAAGGGCTGGTCTCTCCACGCCTCCTTAGTCCCAGATGCCTCTGTAGGTGAGGGGCCTGTGGGCCACAGGCCATCAGCCTAAAATCCAGAGCTGGGGGTTTTTCCCAGTGTTTTAACATTTAGGGAATATAAAACAGATACCGGAAAATCTGGTTATACGTGGCGCCCATTTCTGTGAGGCTGCCGCGGGGCCATGTCCACCCCTGCAATCCCCACAGTACCCACCACTCCTTCCTGTGTCACGCCCTGCAGACACACTCCTGCGGGGTAAGCAGGTGGGCAGAGCAGGCCCACGTCCAGGCCAGGCCATGAACCAACCGCCCCCTCAGCCTGGTTCTATGCAGGTATCTGGACTTGGCCCCAAGAGGTGTTGCCAGTAGCCAGGGAGACTTCCTATCACACTCTTATCCATCGGGAAATGAATCAAAATGACACCTCGTGAACAAGACGTTTTGGCTCCGCAGAAAACTAAACAGTGGTTTGCAACCAATTAGGGAGGCTGTTCCGTGCCCCGGGGCACATGCTTCAAGGGAAGGGCCTGGCACGGTCCGAAGGACTCCCATGGCAGCCACTGGGCCATCACTGGGCCAAGGGAACATGATGCCACCTGACGGGGTCTCCCCTGCCCTTCCGAGGCCCCTGGGCCGCGGGGCCAGTCCCATCTCATGCTTCTACTTCTGCACACGCCTGAGATGAGCTCCAGATGCCGCGGGCTCTCTGCAGGCACGCGGCTGACAGCTGCCTCCTTAGGCAGGGGCTCTGCGACCCAGACGCTTGTCCAAGGGACCTTGCCACCCACCTGTGTCCTGGAGCCTCTTCTGTCTCTTCCAGGTGGACCTGAGACCCTGAGAGGCAAGGACAGCAGGGAGCTCAGGGCCCAGGATGAGATGTTTCCAGGCTGAGCAAATACACTCCCAGCCACGCGCCCTGCTCAGCTCTCACGTTCAAGTCTCGACACGACGCCGCAGACCCGGAATGCCCGTTTGGCTCGGGGCAGCGCATGAGTCCTGGCGATGCTCCAAGCGAAGCAGCTTTCACCAAGTCACTCCCCTCCTATGCACCCGTCCATGGCTCCCCATCATCCTCAGGGTAGTCTTTAGGTCCTCTGTATGGCCTGAGGCCCTGCCCAATCTGATGGGCCCTGGCCTCACCCCTCTCCACTCCCCACCCCTACCCCCCACCTGTCAATCAGTCAGCCCACCCTGGACCCCTGCTACTCCTCACCTCCCACCCTTCTGACTACTCATGACCCTGGTCTCAGCAGACACCCAGGAGGCCATTCTGACCCCACTCACAGCAAGTCAGGGCCCCCCTAGAAACCTACTGAATCTCCTTAGGATTTGGTCATTGCATTCTCCCACGAGACACAAGCTTCCTGAGGGAACAGGTGACGGCCATCTCCCCAGGCAGCATGAGATCTCACCAACAATGTGGGTGCATATCCTCATGCCCAGCTGTGGGACCTTAGGTGGCCTCTCTGTGCCTCAGTTTGCCCATCTATAAAATGGGGGTAAAAGGGCCCCTCAGCCGTGGGGTGTGGAGCTGACAACAGAGGCTGGCACTTGCTCACCACTGACCGGTGAGGCAGTGACTGAACCAGGACGTCACCTGCAAGCAAAGCTGGCTTTCCAGGACCGCCAACGCTCAGAGCCCTCCCCTGGAGACTTCCGGAGCCCTTCTCTTCCTTATCCCTTCTCTTCCTTATCCCCCTGCCCTAGTGGAAGCCCTCGGCCATTCGCATCCAACCCAAACCCGTTTTCCAGCAAGCGTAGGATCGGGCCCACGTCAGCTCACTGACAGCCAGGCTCTCTAAGGCGGACGGCAGCGCTGCAACCTGCCCACGATCACACAGCTAAAAAAACGCCAACGTGAAAGAGAAGTACAAGCTTAAAGTCTGGGAACGTTATACAGATCAATGGGAAAGTATAATCAAAGCTTTTCTTCTATGTGGGGCAGCACGAAAACGTGGAGCTTTGTGCATGAAAACGCATGCATGTAGCAGGAAAACGCATGCATGTAGCATGAAAACACATGCATGTAGCATGAAAACACACATGTAGCATGAAAACACATGCATGTAGCATGAAAGTACACACGTTGGTATCTGGGCCTGAGGCCCCAGGAGGCCGGCTGGCCCTCACCTGGGGGCTGAATACAGACCTTTCAGGCAGCTCGCCTGGGCTGGGCTTCAGGGGGAGCTGTTAGCAGGTGGCATATCTGAGCCTCCAGGCCACAGCCACACCCAGTCACGGGGCAGGGGCCAGCCTGGGTCCCAGGTGCTGGGGGAGGGCCCAGCGGCCCCCCACCCTCCTCAGCCTCCTTACTACATCTGCAGAGAGAGGAAGGGCCCAGGCAAGGGGGGAAGGTCGGTCTGGCAAAAGTCGAAAAGTGAGGACCAATTTTCTCCCATTCCCCCCAAAAGGGTGAAGGCTGAGGGCCCTCCTTCCTAGACCCCACGAGGGGGTCCCCACCCATGCCTGACTCTGAGAAGACCATGGTGGGGGGTGGCGATGGGTGGCCTACTTCCTTTGGGGGATGGGCTTCCGGGGGAGCGGTGTGGGGCTCCCCACAGGGACAGGGCCGCTTCCCAGCATTCCCACGGCGCCAGGAGACACCCAAGAGCCCCTGCCCACCCCCCAGCGCAGCCCCCACTCCGCAGGGCAGGTGGGCGCAGGAGATGGAATCTGGGGCTGTGAGGAGCAGCTTCTCACTACCGGGCGACAAGGGCCACGTAGATCTCTGAGGCTGAGGGCCGTGTGCACCTCAGGCCGGAGACCGTGTGGAGCCCTCACCTCGGGGAGGTCCGGGTGGACGCAAGGACCATCCTGGGCATTCTTCGAGAACCCCCCGCCCCAGACAGCCATTCCAGTGGTCAGAATCAGACACAGAAAGACCCGGCAGAGCCCAGCGGTAGCAGAGCGCTGGCCCTGGGTCCAGGCCTTACAGGTTCAAATCCCAGCTCCACCACTTCTGGCTGAGGAAGCAATTCAACCTTCAGCACCTCAGTCCACCCAAGTGTAAACAAGGACACTGACCAGACCTACTGCTCGGGGTGGGATGTGAGGGGCCTGTAGGGTCAGGGCCCCACCACAAGCCGTGATGCCCGTTAATCCAGATGGTACCCTCAGCTTGCACCCTGGGGGCACGGGCAGCCCTAGAAACCCTCAGGTGTGTGTGTGTGTGTGTGTGTGTGTGTGTGTGTGTGTGTGCTCGCTCACCTGCACCGTCTGCCCCAGACACAGGCCCTCCTGGGGCCAAGATCAACATGCAGGGGGTGCAGAACGACTCACCGCCGCTGGCTGCCCCGTGCTTCCTGGGACAAGCCACCACAGGTAGGCCCGGGGGCCCCGCGTCTGGCAGAGACGAGGAGGTGCAGGTCCCTGCACGCCCAACCACACCCTGGTGGGGTCCTGCCGCGGGAGTGGGTGGGGGAACCCGTTTCAGAACCCCATGGGCCTGGGTTCCAACTCCAGCACTGACATCAGGTCATGACTCTCCCTATTCAGGCCTTGGCCTCTGCCTCTAGATGGGGACACCGGTGACAACCCCAGGGGCACAATTGTGCAGACTGTCCAGCCGGCCATGGGCAGTCAAAGTCCTCTCATCTTTCTCCTCCAACATGTTTCTAAAGCCACCAGTGGGCAGAGCACTGTGTGACAGGGGCACACCCAGATGTCCAAGAACAGTGTGTCATAACTCCAGGGAGAGGAAGACAAAGGAAGCAGCGTGTGAGTTCATTGTCATTGGAAGGCAGGAAGGTTGCATTTGTCTAGAGAGGGGGCAATCCCAGAGGGCTTCTCAGAGGAGGTGGCATTAACTTGGGCTCTGAAGGATCAATAGGAGTTTCTAGACCATGAGATCTTTGAGGCCACTGTCTAGCTGTTATTAGCTTTGGACAAGTCACTCACCTGGAAGCAGGCAGGTGAGCAGCACATGCCTCAAGCAGGTAGAAGACAAGGTGTATGGAGCAAGGGGTCCTGGCAGGGACTAGAAAGTGAATGCCCAGTCAGGCACCCCGTCACATTGTTTAAATAATGCTGCCTGGCCAAATTCTGACCATGGTTCTATAAGACGGCAACCCCGGAAATTTCCCCAACTTCCGTGTCCTCACCTGTCAGATGAGGATGATGGGGATGTTCCGCTCACCGGATGGCCGGGAAACACGAAGGAGACCACCCACACGAACTGCAGAATGCAGCGCGGGGAACGCGGTAGACGCGCAACACATGAGCCTTTGTGATAACGCAAGGTGGGGGCAGACAGGAGGGATACAGGGGACAGAGGAGCAGAGGGGGGCCCACAGGCAGAGCCCAAGGAACAGTGAGAGACCCCACAGAGGGCAGGACAGGCTGCACAAAGTGAAGGGCAAGGCCGCAGAGACAGGTCAGCCAGGGCTCCAATCCAGCCTGGTCACACCAGGCTGTGTGGCCTCGGGCAAGTCGCTGCACCTCTCTGAGCCTGTCTCCTCCTAGATGCCACACAAAACAGCACACCGAGCACTTACACACACCTAATGTAGCCATTCTTATAATTATCAAATACAGCCCGGGGCAGCGATTCTCACACTCCGCACGACTGCATTTAGAGCTAGATGATTCTCTGCTGCAGGGGGCTGTTCCTCACATTGTTGAGCATCCCTGGTTTCTACCCACTAGATGCCAGTAGCACCCCTCACCTCCAGTTGACAACCACAATGTCTGTGACCCTGCCCAAGGTCCCCTGGACTACAGGATGAGCACAGGATACGCTGGGAAGACAGATGTGTCTTAACCACTCAACGTCTTAACTGCGGGATGAGGCTGGCCTCCGTCTTTCCATCAGTAAAAGAGACACAGTGATCCTTTCTTTCTTCCGAGGTCATAGGGAGGATCCCAGGAAAGCAGAGATGTAGGTGGGAGAAGCCATAGTGCGGGGCAGAGCCACACACAGGCTGGATACCGCTCCGTGCCCCCGGCCTCCCTGCTGGGCCGGAGGCTGACCCGTCCTGCATTCTGGGTGACGCTCTGTGCATGTCCTTAGCTTTGTCAGAACAGGACGAGGGGAGGATCTACACAGTACTCGGCACACAGCAGATGCTCAATAAGTGCTGGATGAACAAGTGAGCAGTCCCAGCACTGAAGCTCGGAAGCTTAGGGCAAGAAGAGGGGCCGCGGGCCGGCCCTCCCCTGGCCAGCCAGACACCATTTCCTGTCTGCAGAAATGAGCTGTGCCCTTTGAACTCCGTTTCCGGAGCCCCTCTCCCCACTCCAGGGTCTGGGAGGAGGCAGGGTGGGGGAGGTACTCACGTTCTTGAAGGAGGGGAGCCCTGAGGAGCCCCGCCACCTCCGCAGGGCCTGGGAGAAGGTCCTGTGGTCTTCCAGGAGGGAGACGTGCTGGCCTGCCATCTTGACAAAGGCCTGGTGGAGAGAGGGCAGGGAGGCTAACCTGCCGTGGGCTGAGCACGTTCCTGACCGTGCTCCCTCCGCCGGCCAGGCTCTTGGACATGTGGGGCCTACTTAGCCAGGAGGTCACCTTCAGGAGCCCTGACAAGAACAGGAACCGCTCCCATTGGTAACCAGGCCTGGCCAAGCTTCGACTTGTGTCCTCCCATAGTCTCCCCATACGAACTCCATGTTTAGCCTCTGATTTACAGAAGAGGAAAACCAAGGCTCAGAGAGGTTGGGTCACTTGCCCAATCTCACACAGCTCTCTCCAGGCCTCACTCTCCACGAGGCCTTTGCACCAGCTGTCTCCATGCTGGCAATGCCCTTCTCTCTGTTCTTGATGGGCTGAATACGGATTGTCTTTCAGGCCCTGGATTGACGGTCTCCTCCTCAGAGAAGCCTTCCCTGACCACCTGATGTCACAACCTGAGTCACTGTGAGGCCACCAACTTTCCAGGCTTCTTAGCCCTCCCTGCTCTCTGAACTTCTTTCTCGTGCATTTATTCGCAGTCCACCTTCCTCTAGAATGTCAGTTCTGAAAGAGCTGAGTCAGTGTTGTTCACAGGCCAAGGCCAGAGCCCGGTCAGCTAGAGGGCTCAGCTGGAAGGTAAATGCGTGAATGCACACATGCAGGTGTGCATGAATAAATGCATCAATGCATCCTTAGCAAAAAGGCATTGCATGAACCCAAGGTAGCAGCCTTGTTGTGTGGCTGCTGCCCTGGGATTCTGGCAGGGGCAGAGCGGAAAGACTGAATAAGCCACGTCAGGTGTGTGTGCGCGTGCATGTGTGTGTGTGTGTGTGTATAGTGGGAGGACAAGAGGCCACGGGTTGGGAGCGTCCCCTGACCAAGGCTCCGGCCCCGGAACCTCAGAGGCCACACATGGCCAGCACACCGGCTGTAAAACACTGAAGTCCCACAGTCCCCTGCCTCCAGCCGATTCCAATTTTACGCTCCCCGCGCTCATACCAGGCGGCTGGGGAGTGAGGCCGCTGAGGAATGTGCACGCAGAGGCCTGACCGGCTCCCAGAATGCCGGCAGCCCGGCCTCGTCGGGCCAGGGAGGGGCCAGCCCAGCCTGCGCTGACGGGAGATGGGGTTACACACGTATCCCCCCCCCCCGATGGGGGCTGGGGCACAGCAGGGGGCGACAGCTAACCCTAGACACCCTGGTGGCTGGCTGTGGGGAGTAGGGGTGACTTCTATATATTTTTCTCTACAATGGGAATATATTCCCTTTATTATCAGGAGGGAAAGAGGAAGAGAAGGAGAGAGAGAGGGAGGAGGAGGAAGAAGGAAGGAAGAGGGGGAGGGTGCCCGACAGCAGCGATTTGGCACCATCTAGAGACACTCTAGTGGTCCCAGGGGGTTGGGACGTGGGGTGCTGCTGGTGTCGAGCGGGTCGAGGCCAGGGACGCTGCTAAACATCCTGCCGAGCACAGGACGGCGCCTGCCAGAGACTCTCAGGCCTTAGTGTTAACGGCGCCCGGACGGGGATGCCCTGTACTGAGGCCTGCACGCCTGCCCGTGAGGCTTCTCCGTGTCTTCAGTGGTTGCCTGTTCCTCAGGATAAAGGTCAGAATCCTGGGCTGCAGGGCCCACGCGACCTGCTGCCCAATTTCTCCAGCCCCGTTCCGTCACGTTCCCATCATCTGGCCACCCCAGGACCTTCTGGTGTTCCCACTGGCCTGCTGCCCCAGGGTCAGGAGTCTTCCTTCCTTCAAGCCTCTCTGCCTGCGCTGCGACCCCCGCCCACACCTCCCGCCCTGCAGGTCCCCTTCCACGCCTCCTCCTGGGCCTGCCCACGCCACGCCTCAGCCCTCCCTCCCTCCAGAGCGAGCGCCCCGCTCTACGTCCCCCTCCTGTACCTGTGGTCTGCAGGATGACACCCCCACTCAGCCCTCCCAAAGATGTCCTCGTTCCCAGGAGCCGTGAACACGTGACCTTGGGCGGCACAAGGGACTCTGCCGATGTAAGGATCCTGAAATGCGGAGAGGATGCCGGCTCACCCAGGGGGGTCCTAGGTATTCACAGGGCCCTGACAAGAGGGAAGTGGGGGTGTCAAAGTAGGAGAGATGGGAAGATGCCACGCTGTGGGCTTCGAAGACAGAGGAGGGGCCGTGAGCTGAGAGATGCAGGCGGCCTCCAGAAGCTGGATGAGGCCGGGACATGCATCCTCCCCGCTCCCAGAGCTTCCAGAAGGAACCCTGCCAACACCCCAGTTTCAGTCTGTAAGGCACATTCTGGACTTCTGACCTCAGCAGCTGTCAGATAACACATTCATGCTGTAAGCCACCACTCTGTGGCAATTTGTTATGGCAGCGACAGGATGGCAATGCTTTGTGTCTCTCCTGCTGGAATACGTACAGGCCATGGACTGTCTCTGTCTTCTCACTGTGAGGGCCCCGCGGTGGCACATAGTAGGCCCTCCATACAGGTGCGTGAGCTGAACGCTAAGGACAGAACTGGGCTCGAGAGCCGGGCCGACCCAAGCAAGGCAAGAACCAGGGCAGCAAATCCTCTCTCTTTTTTTCCTTCTCTCAAACGTGTGGAATAAAATTCAAATGAATCAGCTATTCCAAGGGCAAAGTTTTAATTATGCTCCTGCCTCATTCTCTGCTGACAGGAATGTTAATTCCTCGCTAACTCCAGCACCAGCTGCCAGGCTGTCTTCCTCGGTAGCTCGGAGGGGCCCACGTCTCCTCTGTCCAGGGGACCGCTGTTCAATCGCAAGCTCCTCCTGGCCTCCTGGTCCTTCTCTCTGCAAGGAGCCAAGATCCCCAGCTGAGGGTCCCTGTCTGTTTAAGAGCTTAGACTCCAGTGGACAGGAGTTGAAATCCAGCTTCATGGCTTTATCCATGTGACCCTGGGTAAGGGGCTTACCTCTCTGAGCTACGCTCCTCCTCTGGGAAGTGGGACAGTGAGGGTAGGGCAGCAAGGAGGTACGTGGGAAACCCGGCAGCTTACCCCAGTACCCACACAAATGACAGATGGGAGAGATAAGTCAGCAGGGAGGCAATAGGGCCCGGCGGAGACTGCGGGGAACTAGGGAGCACACGCCCCGTCTGAGGGCAAGAAGACAGACAGCTCAGGGGCTGGAAATGTTCTGTTTCTCAACGTGGGTCATCTGCACGTGGGAGTTGATCTGTGTAAAATTTCACTGCCCTGCACACTCAGATGTGTGCACTTGATGTATTCAGACCTTGCACAATAAACAGATGGGAATTATTAAAAGAAATGTGGGCCCAGGGTTATCAAAGTTTTTGAATTTTCAAAAACAGCTTAACACTCAGACTTCTAATATACAGCACCCCAAATTTTAAATGGAATACTTTATGTCAGGGGTGTCCAATCTTTTGACGCTTTTGCCTTCTCTGAATCACACTGGAAGAATTGTCTTGGGCCACATATAACTACACTAACACTAACGATAGCAGATGAGCTAAAAAAAAGGTCAGAAAATAAAATCTCAGAGTGTTTTAAGAAAATGTATGCATTTGTGTTCGGCCACATTCAAAGTCATCCTAGGATGCAGGTTGGGCAAGCTTGCTCCACATAAATTCACATTTGTCACATTTTTTAAAATGTCGTATGAGTGTAGGCCCCATTTTGCCACCAACCCCTTGCACTAGGCCTAATGCTTGACACTCTTCAAGGTCAGATTCGCATCTTGGCAGAGGCTGAAGGAGCCAGAACAGGCCCACGGCTCTCACAAAGAAAGCTCACAGTCCTGGACACACCTCCAGCTGGTCCACTTTGGTGTAGATGCCACGCATGTCTGTCACTTTGGACTTGAGCAGTGGGATGTTTTCCTCCAAGATCTGTGAAGTGTCGCTCCTGATCTACAAGGAACAGAACAGTGCGTCAGGCCCTGTCACCGTTCCCCCCGCTTCCCTCTGGGGTCAGCTGGGGTCTGCAGAGACCTCGGTGACAGCCAGGACACTGAATGGCATCCTGCCCAGGAACGGGCCCAGCAATAACTCAGAGTCCCAGGTGAGGGCCAAGCCCACCACCTCTCCGAATCCTGGGGTGCCCCACCAAGGCATTAATATTACTTAATGAACTCCCAATGAAGTTTCTCCCCAAACACCCAACACCAGTACCAAACTAAATATCTTCTTTGCTAAGAAGATATTTGGACTGGATCAAATGCAAAGAATCAAAATCTCTAAACGAATGTCGAGGTGAATGGAGTTTGCTTCGCAGTGGAATTAATAACACTAACAAGTCAATACCAGTCATGAGCATTAAGACATTAACAAAAACCACAGCATGTCAGGGACCTTCTCCCGTGCACTGTGCTGAGACCTTCCTGGGCACCACGCATCTCATTTAACGTTCAATGTCTTCTGCTTGGCAGGACCCCAAGAAGCAACTATGAACTTGAAGCCACAACCTTCAGAGCTTCAAGGACCAAGACCAACCGTTCAGAATGAGACAGTGATGCCAGTTCTCTGCTATCATGTCCTTTCTATGCAGAGGCCGTATACACACCGGTCCCAGATTCTAGGTGCATCCAACTCCCTGGGGGAAGCCTGTCAAATGCGGATGACCAGGCCTCTCCAAGCCTGCACTCATTTGCCCGGGGTTGGCTGGCAACCTGTGTTTTCAGCCAAGCTCCGAGGCTCCGCTGAGGGGGGTCTGGGGACAGTCAGAGAAACATCCATGGGCACATTAGGAACCACACTCAGGACTCAGACTAAAGTTTGAATTTAGCTCTATTCACCATGAGCTGTGAGACCTTGGAAAAGTCCCTGTACCTCTCTGAGCCCTCCTTTGCTTACCTGGACAGGAAAACAATTTCGATGGCCCTTGCTCCCATGAAATGCTGTGAGGGTAGGATGGTTAGCAAAGTGCTTGGCATGGGTGTGTGCAGGCAGCTTCTGACATGGTCCCCAACGAGCCCACCTCCTGGTATTCATGACCTTGTGTGATCCCCTTTCTAGCCTGTGGGCTGGACCTAGAGACTAACTCCTAATGAAGAGGAGTCAGACAAATGAGAGCTGTCACTCTTGAGCCTAGGTTACAGAAGACTCACCCCGCCTTGCTGTGGCCTCTCGCTCTGGTTGGCTCGCTCCCTCTCACTTGCTCTCTTGGTCACTCACTTTGATGAAGCTCGTGACCATGTGGCTTGAAACTAACGGTGCCTCCAGACAATAGCCAGTGAGGACTGAGGCCCTCATTCCAATGACCCAAATCCCGTCCAGAACCCCTGACTGCCTGGATGTGACAGTGCCCCACATGAGCCCTGAGATGACTAGGACCCTGGCCAGTGAGTGCCTTAACTGCAGCCTGTGAGAGACCCTGGACCACAGGACCCAGCTAGGCCACCCCCAGATTCCTGACTCGCAGACACTATCAAATCACAAAGGTAGCCGGGATGGCTCAGCAGTGAAAGTTCTTGCCTCCCATGCGGGAGGTCCCTGGTGTGGTTAACCGCAGTCCACACCACTCCCTAGAGTATCCCCAACATGGCATCTGTGAACACGCAGTGCGCTCTTCTTACAAGGGAGTCAAAGGAAAGCAACACGTCCCTTACCTCACACCCAACCCTTCTCCACATCAGCAGGTCACAGGCATCTGACTACATGCGTCTTGTACGCTACGAGAAGAGCAAAGTGAGGAATCGATGCTTTCGGAGCCCCTGCCCATACGAGCCGCATGGCCAGCTTTATTGGCCCGGGGTCCTGGCTGATCCTTTCTCAGCCTGTTCTTCCCGCACCCCAGGCTGGTCTCTGGAGCCAGAAGTCTGGGCGGCGGATGTGGGGGCTATCATGGAGCAGAGACGGCTGTCAAGGATGATTCAGGGCCCCCAGGAAGGAGAGCCAAATGCACTTGACCCAAAGATCATCCGCCAATGCCAAATGCAACTGCTGGGCTGAAGCCAACAGGAAATTGTCCCCATTTAAGTGAGTGAAGTAAGAGTTTGCTCCCTGCCAGAAGGTGGGCCCGTGGCCACTGGGGTATCAGAGGGCCTGGACAAGCTGCCCAAACCTCAGAGGGCACTGAGTTGGAAGCGCTTACAAATCCGGGCTCTGTGGACAATCTCACCACCCTCTGGAGCTTTGGAGATAACCTCAGTAGCTACCTTGTATGGGTCACTTAGCACATAGCAGACACTGTGCTAAGCATTGTTTGTAAGTGAGCATTAAGGACATACAGTAAAGTGCCCAGGCCTTAAGTGAACATCTCGATAAATTTGTACATGTGTTTGCATCTATGTGACCACCGCCCAGACCAATGTATGGAACAGCCCTTCCCCCTACCAGGCGTTCTTATTCCTCTTCCCAGGCACAGCACCCTCCCAAAGCCAACCCCGCTCTGACATCCTTCCCCTAGGATCAGTTTTGCCTATTTTTGAACTTCATATCGAGGGAACCATAGAACATACACTCTGGTGTCTGGCTTCTTTCACTCAACATTACGTTTGCAAGCATCATCAGATGGTTGTGCATAGTTTATTCTTTCCCATTGCTGTATGTGAATAAGCAATGTACCCACCCATTTCCACGGTCGATGGACATTGAGGTCCCTTCCAGTCTGGCGCATCATGAACACAGCTGTTCTGAACATTTGTAAGAGTGTGGTGGACACTTGTTTCCAATCCTCTTGAGTAATTATCTAGGATTAGAATTGCTGGAATGTAGGGAACATATATGTTTGGCTGTATAAGAAACCGCCAAATTACTTCCCAAAGTGTCTGCATCTTTTTGCATTTCCACCAGCAAATGAAGAGTTCCAGTTGCTCCACATCGTTGCCCACACTTGCTATTGACTGTCCCTTTCATGTTGGCCACACCCCTGGCTCATCGATTCCTCACCATAGGTCTTTGGAGACAGTATCATTGGTAGTAGGTTAAAGATGGGCACATGTTCTTTATGTCCCCAACATGAAGAAGTAGGGTCTTCTCCCCTTGGATCTGGGTGGGCGGTGTGACTGCTTTGACTGAAAAATGTGACAAAAGTGGGTCCATTTCCACACGTGAGCCTCTAGAGACTGGCATCTTCTACGTGCTGTCTATTGGAATGCTCACTCTGGGGGCCCGATCTCCAGGTTATGAGGCACCCCAAGCTAGCCACTGAAGAGGCCACACAGAGGAGAGGCATGCCAACCAGACCCCAGCCCACACCTCCAACCAGTGAGAGAGGAGGAGCCACCGGGGACATGCCCAGCCCAGCAGGTGCCGCAGGGCTCAGACGAGCCACCCGCTCTGTGCCCTGCCCTGGCCCACATCATACAGAGCTTGCTGCTTGACTCTGCTATGTTTTGAGGGTAGTTCAATGCAGCAATAAATAATCAGAACCCCAACCCAGTTCCCACCCTGCATGGCCCCCGCCCACCTGTGTGGAATGAAACCATGTTGAAAACTGATGATGTACAACTATGGAGACGGCTCTGGGCCCTCTCCCTTCTCTCTGTCTCTCTCTGTCTTTGTCAAAAAGAAATTTTAAAAAGGCGCTTAGGGGAAAGCCGGGATGGCTCAGTGGGCTAAGAGCTCACTTTGCAGTGCTGGGGACCAGGGATCAAATCCCAGCCCCGGCCCGTGCAGAACCATGTGCTGAACTGGGAGCTCCCCTGGTTCAGTTCTCTCTCTGTCTCTGTCTCTGTATCTTCCTCTGTCTCTGTGTCAAAACTAAATAAATAAATAAAAATATATTTAAAAAGATGCTTAAAAAAAAAAAAGAAAAGAAATGGAAGCAACGGGCATTGTGTCTAAGGTCACAGGCACAGAGTAGTAAATCCCATTCACAGAGAGTGATTGAGGACAGGCCAGCCGAGGAGTTAATGCATCAGATGGAAGCTGGATCCTCATTCCTACTAGCCTGATTTTATCAGAAACGAAGCAGCTTCTCTCAGATCTCCAACTTGATCAGTGTTTCCAGAGGCCAAGGCAGGGGCCTGGGGATACTGCTCCATGGTGGGATTCCACCTGCTTCCCAGAGGTCACCACCCACCCCCAGCGTGGGTCACACAGGATAGGAGGTCCCCAGCCAGGGCTCATAGCTGGACACCTCTCTCTGCACCATGGAGTCAATGATACGTTGGATCAGATAGACCAGGTAAGCTAAGCACCGGCAGATTTAAACAGCATCAGTGCAGAGCATCCACGTAGGGGCTGCAAATTCAAAATGCCCCCAGGGGCCACAGAAGCAGGGTACTGGGCACAGCCTATCAATGCAGGCGCGCTCACTGCACATAAACGCGCGGAAGTAGTTCTCACGTCCGGGGGAAGTGGTACCCACTTCCATTTCTTAAAACACGGGGCCCTCTGGGTCTGTGCCCACAAGGGGTGGACACTGCAGTTCCGACTGATACTGGCCAAGTGGGAACAGCACCCAAGGGAGCGGGAGGGTCCAGATCTTTAGTTTTTCAAGAGAAGCCAGGAATCCAAAATTTTTCGTATGATGTCTCCTAAATCTCAGCATTTAATTCCTTTGTTTTCCTCCCAGAAACACCCGACATATCTGCAGGCAGGACTGGGCCTCTGGGTCACCTTACGTGACCTCAGTACTAACATCTTTGCATAACGGCATCTCCAGGCCCAGTGTTGAGAGGACCTTCTCGAAGCTGCCTGCAAACTTGGGCCTCCTGGTGACACAAACAGGAAGCCTTGGTGCTTTTCAAGGCGAGGGTGGCCTGAGCCCTTCTCTACCTGTCCAAGAGGACTCCCACCCCAAACTCTCCTCCAGGGTGCACAGCGGGTCTCCATTCTCATGAGGAGGGTAGGCTAGGACGTGTCCACAGAAATGTCCCGGGACTAGCAGTTCACGCCTCCTTCCAAACCAGCCCTCTGCCTGTGGGTGGGGACCCTCCCCAGCAGCTGAATTCTTTCTGTCCCTCCTTCAACCCCCAAATTAATCACCACCTGTTCTGCTGAAGCCTTCTCAACCTCAGGCAGAATTTAATGCCTCTACTCTTCCTTTTCTTTTTTTTAAGTCTTAGGAGTATGTGCCCAGTTCCTTCTAGACCTCTTTCCCTTTTCAAATTCTCTGCAGCTCCCCTTTGCCGCTAAATATACCATCAAGACTGGATGACAGCAACTGGTTCACAGATCAGACTCCTCCAACAGACTGGGGGCTTGGGGGGAACCCCAGGACTCCATCAGAGAAGGTACCCAATGTTTGGTGATGCAGAAAGGACTACCAGGGACGTATGAAGTCTGTCTGGTGACCTAGCTACCACCTGAGCCCCCATCGGAACTAAGAAATGGTCTCTCGGGGAAGCTGGGATGGCTCAGTGGGTTAAGCGCTCACTTTGCAGCCCTGGGGACCAAGGATCAAGTCCCGGCCCCGGCCCGTGTGGACCCATGTGCTGAACTGGCATGTGCCCCCAGTTCAGTTCTCACCGGGGTGAGACCCTGGCCCAGTTCCTGCCCTGTGCAGCCCCGTGCCCACCTGTGGAATGAAACTAATGTGGAAAAACTGATGATGTGCAACTATGGAGACTGTTCTGGGCCCTCCCCCTTCTCTCTGTCTCTGTCTCTCTCTCTGTCAAAAACAATAAAAATAAATCTTAAAAAAAAAAAAAAGAAATGGTTTCTCAAGAGAAAATCACACAGAGGTCCTCATGGGAACATTTCTACCTTGTTCACTGCAATGTCCCTGAGGCGGGTACAAGGTATGTCTGTTGAATGAATGGGGATGACATGGTGTCCATCACATCAGGGTGCTTTGAAAGGAAATGAGAGAATACAGGAAGCAGGCTTTTGCACGCGCCTGTATCAAATCCCTACTGGATGGGGAAGAACATGGCAGATGGGAGCCTTAGGCCCAGAAGACAAGATCTCCACTCCAAATTCTCTACAAATCTCTAGATCCTGTGTCCTTGGGATTACTGCCAGCCAGGTATGAGGCCCCACGGAACCAAGCAGATGCTCAGTAAATGCCTGGAGCTGCTGTTCCTGTCCCTCCCTGGGGCTTTCACTAACACCAGACCTTGCTTCTCAGAGGCACAAATCTCCGCACCCCGGCTTCGTCCACTGCACAATGCGAAGCTCTCCCCTTCCGCCTTCCAGGCAAGAAGCCTCAAACCCCGGTTGCTGACAAGTTCCCTTTTAATGAGCTTGAGAATGAACTCCCAGAAAATTCTATCATTGCTCTTTGGGGCCTCACACCTGGCTGAGTGGCAGGAACCCTGGGGACGCAGGATCTGCAGGTGGTTTCTAGAGACTCCGGAGTGGAGATCTGGTCTTCTGGGCCTGAGGTACCATTTTCCATGCTCCTCCCCACCCAGCCAAGGAGATCTGATCCCCCCCAAAATAAAACCACCTGCACCCCACCCCCCAAAAGACCAGGGTGACAGGCAAAAGCAGCGAGGAGGGCAAAAGGGGTCAGGAAGGAGCCCAAGGCCCCGGGGCTACGGCCGGGCCAGGGGCTCCTCTGAGGCCTTGCAGGCCTGCAGCCATTTCCTGGCTGTCTCCATGTTTGCCTGGCGAGCTGCGCAGAGCGGAGGGAAGTTAAATATAGTCTCAGCATCCCCGCCAGCGGCTCCCTGCATCGGTGCCCGAGAGTGCCACCTGGCGGCCCAGGCCCGGCTCCTCGGAGGGACAGAAACCACCTCCAGGGGGAAGGACGGAGGCAAGATGGCTGCCTCAGGCAGCCTGGCTGTGGGGAGCCCGGCCTGAGGCGCTGCCCCACCCCAAGGGCTGCCCCAGGACGCTCCCCCAGGGGCCTGGAGCCCGGCCGGGGTCTCTGCCCAGCCCTCCCGGCCGCACTCACCATGTCCCCCAGGCTGCACAACTCCTCCAGCCTGAGGAGCATCCGCTCCACGGTCTCCTCCACCTCCTTCGCCTGCAAAGACATCCTGGAGATTAGCAAGTGGTTTCCAGGGAGACAAAGGCCCTCTTCTTCTTCTTCTTCTATTTTTTTTTGGTTAGAGAAAGCAAACTAAATCTTAGGATTATCTGCCCATTCCCTGTAGACCTCCTTTCCCTTTTCAAAACCTCTCTTGAAAGCGATAAGCTGGTAGCAGTCTTGATGCCGGTGGGTGAAGGTCTGGTTAAGCCACCATGGGCCATCGGCTCTATGCAGCTTTCAAAAGAAACGAGAGAAGTAAAGACCCACAGGAAACAGCAAAGCTACCTTTATCATCCCTGTTGTTCAGATGCGGCAGCGGAGGCTCAGAGAGGCGAGGTAACCTGCTCAAGGTCACACAGCCAGCCAGTGGTGGGGCCGGGACTGTCACGTAGGTTTGAGTCTACAGCCTCAAAGCGTGCTCTTACAAACACTGAGAAATGGCTCCTGAGAAACACTACGGAGAGGAAACACAAGTTGCACAAGACATAGAATATAAGCCTGGCCTTGTAACAGTTCCAAACTCTGTGCGTGGCCCACAAAGGCCTGCAACAGTGTGTACCAGCCTGCTCTCGCTTAGGGGGTGCACTGACAGTTACATTTTACTGGTTGTTCATCTGAAATTCATGTTTAACTGGGTGTTCTGTAGTTTCTCCGGAAACCCTCTTCATGGTGCTCAACTCAGCCCCGGGGAGTAGGGACTGGGGAATGGGTCTAACAAGGGAGACCTGAAGGTTCTATGTGATTTGACTTGAAGGGTCCAAAACTCAAAAGTTGTGCAGGTCAGGCAGTCACATAAATGCAGTGGCCTGCGTGGGCCTGCTCAGTGCTAGCACAGCCAGCCACTAGCAGGTGCCAGCTCCTTCCGTTTTTCAACAGAAGCCAGAAATTCTAATTTTATGGGAAATGTCCCAATTTTTAAATAGTGGCACAGATTCAAAAACGTAATCCTTTAAGGCTCCACGGGCCAAACGAAACATGAATGTGAAAAGGGTCTGCAGTTTACAACCCCTGCTTTGATCACGTGGGTAAAAATCAGTTTGAACCTTTTCCCTTTCGAGTAGGTGTAATTGTCATGGCCTATAAAATACCTGTATTTCTTCTTCTTTTTTTAATTGCCAGGCAGTTAGGAAGAAACTGCACCTAGACCGTGAACCACTTCCTCTGGCGTACCAGGCCAAATCGTCCTGCTCCGGGCAGGCACCACCAGACATGTCTGGGCAGGCCTGGTGCCCGCCCCCCACACCTGAAGCCTCCCCTCCCCACCCGCTCGTCGCCCGGACAGATGTCTCCGCGGTGCTACCACAACAAAATACACCGAGGGCACAAAAAACATCTTTCCGGCTGGAGTATAAATAGTCCCCAGTTACAATTTTAAACTTTGAAGCCTTCTCACAGCTGGAACTATTTCTGGGCCTGAACGGGGGAGGAGGACTGGGAACCACATAGGAAGTTCTCCCCACCCCACCCCCCAAAAGTAAAATCATGTAAAAAACAAATGCCCTTGATGCACGCGCTAAGGGAGAACGAAGGAGCCGAGAAGCCACTGAGGTGAGCTGGTCATCCCGGCTGATGGGAGAGAACAGGATGCAGGTGGGTGCAGGGAGGCCCTCCGGGGTTTAGACAACCCAGACCCGCCCCAGCTAGACCGGCTGCCTCCTTCCCAAGATGTGCCTGAAGCTCTTTGCTCATAGGAAGCACATCTCAGCCTATCCTAGCATGTGCAGAAAGCAAGAGACTCAGTCCTGAGTTCAAATCCCATCTTCTCTTTTGCCAGCCATGTGACCTTAGCCAAGGGCTTAACTTCTGCACCTTGGCTGGTTCCCTTGTGTAGGGACCACCTTAAGGCAGGGTTGTTAGGAGGTTAACCAGGCATCATAAATGTGGCTAAATCACTTAATAAAGTGCTGACCCGCAGTAGACGCATAATAAGTGGCTTCTTTCTGTGTCTCTCTCACTGGATTATAAAAACAATGGCTAATCACTACCTCTGTATTATCTCATTTGATTCTCAGGAGAACTCTACAGTAGAAGTGCTGTAATTTCCCCCTTTTTATGGATTGAGAAGCAAAGGATCACAGAGAGCTTGTCACTTGCTCAAGGTCACACAACTTGGTAACTACTGAAGCCCAATTTGACCCCGAGCCCTCTGGCTCCAGTGCTGAAGTTGGCAGTCTTGCTTTGGGGAGGAGAAAAATGTGTCCCTTTTACTGCTGCTTGTCAGCCATGGCTTCTGCACCTCTGCCCGCTCTCCTGGTACCTGAGAGAGCAAAGAAAGCATTTGCCAACTGCGTGCTAAGCAAAGGGAGGAACAAGCCCCAAGACATTCCCAATCAACAGGAAGGAGCTCAGGATTAGCTGTCCCGCCACAGAGGGCCACAAACTACTCGTGGGACAATTTTCTCTCCAGATAATCCCCTAAGTGGCCTCAGAACCCAGAGTCCCCGCAGGCTGCAGCCCACACACCTTTTCAACCAGCGTAGAATCAAAATGAGTTCCCTTGCGGTCCTTTGTAACTCTCTGGGCACAAACTGTCCCACTCCGAGGGGAAGGAAGCAAATGACCCACTTGAAGTGACATGTAGGGTCTGACTGATGGGCTTTTTCTTTTTTGAACACGTGAGTCACGCTCTTCTTCCACGTCCCCCTTCTCCTGAAGTGCCAATCCAAGCTTCCCAGCAGGGCACGCCAAAAACACGGAAAAGGGGCCACGGGACTGGCACAGAGAGACGCTCCACCCACCTCTCCTCCAGCTCAACTCGTGTAAACTCCATTGTCCAGACGCTCAGGCCACATACCTGGGAACAGTTGTGGCTTGTCTTTCTTTCTCGTCCCCACCCCATCCACTAGGTACCTAAATCCTGCCTTCAAAATGTATCCCACATCTGACTGCTTCTCTCCGCCTCCCTCGCCACCATCCTGGTGCAAGGCACTGCCTTGTCTCGCTGGGACTATCGCTGTCCCCTGCGCACTGGAGCCCCGCTTCCTCTTCAACCTGCTCCTCCAAACGATCCTGTTAAAACCAAAGCCCCTCCTCAGCTCAACACCTCCCACTGTGCCGCCAGGATGGCTGCAATCTTTTATGTTCTTCATAACAGCCAAAAAGTTAAGATAACTCGATATCCATTGTGTGATGAATGCGCAAACACAATGCGGTCTATCCATACGATGGGATATTGTTTGGCAATAAAAAGGAAAGACGTCCTGATACGGCTACAACATGGATGACCCTTGAAAACATGCTACAACATGGATGACCCTTGAAAACATGCTGAGTGAAAGAAGCCAGTCACAAACGCCAGGCGTTACGTGATTGCTCTGACGTGACTGTGCAGATGAGGCAAATCCACAGTGACAGAAAGCGTATTAGTGGTTGGCTCCCTGCCCACCCCACCCCCACCCCTGGAATGGGAGGAGGGGAAATAGGGAATAACTGCTAAAGGTTATAAGGATTCAGTTTTGGGTGATGGCAATGTTCTGGAATTAGCTCACGGTGATGCTTGTACAACACAGTGACTATACTAAAAACCACTGAATTGTATACTTTTAAATGGTCCATTTGATGTTATAGGAATTGTATCATAATTAAAAAAAAAAATCATCTCCTATTCTTTACCTCACTGAGTAATGCCAAATAGAGGCCTCCCCAATCCTATACCATCTAGACCCTCCACCTCCTCTCCAACCGCATCATCTACTGCTCTCTCCCCACTAGCCACACCAACCATGTCCTCACCCCAGGGCCTTTGCACCTGCTATTCCCTTTACTGGTAAAGCCCATCCCACACTTCCTTTGCTCAAACGTCTCTCCTCAGTGAGGCCTTCTCTGACTTTGCAGCTCCCCCACCAATCCCTGTCAAAAATCATTTGTCTCTTTAGTTTTACCACCATCAAACACACTATATATTTTGCTTGTTTCCTAACATCTTCCGCCTCCAAAATGAAAGCTCCAGGAAGGCAGGGATTTTCGTCTCCTTTATTCCCCTTTGTATCCCCAAGGCCTAGAGTGATACCTGGCGCACAGTAGGTACCTGTGTGCCTAAGGATGGCCCTTCAACTCCCTCCTCTCCTGCGTACCTTTGTGCAATATGACTTTGCCTCTTCGGCCATAAAGAGGTGGGATCCATTCTTCCTCACCCCCAAATCTGGCCGGGCCTGTGACTTGCTTTGACCAATAGCATGTGGTAGAAGCAATGATCTGTGACTTCCGGGTCTAAGCATCAGGGGACTTTGCAGCATCTTGGAAGACCACAGACACGTGAAGAAGTCCAGGCAGCTCAGCTGAGGTGCCCCAGCCCATAGCACCCACTGCCTGACATGAGCGAGGCCGTGATGGGCTCCCCGGGCAGCCAAGCCTCCCAGCCGCAGGAGCATGCCCAGCACATCCCAGGGGCACAAAAGAACTGCTCGGCCTGCAAAACCACCCCACAGAACGGTCGTTGCTTTCAGCCACTAAGGTTTGGGGTAGTTTGTTACCTGGCAACTGGTAACCAATACAGTGCTCTGTGAATATATTCATTGCAGGAAAAGACAGGAAAGAGGGATGGAGGGAGGAAAGGAAAATGAGCAAGGGAAGGGGGAAGTTGTACTCTCCTGGAAGACAGCAGTCTAGACCGCTGTGTGGTCTTAACGACATCTCTGCTCATCTCTGCCTCGGTTTCTCTTTTGAAAATGGGGAAAACAATCCTCAGACTGTGTCTGTCTTGAGATAAAAGCTGGGAGGGTCAACTAAGCAATTTCTCTGAGTTATTCTTGAGGCGATGCTATACCCATAGAAGGGATGCTGGTATCACTTCTCAGCCTTTCGGCTAAGATCAAATGTAGAAATGAGTGTAACGTGGACCCTACTAAGGTCTCTAACTCAAATGGACACAGAAACCAGGCAGCAAATGAACACAGGGAAGTGGGCCACGCTTAAGACTATGTTCTCTGTACACTGCTTATTTTCAGTTTCCCACTTTTTTTTTTTTTTTTTTTTTTTTTTTTTTTTTTTTTTTTTTTTTTTTTTTTTTTTTTTTTTTTTTTTTTTTTTTTTTTTTT
>PVKE010000090.1:0-142333 GCA_004027555.1 Craseonycteris thonglongyai | reverse complement strand
AGTTTCCCACTTTTGACAGAGACTTTTTACCTTTCATACATCAGCACAAGTATGATCATAATGGTAGCTGACATTTGGGCCCCGGGCAGGAAGACAACAGGGAGGGGTGGGGACTGTGGCAAACATCGAAAGAGGGTGCTGCCCCTTGGTTCCAGCAGATTGTTCCTGGTGGCAATGTGTTCATGTCAAATGGTGATCCAGGTATTTATGCAAACTCTCCCTACTCAAAAGTATTCCAAACTAACCTAAAAATTTAAAAACAAACCTGTCTGTGGGCTACATGGGGCCTTGAACCTCTGGTCTATTGGTGTCTTTTAAAACGCAAACATACGAAATTTCCAAAATAGGCAAATCTATAGAGACAGAAAATGGATTAGGGTGGGGTTTGAGGAAGTGAGACCTTAGGGAAAAAGGGTTTCTTCCAGGGGTAATGAAAATGTTCCAAACTTGATTGCGGTTGATAGTTGCACAAATCTGAATATACAAAGAGCCATTAAATTGTACACTTTAAGCGGGTGCATTGTGCGGTATGTAAATTATATCACACTACTGAACACACACACACACATGGGAGAATCCTTCTGGAAACCACAAGGTCCTCAGCCCAGGCCAGGGGCAGGGACACTGAAGACCTGCAATCTTTTGTTGCAACATTTTTAGAGGCCAGACATTTGGATTTTTATGTGAAACTCCCACTTTTTAGAAGTTGGCAATGCTTGGCATTTTTAAAAATCAGACCACTGTGCCAGCCAGAGGATACCCATTGCAGCCCACGTGCAGTTCCAGGGCGGGCTTTCGGCTTTAGGGCAACCCCAAGTTTTGCCCCTGCCCCTGCCCCGGCCCCGACTTCCTCCAGCCAGGCTGGGCTGTGAATACATGACGGGAGTAAAAAATGAAACAGGTCCAACCACTGAGCGACCTGCTCACGCACAGGGCACGTAATTAGCAATGTCACCTCTTCCCCCAAAAGAACTCATGGAGTCCCCTTCAGATTACAGCAAAAGCAAAAAAGGCCTTTTCGATGACTGACAAACAGGAGGCAGAATGAGCAGCCTCACCCCTGCGCACGGGATAAAAGGACAGAAATGATGGAGAAAAGATCCTGGGATCTGGGGCGAGCAGCAAATGCGGGAACAATGGGGCTGGAATTGTAAACCAGGAAGGACCTGGCAAATTAGATGATCATCCACATCCTGAAAGGGCGACACAGAACTCCTTTCTCCCAGACCCCAAAGTGGGGCAAACAAGAGTTCCCACCCTGGCCCCAGAGGGACCCTTGGCCTTGACGTTTGAGTCCAGAGGGGCTGACTGCTCTGCTCTGCACTCACCCTGACCCTGACTTCTAAGGTCAACTTGGCAGCAGCGACCAAACGTTAAAATGCACGTACTCTTGGACTCCATAACTCCCCAACTAGGTGTGCATGCTACAGTCGTATTTGCATGAAGGCAAAATGATGTGCCCAGAGATACTCATTGCAACCATCATCGTGACAGCAAAAGGTGCTGCATAACCTAAATGTCCATCAATAGGAAAGTGTGATTATAATTCGGACAATGAAATTCTGCTTAGCAGCTACAGTAACCAGGCAGCTCTCTGTGCACTCCATACGGGAGAAGACCTGCAAGACATACCGAGTGAAAAAGGCAGGACGCAAAAATCCTTCTCTGGCCACTGGGGCCTTGGGATTTTTGTGGCACACGCATACGTGTTTTATTTTTAAAACAAAACTTACTTAAAGCGCAAAGCCAACTCCCGTTTCCATTTAAAACAACCCACAGGCCAAAGTTCTTGCACCAAGGAAGAAGCTCTGGTCCCTTCAGAGAACCCGTGGCTCCTTGGGACCGTGCATTCGGCAGCTGTGTTTTGCAAACAGAAAGCTGGAATCTATGGCTGGTCTTGGGTACGCAGGTCAGTAAGTTAACACCATGCCAGTAAGCAGAAATTCATGATCTTCAGCACAAGGGAGGGGCTGACATCGCTCACTGACAAACACTGTGTCAGCCACCCGCACTGGCACACTTGCTCTGAGACCCCGAAGGACATAGTGCCCCTCATGCACTCTCATCCCCCAGAATGGCATCCAGGTGCCTCCCCATGAGGTCCGGCCCTGCCCACTCTCCTCCCATTGAGGTCCTCCCACTTGGGCACCTGCTCATCTGTCCCCATCGGCCACACACATGCCACCAGATCTTTGTCCCATCGTTCCTTCCAGGCCTCCCCGTGTCGCCATCGCAGCACCCCCAGGTGTCTCTTCCTTGTCATTTATCACCAAATATTCTGAATCTCCTGACTCTCATGCCAGTCCTTGGGGGCAGGCACCACATCTGTCTCCATGGTCTCTCCCAGGTGCCCAGTGCAGTGCCGGGCACACGTGAAGATCTGAGGAGCATATTAATACAGAGCTACAGCTTGAGACAGAGTAGACCGTGTGCCAGGTCTAGCCACAGATGCAAACTGGGAACAGCCAAAGCGGGAGAACCCAAAGGCGACCAGCAGGTCACAAGGACAGGACGCATGTGGGGGAAGGAAACTCTCATAGGCGCACGGTATTCGTAGGTTGGACTCAATAGAACATTCTTGGCTTCCACAGAGACACAGCGTCTTCTATATTTTTCTTGAAACTTGAGGGCATCTTTGGTTAACCTGTGTTTTCCTACTTTATAATCCAGGCACATGGTTTGGAGAAATAGTTCCCTTTCCTCTCATGACAACTACAGGAAAATCAAATGTTCCAGCACAAAGGTAAATTGGTAACTGATACCAGCTGCCGTACAGGGGAGACTATAGGGAAAAGTGAAGGCTGTGGCAAATAGGAGGTAAAACTAAGAAACATGGACTTAGGGTTACCAGACTATCCACTATTTTAAATACACAAGACACTCAGATTTTTCATGACAATTCTCCATTTAAAACACCCTATATGGGAAAGCCGGGATGGCTCAGCGGGTTGAGCGCTCGCTTTGAAGCCCCGAGGACCGAGGATCAAATCCCGGCTCTGGCCCAGGCGGACCCACATGCTGAACTGGGGTGTGCTTCCCGAACATGGTGAGGCCCCCAGTTCAGTTCAAAAATAGAAAAATAAACAAACAAACAAATAAATAAAACACCCTATGTGGCTGAAGCAATCACATCAGCGTGCCAGATTCAGCCTCCGGGCCACCAATTCTCACACCCCGATATAATCCACGAGTGGCTAAAAGACCCAGGTGCTGTGTGGGCATCACCCTCTGCTCATTTACACAAAGACCCTGCGTGTGAGGAAGTGCCGGCTTCCTCCAGTTCCTTCCATCTAGGCCACTCACCCCATCTATGGGCCATCCCTGTCCCGTGTCCCAGCACCGGAACCAAATGGCATTCTGAAAGAGCCTGGTCAGGAGCTGGCCTGTGGGTGGCTATCAGTGCTCAGGTCCCGAGCTCCCCACCCTTGTATCACACGGCACCCAACAGGCAAACATCTCCCTCTTCCTGCCATCTTGAAGCAGCTTCCGGAACACCCCCCACCCCCAAACTTCCCCCAAAAGAAGAAGTTCAAACCAGAAAAAGAGTGAAATTAAAACAAAACAAAGCTGGTTGGACAGACAACGCCAAGGGTACTGGAAATAGAGTAAAACGCTCACCTGCCCACCAGGCTGAACACACCACCCTTCAGCGACTCCTCCACGCCTGGGGGAGAGGGCATGGCTTCTGCCTTCCGCGACAGCCACCTCTGGGCCACCGCTCCCCCTTCTACCTGCTGCTCTTCTATCCCGAACACCTGCTTTGTCCCACTTGCAAGTTCTGTTCTGAATATTTTTCTCCTCCCTCTCAGCCAACTCCTATTCATGCTTTAGGACTCTGGCCTCAAAGACGCTGCCTCAGGGAAGCCCTCCCTGACCACACTCTTATCGGATAAGGCCAGGGTCCCTCTGCTATTCACCCTCCTGGATCCTGGATCTGTTCTTCCACTTCTTCCTGCACTTTCCTCCAGGGTTACCACTCAGGTCTCACCTTCCTCCGAGGGGCCTTCCCCACCCCTTGTCTCCCAGACACACAGACACCCGCTATCCCATCACCCCATATTATAGCACTCATCCCCCTTTAGAGGTTTGGTGGTTATGTGTTTCTTGTTCCATGACAGTAGGGCTCTTGTGGGTTTCACTGCTGTGGTCTCACCAGCGCCTGACATATGTAGGGGTTTGCGTTGTTGGAATAGCAGCTCCACTTCACCAGTAACCCCAGAACACCCCTAGGACTGGATTGGGCTGGTCTCCTATGGCACCATTTAAAAAGCTGAAAGTGGTCTTCGGAGAAGGGCTGATGTGGGAGAAACCTGCTGCCCAGGCCTGTTCCCAAACCAGACCTGCCTTCTCCAGCTCACTTGCCCGTCTGCAAACAGCATCCGCTCGGGGACCTGCTAATGAATTAAGATTTAAGTAGAGGCTGCACAGGACTCTGCTCCAGCCGTTTCTGCTTCTTTTGGTAAATAAACTTCAGCAAGTGCTCTACACGGGCTGATGGCCGAACGGAGCTACCGGGAGCTGGCCTCTGCATTAGGGTCCTTACGAGCGAGCGTGAGCCAACTCGTGTCTGAGTTACAGAGAGCCCTGAGTGAGGAAATGAAGTTAATATGCACAGCTCCTCTTGAAGGCTGTCTCTAATAGAGACAAAATGAAGCGGAGATTTAGCCACCGGGCATGGTGACATCTCACGGCTGAGAGCAAGGGAGAAAGGAACAGGAAAGACATTCAGGTTACTTACATCAGTGGAACACTGTAGACAACCTGCACGCCCATCCCTGAGGGCATGCATGGGTCAGAAGTTACAGTACATTCACAGGATGGCCCTGTTCCTGGAGGGCCTGTCTTCTCAGCTATAAAGCCAACCTAACCTCCTAGCTACTGGGTCGCCACCGGAATGCAATGTCATAACGCACGAGCAGAGTTCAGCCCGCTGCTGCACACCGTATGTGCCCAGGAAACCGCAGTCATTATTATTTCATTGTGGGATACTAGGAAGGCCCTGAATGACATAGATTTACACTCCCCCATAGGAAGCCACTAGCCTCATATTGACTATTTACTGAGTGTTAAAATGGGGGTGGTCCAAGTTGAGAGGTGTTATAACCTCAATGCTGAAAACCTGACTGAAAATTTTGTACAAAGAAAAGAATGTAAAAATCTTGTTTTCTTACATTGATTACATGTTCCAATGATATACTGGCTACACTGTTATTTTAAATATCTTAAAATATTTTTAAAAAGCCAATTGCACTTGTTTCTTTTCCCCCTTTTTTTTAATGCGGCTCCTAGAACTTTTTGAACTACATGCATGGCTCACATCTATGGCTCAGGGTAGATTTCTATTGGACGCCTCTGATGAACAGATTCTGACATGGAACTCCGAGTACGTCCATGGTATTTTTTTAAATGGAGATATCATTCACATACCATAAAAGTCACCCTTTTCAAGGGTACAATTCAGTGGTTTTTGGTATATTCACAGAGTTGTGCAGCAACCATCAGCACCAATTCCAGAACATTTTCATCACCCTGGAGAGAAGCCCAGCACTTACCATTAGCGGTCACTCCTCACTGTGTCCATGCTGTTTAGAGTCAAGAAAAGCAAGTTGCAGAACGGTATGACAGTATCAAGTGGGGTTTTCTAAAAACAAATAACTAGTATGTATATGCATCCCCGCCCACATTTGTAAATGCACTTTTAAATGTTTGCAAAGATGTACAGCAAACACTTAATGATGGTTACCTCGGAACTCGAGTGGGTGTGGGAGCGAAAAGGGAGCAGGATGCTCACCCTTCATTTCATGCTTCGCTACTGCTTTTGAGATCTGAAAAGAGGCTGAGTTGCGTTTCTAGCGCTACCCAAGTAACTCCTGGTGAGCTTGGGTAAATAACTTTCTCCAGCACTGTCAATAGACGGCTGAAAGATAAAGGGTCTCGTTTTAGATCTACTTTTTATTCCGTGCGTTTAAAATAGAAAGCACAGCCAGAGACGAGGTATTTTTCCCTCCTAGCAGCAGCCGGGCCGAGGCCCGCGCGTCCCTGCAGAGCCGCAGCCTGCCCGCCGCCTGGCGGGCATCGGGCACACAGCCTGGGGCTGAACGGCGGGGGCACCCCAGCGGGGGGTCGCGGCAGCTCCCGGTTCTCCTGGGTCCAGCGTCCCGGCCGATGCTGGGGGGCAGGGTCCTGGGGATGGGTTTGGGTCCCTGAGGCCCAGGCGGCTAGAAGAGCATTCTGAGTGGTGCCAGGCGGCTACCGCTCTGCAAAGGACGGGACCCTTGCATCTCCCACTCAGCTGCGGGGAAGCCGAGGGTCGGGGTCCCCGATCGCGGGGGGCACGCACCTGTTCACTCTTCCCCCGGGGCCCACTCAACCCGGGGCCTGTCTTCCCCCACTTCCATGTCCCCATCCCCTACCTCTGCCCGGGGTTCGGGAGTCAGGAAGAGAGCGAGCTCGCGCGCCCCATCGCGCACAGGCTCGGGCGGGTCGGCGTCCACCAGCAGCATCGGGAGCGCGGGGCTGCAAGCCCCGCAGCCCGCCTGGCGGAGGCAGGGCAGGTGCGCACCCGCGGCCTGGACCCGAGCCTCCCGCAGCTCCGGGCTGAGTGGGCAGCGCCACCCAGTGGCGCCCGGCGCTCACGGCGCCCGGCCCTCGCTCCACCTGGCAAAGCCAGAGCTTCTCAAACGGGCTTGCAGCTGGCAATCGCCTGCAGGTTGCAAACTTCCGACGTCCAGGCCACACACTCTCTGAGTCTGGAACCTGGGCGTCAGTAATTCTAAGTTCGCCAGGAAATTTCAACATACATCCAGGTTTGAGAAGCATTGCTATAGACGACCCCTTTGCTTCAGAATCCGAGGTAGCAATGGTTCCCAGCCCCCTTCCCGCTCCCCTTAGAACGCCCCGGGAAGCTTTTAATAGCCGGGAAGCCAGGGCTGATTCAACCACAATCCCTGGGGGTAGGTCATGGGCATCAGTTATTTTTAAAGCCCCGCGGTGATCCAGAGTGCATACAGGGTAGAGAACGGCTATCCTAGAGAATCCCCTATTTAAAGACCCAAACCCATCGCCCCTAAGGCCGGCCCTCCAGCTTCTGGCTGTGCTGGAAATTAAGGAGAGCCGGAGGGGCTGTCCTCTTTCTCCCAGGGACAGCTTTTAAAATAAACTCCCCAGGGATTTCTTCAGGGCACTAAATCTGACTCCACAAGCACCCTTGGGAGGCTTGTCTAGCCCCTTTAGAGGCAGAAGAGGGTGGGGGTGCATCCCCCAAAGCCGTGCTAATAAATAAAGTACTAAACAAGGTAAATAGGTATGGGGAAGTCTAGAGTCCTAATTTTTCCTATGATGACTTTTCTTTTTAAATGTTAAATTCATTTTTTTTTTTTAGATTTATTTTTATTGTTTTTTGACAGAGAGAGAGACAGACACAGAGAGAAGGGGGAGGGCCCAGAACAGTCTCCATAGTTGCACATCATTGGTTTTTCCACATAGTTTCATTCCACAGGTGGGCAGGGCTGCACAGGGCAGGAACCGGGCCGGGGTCTCACCCCGGTGAGAACTGAACTGGGGGGCACTCCCCAGTTCAGCATATGGGCCCACACGGGCCGGGGCCGGGATTTGATCCTCGGTCCTCGGGGCTGCAAAGTGAGCGCTTAGCCCACTGAGCATCCCGGCTTCCCCTCATTTTTTTTTTTTTAAATGGGCTGGGCTTAGTGTTACAAATAAATAACAGGACCTCCTCACCCCCCTCTTCTGTTAAATCTGAATTTGTACTTTAATCTGCCTTCCTGCCTGTGGGCAATCCGTCCCAGTACAATTCCCACTTCCACATTGGCCCACTGCTAATTTCCCCACACTGCTGCCCAAACATTCAGGCCTTCAAGCCAGAGTTATTTTCCAGAAATGCCAGAAAATTCTTGGCAGAGACGTAGGCCTCAGATGCTTAGAAAAATAATTCGATAGGAACTCACTGAACCTGCACTTGACCGTTCACTACAGTCCAGATCTTCCTGATGTTCAGAGCCCTTCCCCACATCACACACACACCCAGGAACTCAGCTCAGCCGCTCACGCCTGCAGGCTGGCTGGACCCTCCCCAGGAAAAGCCCAGAAGTGGCCTCAGATTAGCCAAATAGGCCTGAGCACAAGCAAACTTCCCTTGATGAACAAACCTCAAAAACATAACGCTTAGGGGAGGGGAAAAAAAAAAAGGCAAGTTGCAGAAGGTTCTGTGGGGCACTCTGCCATTAACATAAAGCTTTAAAAACATGCGAAAACACACTATACATTGTTTATGGATACAGACATATGGAGTGAAAGTCTAAAGCTGTGTGTGAAAATGATGCATGCACAGTCAGGAAAGGGGGTACTCTGGGGGCGGGGGAGAGGGAACGGGAAGGACATAAGAGGGGGTTCAAAGATAGTTGTAACGTTTTATTTCTTCTGCTGATGTTATAAAATTTCAACTTTTTCAGTGCTCCAGGTGACTCATTAAAAACAAAACAAAAAGCCTGAGACGTTAGCTAAAAGCGCAGAGCGGGGAGCCCCTGTTCTTGGAGATGGGGTGCCTAGGGATCTGGACTCTTCACAAGCCTTTCGGTGATTCATACCCTGTCCTGGGCCAAGTTGGCTAGCCAGCTGTCATTTTGTTTTGAGTCCTTTCTTTCCCCCCTAAATGTGTGATTATGTCTTAGATGCCTGGAGCCCTGCCCCAACTTTCTGCATCAGCATCTTTGGGGAGCTGGGCACGTGCATTTGAACAGCCCCCCGCACACCAAAGTCTGAGAGTAGCCCTTATCCTGGGGGCTCCCGCATGCTGTGGCCTTAGCCAGGGACCCCTGTGGGAGGCCAATGATAAATAAAGGACTGTCCCCCCCCCCCCCCATCTCCTGGCCTCTCAGTGTGCTGGGCTCAAGCCCCAGCGCCCTGCCCCGGGTCCCCAACTCTTGGGGAGATCGTGGGGGCGGGTGGCAAGCCTGAGACCTGGAATGCAGCCGGCCAGGGCCGCACCCTGCACAAACCAGTTTGAACCAGCTGCGAGGATGGAGCCGTGGCGCGTCCCCGCGAGCTCCCTCTGCCGTCCAAACCGGGTTCAGAGCTGCTGCTCCATCCAGCCTCTGCTCCGGAATCCTCCTGGGGTGCAGGCAGAAGCGGGTCCTTCACAGTCTGGGGTGGCGGTGGAGGTGGCCGCCAGGCCCTCCAGGCCCCCAGGAACTCTAGTAGCGCCCAGCTGGGTCCTGAAGTCACACACCCTTCCACCCCCACCCCACCTGGCCTCACCTCCTGCTGCAAAATGGTTGCCTGTCTGTGTCTTTTCAAGGTCAGTTCTCCCAGCTCAGGCCTCAGGCACACAAGGTTCTAGGTTAGCAATGGTTGCCGGAGCTCAGCTGCGAACTCCAGGGAAACTTCCAGAAATTACTGATGCCCGCATCCCACCCCTGAGACTAACTGGCCTGAGGAATGGCCTCGGTTTGGGGAGGTTTACAAGATCCTGCAGGTGATTCTAATCTGCCTCCTAACTGGGCGCTGGGGATCCTGTAGTCCCTTGGTCTTTACAGTCCCCTTTGCTAAGGTGTCCTGAGTGCTTACCGTGTACCATGCACCGCTCCTCACGTAGATGGCCTCATTGAAAGTTCACCCTGCAAGGCAGGCAGGCAGGCCCTGCTCTGATACCCATTTTACAGATGAAGAAACTGAGAGTTCAATTGCTCTCTCAGGATCATCACTAATAAATGGAAAAGTCTAGAACTCAGTAATCTGATTCCAGAACCCAAGTCCTTACCTGCTACTCACACCAAACTGCCTCCTATAAGACCGCCCCCTTTGGGGGTTCCACTATATCCAGCTGCTGCTGAGCTGACCACGCTCCCTGCCCTCCACTCAGCCTTCAAAGTCTCTCTTTAATGACCCTTTTCTTCCTTTCCTTTTTATTGTTATTAAATTTATTGGGGTGACATTGGTTAGTAAAATCAATGGCCTTTTTCTGACCCCCCAAACAGATATGCCCTTTAAACTTGCCTTCCAATACCTTCCACCTTCTGCTAAGCAGTAAGCTCACTACCAGAGGGGAAGTTCCTGGAGGATAAAGAATAGGTCTTGTGCATCCTTGGCTATAGGAGGCCAGCAGGCTGCCTTTGCACATAGTAGGTCCTCAATCGACACATACCGGTAACATTTCAAGTCACTCTCCTGCTTAGTCTGTTTCCCCACTCGCAACATAATTTAGAGGGCAATCCTTCTCCATAGAGCAGAGTGACAACCAGGTTTTGAAAGCATTTTTCTATCACAGTTTTGAGATGATCACTCTGTATGTAGTACAGGAAACAGCAATAGCAGGGAACTCTTGTGGCCACTTGATCCATTTTTCTCTACTCCTTTCCCTTCCACAACAGAGTGGCAGAAAGGGCCTCATAGCTTTGGAGGCAAGAGGCCAAGGGTTAGGGTTCAGACCGCTCCATGCATGTGAACTTTCAGCTCTGGGTAAATATATATATAATTTTGAGAGGGAAACTATTAGAGAAAAGAATAAAGGATTTGTTATAGAAAATAAGAAAGTCCTACGCAATAAATACTAAAGCCAATAATAAACATAGTAAGAAGCAAATGACCAATTAGGAAAAAATGATAGCCACAAGGTTGACTTCCTTATACATAAAACATACCTACATATTAAGGAAAGATCAATTCTGGGACGCTGGGATGGCTCAGCAGGTTGAGCACTTGCCTTGCAACCGCAAAATCTGGGGATTGAATCCTGGCCCCGACCTATGGAAACCCACATGCTGAACAGTGGTGAGCAACCGGTAACCGCCATCCTGGTGGCGAAGGTTCTCACCTCCCCTGAGGGAGGCCCCCAGTTCAGTTCCCACCCCGTGCAGCCCCACATCCACCTGTGTGGAATGAAACTAATGAGGTACAGCTGTGGAGACTGCTCTGGGCCCTCCCCCCTTCCTTCTGTCTGCCTCTTTCACCTTCTCTCAAAACAATAAAATAAATCTTAAAAAGAAAAATCAATACCTCAGTTTTTAAAATGTTGTATAAAGGACCCATATAGAGAAACTAATGAAAGAAGAACAAATAAAATAAACAATGAAAAAAAAAACAACCCCAAACTTTCAAACCACTAGTCAGAGAGGCAAAATAAAATAATGACATGTTTCCCCCCTTACTAAACCGGCAGAATATAAAAGTAACAAATCTGATGGCTTGGAGGGGGAAATGACTCCCACTGACCCCTGGTGAGGGTGTACAAGGGCTGTCTGGAAAGTATCCAGCCATGGAATATGAAAAATTGAGGCATTTATGGCTGCATTGTTTCCCAACAGACCTCGTATTCATGAGCCAACTCCCTTCCTTTTCCCCAAAGTGGATATTCCTCTTCTAGGAATGTATCTTAAGGAAATGATTGGACAAGGAAACAAAAAGATGCACATGGGAGGCATTCACGATAGAGAATGGGTGTTACAGGGTGATGGCTCACCTGTACAGTGAATGCGATGAAGCCCGTCTGAACGCTGCAGGGCTATACTGACAGCACAGACATTCACAGGATACTGTCCTCCAAGAAGGCAAACTACAGAGTAATTTATACGTGTGCAATGATCCTGTTTCTGTGAAAATGCACAGTAGGTAATAAGATGTACACATGTACCAAAAAACTGAACAGTGGTTATCTCTGAATAGCCATTCTGCGGGGGTGACTTTTATCTTTTACATACTTTTATCTTCCTAAAATGTCTCCTGGAATCATATACAGTAGACTCTCCATTAATCGGAACTCAAGCAACCAGCACTCGCGAGCAACTGGCAAAAAATTTTGAAAAAATACTACATTTATCCGGCATGGGTGCTAGTTAACTGAGAATGTACTGTATTACTTCAGTGGACACAGAGCTTCTTTAACTAGTCTACTTTCCATAAGTGACATTTTCATGTAAAATATTTTTTCTCCTTCCTGGGTATGAAACATATATATATATTTTTTAAAAAGGGGGTGGGGAAGCCGGGATGGCTCAGTGGGTTAGGAGCTCACTTTGCAGCCCCAGGGACCGAGGATCGAATCCTGGCCTCAGCCCGTGCAGACCCATATGCTGAACAGGGGAGTGCCCCCAGTTCAGTTCTCACCGGGGTGAGACCCCAGCCCAGTTCCTGCCCTGTGCAGCCCCGCCCACCTGTGGAATGAAACTATGTGGAAAAACCAATGATGTACAACTATGGAGACTGTTCTGGGCCCTCCCCCTTCTCTCTGTCTCTGTCTCTGTCTCTGTATCTCTCTCTCTGTCAAAAACAATAAAAATAAATCTTCAAAAAAAAAACCAACTTGATTATATTTTTTACTTTTGTTGCCTGCCTATTGATGACAACAACATCTAGGAATGAGTCCGTCAACCGTAAAAAGGTAAAAACAATTAGCTTTAGGAAGAAAAGAATAAAAATAAGCACCGAGTCAGTTTGCCAAGGAGACACAGTGGTTCAATGTGCTGAGAAGCTCTAATTGAGAGCAAGCCATTGGGCTGGAAATGAACATCAACTCCAGAATAAATTATGTATGGCCCCTGTTGAATATTTTATCTATCCTGAACCATTATTTGCCTTCGCACAGCTAAAAGAAGAAAGACAGAGAAAATACCCACATCATAAGCATGATCAGTCTTGTCATCTTTCCTGCCCCTGAGAATGGCCATCAACTTTCAAACACAAACCCTGAGAAAGAGGAAAGACAATGCACAATTAATATAAGGGATCGGCTTGGCAGGCCAAGCTTAAACTTCGCGCCTTAATTAAGGGATGTCAAGATGACCTCCCTTCTGCAGCAAATTTGTCATCCCCTCAAAATCATGAACACCTCGCCCGCCTTAACATGCTGTTTTAAAAACGAATGTGTATGACTTCTTGGTGACATCCAGGCAGAGGGGTTTTGTGTTACGCCGGTATCCACACAGCGAGTGGGAAGGACAGCAGAGATATTTGAGGAGTTGTCAGGAGCTGCTGGGGCCCATTCAGCCTTTCGCCCATTGGCCCCCTGCCCAGCCACTGCCTCCTCTCCTGGCTCTTCTCCCTTTACCGTTTATTTCCTCCCTCTCCCCTGGCCCTGTCTGCTTGGCTGTTTGGAAGGACATGCCAGCCCCACTGGGCACGGGCCTTGGGAACCCCAGCCAAGGCACCCTGGGGGTGGAGGAAGGGCAGCTCCCCAGAAAAACCCTCATGTGTCGCAACTGAGTTGCAAAGGTTTTGTTGCAAAGGTCTTACTGTTGCCTTCCACTGGGGGCCTGGAAAATGATCACAATGGCTGTTTGGGGGTGAGATTTGCTTGGAATCATTTTTCAAGTATTGTCTGGCCTTTTGTGCGCCAGACGTTTCTTTTCACGTTCAGGCAAACCAGATTTGTGGGTTTATGTGTGTAGGCACAGGTGTGTGTCAATGCATATACTCAATTTAAAATCAACTAGTCAGAAGTTGTGTGTGCCTGTGGTTTTAAGCCACATTTTCCTGCCTTATCAGATCTTCACATCAACGAAACCTACATTCTTTGTAAGTCGACCCGCGATCGTTGTCCCTGAGAGTAACTGATGGGGGATTCTTTCTAACTCCAGGAGAGTCTAGAGTCACTGGTCCACCTGAGCAGCCACCCTGCTCAGGATGGCTGTTCTCAGGTGGTCGTCGTCATGGACATTTGTGGAGGCCCACATTCGAAAGCTCTCTCCTTCAAACCACCTTAACCCAGGCTCAGCAGGTATTGACTAAGTTAATGATTTAGTTGCTGAGTCACTAAGCACACGGAGTTTTTTGCCTGAGTCACCTGGGGTACATACCTGAGACAGCAGCTGAGGACCTCTGGGAACGCTAGAGCAAACCTGACATGCCACTTCCGACTATAACCCCAGGCCTCAAGCAAACACACGCAGGAGGTGCTGAAGGCTGGGACCAGTACCCCGAGGCTCTCTATAAGCACAGCACCGTGTTTCCCTCAAGTGTGACCTGCTGCTCCAGGTCTGTCACAAACAGTGCCATGACTGCGACTTCCTTGTCATTTCATGCGTTGCTAGGAGACGAAATGCACTGTGCTATTTAGTCAAACTCTAGCCTTTCTCGTCCTTTCTTTGGGCAGATAACCTGGCATAAAAATCCAGCCTGTAGTTTTCGGAGGCTTATTTCCTGCACACCTATAATGACTGGTGTTGGGGAGTCACACAGTATTTGATCAAAAGTGCAATTCTGGTGAAGTCAGATTCTACTAATCTAGGATGTGGGACCCTCCCCTCCGTCCAGGGGGCTGGAGACTGAAACTTACTTCAGCCAAGTGAGTTGACAGTAGAATACATGCAAGACACGTCTGTGAAGGCCTTTCATACTATCTTTATGAATTTTAGAAGAAATGATAAGCCATGTTCATTAAGGCGGTTCTGCTAAGAGTGAAGGAGAGGCACAGAAGAGCGAGCTGGATTTCAGACCTCCATTTCATGGGCGTAGGAAGCACCTGGGGAAATCTCCTGAAAATGCACAGTTCTGGGCCCTTCAGCAACTATTCTGTTCCCAAGAACCAAGGTGGGGCCTGAGGGTCTGCATTTCTAACACGCAACCCGGGGCTGCTGAGTGGGGACCACGCTGTGGAGTCACAGTGAGCTAGGAGACTGCCTGCCTGGGGAAGCCCTTTGGACCTCAGTCATCTCCCTGAAAAATGGACAGAACAGCTCCCATGCACTGACGCATTCATGGACCCTCAGGCAGTGTCCTACACCCTTCATGCACACTACTCTACAAGCCTCACAGCATGGTTCCACAGAAGAGCCACCGAGAGTCCGTGGTCCCTGAGCTTCTGAGACCGGGGCCCTGCCAGCCAGCTGGAGCCGGCAGGGTCGTTGATTCTGCCTCATAAGTTGTTTTCAAAATCAGGATGTTTCACCCAGGCTTATATGGTCAATTAATCTACGACAAAAGAGGTAAGAAGATACCGTGGGGAAAACGGTATCTTCAATAAATGGTGCTGGGAAAACTGGACAGATACATGCAAACCATGAAACTAGACCTCTTTCTTACACCACATACAAAAATAAACCCAAAATGGGTTGAAGACTTGAATGTGAGACCTGAAACCATCAAACTCCTAAAAGAAGACGTCGGCAGTGAACTTTTTGACACTGGTCTTATAAATATTTTTTGGGATGTGTCTTTTTGGGCAAAGGCAACAAAAGCAAAAATAAACAAATGAACTACATCCAACTAAAACGCTTTTGCACTGAGAAGGAAACCATCAACAAAATGAAAAGGCAAACTACTGAATTGGAGAAGATATTTGCAAATGACATATCAGATAAGGGGTTAATGTCCAAAATATATAAAGAACTGATACAACTCAAAAATAAAAAAAAATGATAATAATAGTAATAAAACCAAACAATCCAATTAATAAATGGGTAGAGGATCTGAACATACATTTCTCCAAAGAGGACGTACAGATGGACAATAGACGTATGAAAAGATGCTCAATGTCACTAATCATCAGAGAAATGCAAATAAAAACCACAATGAGATACCACCTCGCACTTTTCAGAATGGCCATCCCATCATCAATAAATCAACAAACAACAAGTGCTGGTGAGGATGCAGAGAAAAGGGACCCCTCATGCACTGTTGGCAGGACTGCAAATTGGTGGAGCCCGTATGAAAAACAGTATAGAAGTTCCTCAAAAAATTAAAAATGGAATTACCAAATAATGTAGCATTTTCGCTTCTGGGTATTTATAAGAAAATGAAAACAATAATTCAAAAAGATATATGCTCCCTTATATTCATCGCATCATTATTTACAGTTGCCAAGATATGGAAGCAACCTAAGTATCCATTGATAGATGAATAAATAAAGAAAATGTAGTACATATATATGAAAGGAATATTACCCAGCAATAAAATATAATGAAATCTTACCATTTACAACAAATGGATGGATCTAGAGAGTATTATGCTAAAGGAAGTAAGTTGGAGAAATACAAATACCATATGATTTCACTTGTATGTGGAATCTAAAACACAAAACAAGTGAATAAACAAAACAAACCAGAAACACGATCAGATACAAAAAACAAACTGATGGTGGCCAGCAGGGAGGGGTGGGGGGTTAGGTGGAAAAGGGGAAGGGAATGTAGAGGGACAAATTTCCAGTTATAAAATAAGTCATGGGCATATAATGCACAGCATAGGGAATAGAGTCGATAATATCGTAATAACTACGCACAGTGACAGATGGGTTCTAGACTTATCATGGTGATCCCTTTGTAAGGTACGTAAATGTCAAACACCTGAAACAAAGATAATATTGTATGTTAACTAGAATTGGAAATAAATTTTAAACTTAACAACAACAACAAAAAATCAGGACATTTCATGTGAAATTCTGGATTTCTACCTTCCGGAAAGCTTGAAGTGCTTACCACACTGGGCCTACACGTACCTAGATGGTGACAATGGAGTGTAGTAGTCTGCCTCTGTGTGTGTGTGTGTGCGTGTGCATGTGCATGTGTAAAGGAGGACTCTGGGTTACCAGCCCCACCCACCCAGCTCACTCTGGCTTCTTGTAAGTTTGAATTACTCATTGCTTAAGGACCTGTAATCCTCTCATTTCTATATTTCAAAAGTAATAAAATTTGAACTTTTCTGCCATTTCAGATTGAAGTTTCTATTGGATTGATATAGTCTTTTATATATTAGACTTCTATTAGATCTAGTTGTTAAATAAAATCAAAATAAACAATACTCCCTGCAAACACAAGTCCAAACGTTGTCATTATGAGATGTAAGCTTTTCCTTCAAACTCAGAACACTGCCAGTAGACCATTTTATTTCCATCTTTACCATTTTCCTTTGATAGAGGACTGCTCCCTGTCTTCATTATTGTTTTTGTTTTTGCATCGTATTGAATGATTTTAGCTTTCTCCTTTATAAAAAAAATAGATACCCAAAATACTTCATAAACTAAGCTGCAGCTAATGCCACGGTCCCCTTTCCTGGGTTCTTCCTTTCGCAGGTGGTGACAACACCCAGGTTCCCTGACTCTTTGCAGAACCACCCCTCACACCCAGTCCGGATTCGGGCCCATGACCCAGATTCGGGCCCGTGACCCAGACAGGACCCATGAGTCAGCTCTGAGGCTCTGCTGTGATTCGTGGGAAAGATGAGCTGCCTTTTGGGTGAGTTGTTAACAGGACAGAATGTGCACTGACCTTGCTAGAGGCCATTTTTGCCACCACAAGGGGGTAATTTGCCTGAGAAGAGTAAACAGGGAAGCAAAGCAAGACAGGGAGAGAAATCGCAGCCTGGGCTGTAAAACACAGTAGCCACTAGGCCCACGTGGCTATTTAAATGACACAAAATTAAAAATTCAGCATCTCAGTCTCAGCCACATCTCAAAGGTGCAGTAGCCATGTGGGGGCTAGTGACTACTGTTTGGACCGAGCAAATGTGGGACAGTCCCATCATTGTGGACAGTTCTACCAGGCAACACACACAATCCGAGTCAGTTTTAGCCTTGACTTTTCAGCTACGTGAGCCAATAAATCTGTTTTATTTACGCAATTAGAGTTGGGTTTATTCATAATCCAAAGAACCCAAAGGCAGAGAAGTCTTCGATTAACACTAAGACGGTGACCATGCACACAATTAGGTTTCATTTGGGAGTTTTCCTTCAGGGCCAGAAAAAAATAACCCTTGGGTCCAGAAATGCAGTTAAGTAAATGACAAGAATACTTGTGCCATTTCACCATTTTCTATTGTTTCTTCAATTAGAAAACAAAGATGTACAACAAATGGATGTCAAAAACAGAGGTCTCTCATAAATACCCGTTGGTGATTATGAGAATAAGTAGGCTAATGGACAACACATAGGAATACAAGAATAGTTTTTCCCCATCAGAAAGTGTTTTAGGGAAGCCGGATGGCTCAGTGGGTTAAGCGCTCACTTTGCAGCCCCGGGGACCGAGGATCGAATCCCGGCCCCGGCCTGTGTGGACCCATATGCTGAACTGGGAGCTCCCCCAGTTCAGTTCTCACCAGGATGAGACCCCGGCCCAGTTCCTGCCCTGTGCAGCCTCACACCCACCTGTGGAATGAAACTATGTGGAAAAACCGATGATGTACAACTGTGGAGACTGTTCTGGGCCCTTCCCCTTCTCTCTGTCTCTGTGTCTCTCTGTGAAAAAAAATAAAAATAAAGCTTAAAAAAAAAAAGAAAGTGTTTTAACATCAACGATAAGGAAATAAACTGACAGGATGTGCCTCCTGAAATGGCACAATGAGGCTATTGTACATATATGTACTATTCTTGCCCAAAACGCCTACATTGAATCTAATTATGAGGAGACAAAACCAAATTGAGGGACAGTCTACAAAACAATGTCTTTACTTTTCCAAAATGTCAACATTATGAAAGACAAAGAAAAACTGAGGAACTGTTTGAAATTAAAGGAGGCCAAAGGGATGTGACACGTAAATGTGATGTGTAATTCTGAACTGGACCCTAAATCAGGGGAAACATTTTCTGCAAAGAACATTATGGGGACAATGGATGAGATTCCAGTATGGCTTGTACATTAGATATCATTGTATCAATGTTAAATTTTTCAAATTTGATAACTGAACTGTGGTTATATAAGGGAATGTGTAAGAGAATGTCCTTGTCCTTAGGAAATATACCAGTATGCTTCCGGGGGCTAAGAGATTATGACCTCTGCAACCAATTCTCAAACATTTCATGAAAAAAATACAAAGATAAAGCAATTTGTGGGTGTGATTTGGGTGAAGAGTATCAACTGTACTTTTCATTGCAGCTCTCTTCTAGGTTTGAAATGATTTCAAAATAAAAGAGCAAGTGTAACTGTCCCCTCACCCCCTTAGGAAAAACAATACTAGGATTTTTTCCATGGTAAATCTCTCAAGTGGAGAGCAAAATACTTCAAAAGTGTTTTTCAGGGGATGCCAGGATAGCTCAACAGGCTGAGTGCTTGCTTTGCAACCACAAGGCCCGGGGGTCGAGTCCTGGCCCAGGCCCATACAAACCCATATGCTGAACTGTAGCGCAATTGGCAACCGCTGAGATGGTGGTGAAGGTTCTGGCCTCCCATGTGGGAGGCGCCCAGTTAGGTTCCCACCCCATGTGGCCCCACATCCATGGAATGAAACCATGTCACAGCTAACAATGTACAATTCTGGAGACTGCTCTGGGCCCTCCCTCTTCTCTTTCTTACCGTCTCTCAAACAAACAAACAAATCTTTTAAAAAAAAAAAGTGTTTTTAAAATAGTACATCCCAAAATTGTTTTGGATATAAAATCACATTTTTCATTTAATATTCACTTGGTGAAATGCTCCACACACACACATATACACACACACAAGGGGGCTGAACAGAAAGTATCCAGCCACGTAATATGAAAAATAGAGGCACTTATAGCTGGGGTTTTTTTCCAGACAGCCCTTGCATACACATACAGACTAACTCACAACATTCAAGGCATTTCTTACTGTGGGTTGCAGTTTTGAAAAATGTTTGAAAGCCATTCTACTACAGTATCTTTAATAGCATGACTCACTTTACAATGTACCTGAGATAGCTAACTTCTGCCTACTGTGACATAATCGCCAACCCATTCTCTCTCAAAAGTGTTCATTTGGATTATAAATTATAGTCACTTATTTTAAGCCACTTTAAATCCTTTTTTATGGGGAAGCCAGGATGGCTCAGTGAGTTAAGCGCTCACTTTGCAGCCCCGGGGACTGAGGATCGAATCCCGGCCCGTGTGGACCCATATGCTGAACTGGGGTGTGCCCCCAGTTCAGTTCTTGCTGGGACCTATGTGGGAGGCTCCTGACCCAGTTCCTGCCCTGTGCAGCCCCGCACCCACCTGTGGAGTGAAACTATATGGAAAACTAATGCTGTCAACTGTGGAGACTGTTCTGGGCCCTCCCCCTTCTCTCTGTCTCTGCATCGCTCTCTCTCTCTGTCAAAACAATAAAAATAAATAAATAAGTAAATCTAAAAAAAAAAAAATCCTTTTTATAACAAAGTACAGCTGTATAAACATGCTTGGTGACCAGAAAAGGACTTCAGCCTTCTTTTTTTTTTTTTTTAAGAATAAATTTACATATTATTTGTATGATTAAAATTTTTTCCTTACTAATACCATATTACATGTTATCCATCCCTTGGGATTATAATGAACTAGATAATAAAAATGAGTTAGAAAGTAATGATTTTTTATTGCACAAAGGACACTGCTTTTAGAATATTATACCATTCCAAGAGAGCTATTAAAAGGAGAAAACACCTAAATACAGCTTGTAAAGAAAACATGAACACGGAATTTTAGCATTTATAAACACGTATCAAATGTTGTTAAAGTAACTCAATAATTATTTTAAAAATGATCTTACTTGTTTTTAGGAAAGAACTCAGGAGACTACTACATACTGATGACCTTTAAATTATGAAATCTGATTAATTTCCTGTTTGCCTTCTAATACCCAATTAGACATCCACCCAGTTACAGCACCTAAATAGTTCAGCAGTGATCTTACTAGCCAGGAGGCACCGCCAGGTTCTGCTTGACCCTACAATTAACAGTTCCATCACCAAGTGATACGCTTTCACAAATCACAAAGTCCTGATTTCTGATGTCTTAAAGTCTGGCACTCCTAAACCTGTTCAGGAGAGCTCAGCAGCCAGTCACTGACACACTCTTAAAACTTTATTACCCACAATTGAACCTTCCGTCAATCTCAAGTGGGGAAAATCAAACCAAACCACCACCAATCGCTCACCATTAATTCAAGTACTGTAAGGCATTCAACCAGGAAGAGCTATTATAGCTTTTCCCTTTAATTCCTATGACTTCCACAATTTTTTCTTAAAATCAAATTTAATTCCTTACCCATATTGGAAATGGGGAAGCAGTAAGGATTTAAGATACAGACAGCAGCACTGGTGTCGTTTTGGGGCAAAAGGGACATTTTATTTATTTATTTATTTATTTAAATTGTTTTTGAGAGAGATACAGAGACAGAGAGAGAACTGAACTGGGGGCACTCCCCAGTTCAGCATATGGTTCCGCACGGGCCGGGGCCAGGCTGGGGCCGGGATTCGATCCTGGGTCCCCGGCGCTGCAAAGTGAGCTCTTAACCCACTGAGCCATCCCGGCTTCCCATTATTATTTATTTATTATTATTATTATTTTTAATTGTTTTTGAGAGAGAGATACAGAGACAGAGAGAGAACTGAACTGGGGGAACTCCCCAGTTCAGGAGAAAGGGATATTTTAGTTCCATACCAGTTTCATGGACCCTGAAACTGAGAAGAGTTACCAGTTATTGAACATAACACAATCTGGACCAGTCCACGATGCGAAGAGTGCTATGGACATTATGTTGAACTTGTTATTCAGAGTACTTTCCATCTGTTTTTAACTGGGGGAAGGAATCAGGAGGATTATCCTCCACACTGGTTAGGAGTTAGTGTCAAGATCAGCTAAACCATGACAGGGTGACTACTTTGGGATTACAAATGGCTCAGGACAGTCTGTCATGGGCCTTTTCAATTTCTCAGTATAAATTGAGTTCAATCCACATAGGGTAGCAATAAAAAGTATTACTAAGTGAGTTTGAGTTTCAGAAGATAAACTGTCACACTATAAACTACTTCTGTTTCAAGCCATCTCAAACAATATAAATGATAACTCTGGATACCATGCAGTTTCTCACACTATCAGAATTAACTACATTTTAAATGCTATCATCCAGTCCACAGCCATATGTGCATACATAGTTGCAGTAACTGTACAATAGTACGATTTGGTGTTTATCTTTTAAAATTTTAGAAGTTCTATAACTTAAATAACAAATGCTAGTTTGTTGACATGTATTTGCAAACAAGAAAGTAGCCTTTATACAAGTCTATCTTTATTGTAAAAAATAATATACAACTAAAACTAATTTGATTTTTAAAATCAAAGTTCATTTAGTGGTAATGTACATTTTATAATAAAATTGTAGTAAAATACTGACATTTGATAGTTTAAACAAAGTATCATTCATGTAAAAATCATGTTGTCGTATGTAAAATTTAATTAGAAAATTCAGTTCACAAAAGTACATATATTTTGATAGCTCATGAGAACATTATCATAAGTTTACTTAAAGATACAGAACAAAATTCACAGTTAGGCTTGACATTTAGTACTATAAGGTTTTATGCTGAATCCACTGATATTTGTGTTAATAAGATAATTAATTTAGACTATCAATGAATGGACATTCTATTGTATAACCAAGATCCGTTGGTTTTACAATGCGTCTAGTAATCAATTATTTTACCAATAGTTTAAATAAGAAATCTAGTTGAAAACACCACCGACATACAGTCTCAGCAGGCTAATTAAAAAGCACTAGCAGCTTTGATTTCCACCTTCATGAATACATACAAAATAATATATTTTACAGTTAAAATTTGTAAAATAATGTCAAGCCCTGAAGTATTTTTCCGCCATGAGATAAGTTCTGATGTTAAAACTTTGTTAAAAAAAAGAGAGAGAGAGGTAGTGTGTGAAAATATTTTTACTTAACATGTTGAACCCCTGCACCGTTTATACTATAAATGAAATTTAACCTTCTACATATTAACATTTTTCGCCATTCAAGAGTCACATTCATAACTCAGAATGTTAAAGTTGGAATGCCATTAAAAAACAGTGGTATGTAAGTGGAAGAACTTCAGTGAATTCAACAAAAATTACATTGTATTACATGATGTTGTGCAGTTAGTAGTTTAGTGACAATGTTTAGTGGTAATGTGAACAAAATACATTTAAGTATTCTGAGTCAAGTGATCTTCATTTAATCAAGATTTAACTTCTTCATATACTTTGACCATATAGTGAAAATATCCTTCAAAACGGAGTCATTTGATTCTTCATTGTTTTAATAGCACAAAATTGTTATAAAAGTATGCATCCGGGCCCTATCATAAAATTAATCAATAAATAACTCTGAAATATCCATAAGCCACAAGGAACTTATGTACTTCATACTATTCTCAGTTTCTATGTACAAGCATACTGTAGTGTTTGTGCACATTGTACAATGAAATCAGGCAAGGAATAAAAGTTAGCAGCCTTACTCTTAACTTGTTCTAAGTGGATGTGTTGGAAAGTAATAAATAGCGTCATAAAATTAATAGTGATAAACTCTATCTGTCAAAGGTGAATACTATATAATATTCATAAAGTGTAGGCAGTGTTCCTAGAAATCCCATTAAGGAAAACCCAAATTGTTCATATAAAAAGTGCACAAGTTTGTCCTGTGTATACAAAAATTTCTTAATTTGGGTGGATTTTTTATACAAAATTATTCACACTACTTGAATACATTACAAGAGTATAAAAGCACACCAACAAAACACACACACAAATAACAAAAGGAATAATTTCCAATGAGACTGGGAATGCAGGTGAGAAGAGGTCAAGGTTAAGGAAGTCTCCCATATGCCCAGAGTCCACGGAACTGCCTTTTAGAACCTCAGTTATACCCACATGGAATGAGTCAGTAAGTATGACAGCACAGGATGGACAAACAGGAACTTGAACAACAGTTAGAGTTTCTTACTTAAGGAACATAGTTTCAATGCTTTATAACACAGGAAGTGACTCCTAAAAAGTCAATCAGTTTGATTTCTTAAAAAATTGGGGGTGGGGGTGAGGGGAGAAGTATTTGAAAAAATTACTTATTACAACTCACAACAGAGGAACTACATAAAAAAAATCAAAATACAGGAACATAGGGGCTGAGGTCCCCAGGGTACCAAAAGACAGAATCAGACTTCTTCACATTAGGATTTTTAAAAATATGGTTAAAGGAAAAATTAACTGGGCTCTGCACAGCAGGTTAAATACACAACCACTTCAAATGGAAATGATCTAGTCTCGTAGTTCTGAGAATGTGCTCTAACATCCAGTTTTCTACAGACAAAATAGCAAAAGCACGTATCATTAGCAAAGGCCCTTTTGTTTTAGACTTAATTCACCTCTGACCTACCACAGTTTATATTAGCAATTACCAAACTATTTTAATAACATTTTAAGCTTACAATATTATTTTTTCTCATGCCTATTCCAAGTTACTGGTTCAGAGGTATATATGCTTTAAACTAGCCAAATTTACTAGTCCCCACGATATCCTCACTCAGAAAACCTTCAAACAATGGTTTCATAGTGTTATGATGGTTCCATCTTCTTCTAAGAGTTTTTGATCTGGAACACGAGTTTCATATTCTGTATCTGTGCCACTTGCTATGGGTGTTAAACTCACTTCATTAGAAGGAATAAAACCATTCTGTCCAGACTCCAAATTGAGTTCTATTTGCGTTAATGATTCCAAGCTCTCGGTACTGGCAACAGCTTTAGGAATCTGCTGGGGCACTCCGTTATCTTCAATAATAATGTCACCTTCATCACTGTCTTCATCCTCTGGCTCAAAGCTTGGTTCGAGCTGCTGTGGATAGCCAAGAAGGCTATTATCCGTAGACTGGCCGGAGCTGCCAGAGGTCCGACTGTGCCTAACAACGTTGTTCCTCTGGTTTGCTGGTCTCACTGTTATGATGAGGTTGCGGCTGTTGGCAATCATCATGTCTGTCACTTGATCAAGACTCTTTCCTGAAACTTCTATGCCGTTGACTTCTAAAACTTCATCATTAACAGCTAATAGTCCTGTGCTTTGAGCCAGACCTCCTGGGACAAGTCTGGATATAAAGATCCCTGGGACCTTCTCTAAGCCATGTGGTGTCACCCTGACACTGGAGCCATCCCGGATGTAGAATCCTAGGGGTTTCTCGGTGCCGTATTTGTAAAGACGAACCCTACGGTGCGTTTCTGGGAGAATATCCACATCTATAATAGAAGACACAGGTCTGAAGTCTTGGGGCATACTAATGACTATATGTGGCTTTTTTCTGTGGTTGTCTGGACGCAATACATTAGTTAAAACATTCTTCTTCTTTATTAGTGTGTCTGTACCAAAGGCACTGTAGTCTGCTTCTTCTGTTTAAAAATAAAAATAAAATAATTATAGAAATGATGTAAAACCACCTATTTATCTACATGTGAGTCTGTACAGAAGGTAATTAAAATGTATTTAGTACATAAGCAGTAAATATTAGCTGATTATAGGCAGATCAAAATGTAGTGCCATAAGATACGCTATATCAAAATGACCACTAGGTGGCCCTCTCAAGCGCACATAGAATCAACAGTTCAAGTTAAATCTGATAAAACTCTGTAATTATTAAACACTAACTATGGCAAATAAAATTCTGATAAGTCTTACATTTTTAAACATTAAACAAGTTATTTATAATGTACTTTTCCTTCATTTGTTAAAACACCTCCAATTTGCATGTTTACCATATATAATTCACTGACATGAAAGGGAACATTTTTTATTCCCAAGGTAGGTCAAGAGAACAGACTGAAATATGTGCATTAGAGGCTGGCTGGCAGATAATGTAATTAAATAAACCCGATAATATGCCTTGATACTGTAATTAGATGAATGCATAGCAAAACACCTAGGAACACCAGTATTCTGCAAATACACAGCTCTCCCTCTGTTTTCTGAGGGAGTTCGTAATTTCATTTTTCCCCTTTTGAAAGAGGCTGAGGTATAAGACCTTTAACTTTTTCCTTCACTGTGTGAAAAACACAGTGCAGTGACACGTTGTCTCAGTGGTGGTGAGACAACAGGGAGGCAGGGCTCAGGCAAGCTGGAGAGCCCCTGCCCCATTTAAAGGCACACTGCTCTTCACATCCTGTAGGAAACAGAGTGGCCAAATCCAGTTTGCCTGACAGTGCTGTTTTTTAGGACAAAATCTTCCCATTTTTAAATGCTGACACCCGATTAAACAACAAAGACGTGCTCGAGCTAAATATCTGGGGGTTGAATTCATTCTTCAAACCATCAATTTATAATCTCTGATATAAACTAAGGGAAACAGGGCACCTAAAACCAGATATTCTTAAATCATCACATTGTTGAAAGTAGACAGTCTGCAAACAAAGTATCTCATCAAAAAACGAGAGGTAGAAAATGCAATGAAATCAATAGCAGGCACAAAAGTTGAAATCATGTTTCCAAAATAACTGGAAAGGGGATCAACTAAAAACACAAAAGGCCCCAAAAGAACTAGTTCAAAATCCCAGTTTCAGCTACTGCTGCAGATAACAGTACAATATCCCCGTGTTTGTACAGGGTTTCAGTATTCTCTCTCTTGACTCTCCTTCCCCTTTATTTTTTTGAAGATTTATTTTATTGATTTTTGACAGAGAGAAACGGGGGGGGGGGGGGCCCAGAGCAGTCTCCATAGTTGACATTAGTTTTCCATATAGTTTCACTCCACAGGTGGGCACAGGGCTGCGCAGGGCAGGAACTGGGACGGGAGCCTCCCACATAGGTCCCGGCAAGAACTGAACTGGGGGCACACCCCAGTTCAGCATGTGGGTCCGCATGGGCCAGGGCTGGGATTCGATCCTCGGTCCCCGGGGCTTCAAAGCGAGCACTTAACCCGCTGAGCCATCCCAGCTTTCCCTCCTTCCCCTTTATTGATAAGTATTATCATCTTTACTTTTTAGACCAGAAAATTAAGGGTACAAAATAAGTTACAGAGAAAAGACTAGACTCAGGTTTTGTGACATGTTGTCTCAACTATATGTTGGGAGTATGGAGAACTTCTGTATTCCTTTCTCATGCTACTTGAACATTCTTCAAAAGCTAGTCTCAGAGAAATACACAAGACTAGGAGTATTTTAGAGGGGTGGGGGCATTTATTCCCCCTAGAGATAATTTTGTCTTCATGAAATACTTAAATTTGTTTTTATAGAGATAGAAATTTATGATTTGGCTTTGTAAATAAATCCACTGACAAGAATCTTTTTGGCAAAATTTGTCCAAAAAAAAAATTTTGTTAACAATCCTCTACTAAATGTGTTTTCTCAAAACTTTATAATCTTAAAACAATCAATTAAGAAAGCCCACATATTTATTTATAAGGGAAATTCCCAAACCATGCAAACTGAGAACAAAATTAAGTTGCCTACATGCCTATTCATGGGAAACCTGACAAAAAAAGCCCAAATCTGCATAATTTGGCATCACATCCAGACTCTGTTTGAATGCTCTTTGCTAAATTCTCAAAAGCAATATACCCCAGTACAAAGGCCCCTTTGTTCCCCCATCTAGCTAATCAGTTTCTAGTCACTGGGAAAAGAAATATTTGGGCGGAAAGCCAGGGTGCAGGGTGTTAAAAGTGTAAAGGTGAATGTCCACAAGGAATGGGAGTTCACTTTCTACCTGAGTATGTCTACCAAAGCACTGAACTCGGAATGAGCTGGAAAGTTTGGAAACTTGGTTCATAGCAACCTCCCACTTGTATAAACCCAGGCTTATGCAACAGTACATGACACACAGACTTCTACAGCCAAACCTCACTTATGCGGAGCCTGCCCCTCAGCCAACAGTCTCTGCTAACTGGAACGGGCAAGGATCCACCCAGAAGCCACTAAACAGCCATATTCCCTGCAGGCCTTCCCTCTGAATGTCTGTTCAAACACTGATTCTCAAAAGCTTGGTTATCTCATTCCTTAGCTCACAGAGAATCATAAGTTACAGTTCAGAGCGGGAACAGGGGTGGGTAAGGGTCCATTAATGAGTGGCAGGTACAGATACAAGAAGTAAAAGGCAGGGAAGCTGGGATGGCTCAGCGGGTTGAGTGCTTACTTTGCAGTCCTGGGGTCCAGGAATCAAATCCCAGTCCCAGCCCGTGTGGATCCATGTGCTGAACTGGGGGGTGGCCCCCAGTTCTGTTACCAGGGCAAGCTTCCCATGTAGGAGGCAACCAGCTCTAGGGGACATGCCTCTCATGTGGGAGACCCCTGCCCCAGTTCCTGCCCTGCAAGGACTTGTGCCCACCTGTGTGGAATGAAACTATGTTGAAAAATGATGACCTACAACTATGGAGACTGCTCTGGGCCCTCCCCCTTCTCTCTGTCTCTCTCTGTCTCTGTCAAATAATTTAAAAAAAAAGAGAACCAACACTAAAAAAAAAAAAAAGTAAAAGCCTACAGTAGATAAAAAGCAAATCTGGGAAAAACTTTACAAAACACCAGCAGCATCCCTGTACAGTAACAAAACAGTTAACAGTCATGGGAGAGTCGTCAAAAAAGCTCACAATTATGATCCATTTGAAGTTTAGCAGGAAGACAGGAAAGAGTGAAATAATTTTTGAAATTGTTTTAATCCAAGGGTTGATGACCTTCTGTAAAGAGTGATATAGCAAATATTTTAGGTACCACAGATCACACAGTCTCTGTTGCAAAAGCAGCCATAGGCAATCCATGAAGAAATGTGCATGGCTGTGTTCCAAGAAAACTTTATTTACAAAACAGCCAGCCAGCCTTAGTTTGCCAACGCTTGTTCTAATCCAAAATGGTTAAATGAAACAGATCTGGCAACTTTAAAAGGATTAAATGTCACTTAAAGCAATATCCAAATTTTGTAGATCCCTTCCCTTCCTAATAGAAAAAAAATCGATCATCAAATATTTAAGAAACACCTCATATGTGGCTAGGCACTGTGCTCTATGCTGCAGATTCAGTGAACAGAACAGGTAAGGTGCCTGCTTACTAAATGAAGGGATAGAAATTAACAATTTCAAACAATTAGGTTATTACAAAGGTGCCAAGAGCTGAGATGTATACTGTGCTGTGGAGGCATGTAAACGGGAACCTAGCCTGGTTCACAGGGGAAGGCAAGGCTTCTTCAGGGAAGTGAGGTTCATGCAGAGGCTGGAAAAGCAGCAAGTAGCTAATCAGGTAGAAGGGAAGGAAGAACGTTCCAGGCACAGAATACAAGGGCTAGAGAGGAGCGGGATGGGGGTAGATGAAGGAGTCCAATACACAGTCATGGACCGCTTAGCAATCGGGAGACTGTCTGATTGCATCGTTAGGTGATTTCATCCTTGTGCAGACCTCATCGAGTGCACTCACATAAACCTAGATGGTGTAGCCTACGACACACCTAGTGATATGGCCTAGTCTGCTGCTGGTAGGCTACAAACCCATACAAACATACATACGATTACATCAAGCACAAGGGAAGATGATGTGATCAAGACGCCCGAGAGGATGCTGCTGCTGGCGTCAAGAGAGCATACTGTTTACGGCAAACTTTTTTAATAACTAGAAAGAGCACTCTAAAATAATGTAACATGTTTATTATAATCAGGTATTATGTACTGTACATAATTGTATGTTCTACACTTTATAGGGCTGGCAGCGTAGTCAGCTGGTTTACACCAGCATCACCACAAACACGTGATACAATGCACTACAATGGAATTTTTCAGCTCTGTTCTAATCTTATGGAATCACCTTTGTACAAGTGGTGTTTCACTGACAGAAGCCTCGTTATGTGGCTCATGACTGTAGTGAGATTAAAGGGTGGGTGGGGAGGGAGAAGGAAGAGGCCAGAGCCAAGTCAGAAGCAGCTGGTGAGGGTTAAGGAGTATGGGCTTCAGCCTAAGGGCAATGGCAAGAAAACCAGGGACGTGGGTTGGTCTATGAAGCTCACTCTGGCTGCGAGCTGGAGAAAGGACCTGAGGGGAAGGTAGGAGGCTACTGCGGTGACTTAGGATGGTACCTGGCCTGGAGCGGAAGTGGTGGTGATGGGGAAATACATCTGAAATATAATTAGAACACAATTTTAATAGGCGGGTCACTGAAAAATAGGTATGTGTCAAAGCTGGCTCCCAGGTTTCTATCATGAGAACTGGTGTCAAATTCTGAGATGTTACTTCACAATTTCTTTTTATTTTATTTAACTTTTTATTTCTGGGGCATATCTTTTGCTAAACTATTTTTTACAGTTTACTATTAAAATACCTATCCCTTAGACCATTTCTAAATTAAACCCTGATTCATTAAAACATAACCTTCTGGTACATTTACAAAATAAAGCCCACTGCACAGTGAAGTTCTAGATGGTTCAGGTGCCTGCCCAGCCACCAGTGTCTGCACCATAAGGCCACGTCCTAAGACGAGGTTTAAAGCAAGGCCCTTCTGGCGTTTCCAGCAAACTCCTCTGAACAAATCCAAGATGTAGCTGTGTTTGTCCAATGTCATACGAAAGCAGCTGGTGATACAGCAGGCACTGCGGTGTAGATGCTCTGATCAGATCTGGCAGGGAGTCTGCTTATCAACGGACCCAGACTTGGCTGATCATCACAGCTGCCTGTATGTTTTTAAAAAATACACATTTCCCTGGCTGTCTTCCAATCCTACAGGAATGACCTGACTATTTTTTAAATGTACAACCTTTAAATATTTTCTAATATTGTTTACTGCACAATAACCTAAAAAAGAGAAGGAAAACTCTGCTCTGTACCTGCTCTTCTCCCTTCCCCAATGAATGAGGATATGCTAAACTCCAAAGGGGATGGAGGTTGGCAAGAGACCTGCAAATAAATCCTCTCTGTGAAAATAACTTTTAAGATATCAGGTTTTTTGTTTTGTTTTTACTTCCATGATAATAGCCCTAGAAACAGAGTATAGGGTTTTTCTTCTCACAACAAAATGATTATAAAACATAAACCTTTTCATCTCTATCTTTGAGTTCACACTATAAAGTCATGTATGCATTCAATTGTGAGCTTTCACATCAAAGAAACTTTATTTAGTGGAGGGTATCAGATTTTAAAAGATCACATGGCTTTAAATTTTTTAATGGTTTTGAAATCTGTTTTTAAAAAATCATTTAGGAGAAGCCGGGATATGGCTCAGTGGGTTAAGTGCTCACTTTGCAATGCCGGGGACCAAGGATCGAATCCCGGCCCCGGCCCGTGCGGAACCATATGCTGAACTGGGGAGTTCCCCTAGAACAGTTCTCTCTCTGTCTCTGTATCTCCCTCTCCCTCTCCCTCTCTCTCTCTCTCTCTCTCTGTCTCTCTGTCTCTCTGTCTCTATCTCTCTCTCTCTGTGTCAAAAAATAAATAAAAAATCATTTAGTACTATATCAAGTGTAATTGCTACCCAACAAGCCAAGAAAACAGAAAATGTGTTATAATTAAACAGTAAAATATTAACTATACTAAATGTCATGCTTTATATTAATTTCTTGAATTTAAAGTCCATTAAAGTTTACATGAAATCAGCTTTCTGCTTAAGCATCTGTTGAGCTTTAAGAGAAAAAAAGTATCACCATGAATGACAGGACACTGTTTAAGTCTGTAAGACAGACAAAAGTTAACTAATTCTTTTTTTTTTAAGATTTATTTTATTGTTTTTGACTGAGAGAGACAGAGAGAGAAGGGGGAGAGCCCAGAGCAGTCTCCACAGTTGCACGTCATCAGTTCTATTGACATAGTTTCATTCCACACAGGTGGGTGGGGGCTGTGCAGGGCGTGATTCAGGCTGGGGGTGGGGGGGAGGGCCTTCTGCAGGAAGGCACACCTCTGCAAGCCAAGCCGAACTGGGGGCCTCCTACATGGAAGCTTGCCCCGGCAGGAAAAACGCCCCCTCCCCATGGGAAGCACACCACATCATCAGCATATGGGCCCGCACCAGCCAGGGATCGGACTGGGACTGGGACTTGATCCTTGGACCTCAGGGCTGCAAAGCGAGTGCTGAGCCCACTGAGCCAACTCATTCTTAACCCCACAAGCATGGATTTAACATTGGGGGATTTAAATAAGGTAATTCCAGGTCTTCAAAGAGAGGTTAATCTGCTAAGGCAGCATGGTCAGAAGAGACCCTTCTGAGACAGTTACTTGAGCTAAGATCTGAATGATGAGGAGGAAGCCATGGGAAGAGTTGAAGGGAAAACTTTCTCACCAGAAGAAAAAGCCAGTGCAAAAGCAGAGACAGCAACCAAGTCTGAGGGGCAGGAGGAAAGTCAGTGTGGCTGGCTGTGATGAGGGAGTGGGAGAATGGAGGGAGATGAGCATGTGAAGTCCTGACCAGGAAGGAGTTTATTCTGAATGCAATGACAAGCCGGTAGAAGGTTTAAGGCAGGTATGAACTGACCAACCCAACGTTCATTTTTTGCTTACATCATATCTGTATAAATTTATATTTTTAAAAACAAAACTTTACTGTTGAATGGATTGCCTTTCTAAACCAAACTCTAAGGGCCATTAATGGTATTGGACATTTAACTCTACAACACAGAAAACATTTGTTCATAGATACATATTTTAAAAGGAAATAGCAGAAGATAACTACCCTTAAAACATGTTAGGATTAATCCCATGATCATGTAAGTGTTACAATTCCAGTAACAAAAACAGGTGGTGGTGTAATCCAACTCCTATAATCTTTCTAATAAAGGGGATAATTTTGTGAGATGGCAGTAGTTTAAAAATACTCATTCTACATTTGAATACACATTCCAAAGAGCAACTAAATTTTTAATGAAAATTACAACTGCTAATAAGAAAGGCCTACTATTCAACAATAATTTATATTCTACTTAAACTTATAGATTCGACTCAAATGCCTGGTTCTTCTCTCCTCTGAGGCTCTTTCTTCTCAGCTGGCTGTACATCAGGGGTGTCCAGCCTTGTGGCTTCCCTGGGTCACAGTGGAAGAAAAACTTTCTTGGACCACATATAAAATACTAACACTAATGATAGTGGATGAGCTTAAAAGAAAATATCTCATAATGTTTTAAGAAAGTTTCCGAATTTGTGTTGGGCCACATTCAAAGCCGTCCTGGGCCGCATGAGACCCACAGGCCACAGGTTGCACAAGCTTGCTCTACACAGCTTTCCAAGGGTCTATCCCTGGTCTCTTCATCTCCGCGAGCCCTGATGTCTACTCTTCAAAATTTCAATCCTCTCTGACTAGCCTCTAGATTTTTCTATCCTAAACTCCAGTCTACCATTTCCAATTTCCTACATGACATGACATAGTTGAAACTCACCAGCCAGATAACTTTTTGTCCTAAGACCAAACCAGTTTTCTTTCCAAGTCAACCCTTCTTCCAAATTTTGCTTGTTTATGGCACCATCTCAGCATTAGGCTCGAACTCAGAAAGCTACTCTCTGTGCCATCCAGCAGAAAAGGCGGTGGTTGACTGTTAAATACCCCCTGTATTTCCTTCCCATTGCTGCTTTCCTCACCTACCTCCTCTACTGGGCCTGCTTTTCCCACTGTATCTTCACTGCCTGCTTCTCACTCTCTCCTGGAAGACTGCCGCTCACTCCAGTTCATCCCAACTGCCAAATTAATCTCTCTAAAGTAATACTCTTATTGTACCACACCCATTATCTGCAAAATCTATCTCAGGAATCTCTGGGAAAATTGTGTATTTCTCAGTATTTTATAAACAGTAAAATAATACAGATATAAGTTACCCTTGGAGGTTTATTTTGTTGGTGAACTTAAATTCCTCCAAACCCAGAAAAGCAAAGATACATAACCAGTGGAATTTCAAAGCCCTAGAAGTGAGTGGTCCAATGTATGTCAACTGATTGGAAAGAAAGTTTCATCCTCAAGGGTAATCCCTCTCCAGTCTCTCAAACTGTGCTTTCTGGGTTGGCTTGCAAACATGGTAAAGCTTTAATTATCCAACCAATACTGGGGGCCTGCTGCTGTCATGCTGGCTTTCTAAACCTCTTCATTTACCAAAGACAAAGGAATGAATGACACACACCATGCCCTTCTGCAGACAGATAAACAGACGCACAAGAAGGAGGCCACAAAGTTAAGTTTTCAAGACTCAAAATACATTTGAAAATGCTTGCCATATAGAGCAGTTATTTCAAATGTTCCTTTGCAAGATTAATATCAATTATTCCTCCAAAATAATTTTCCAGAAAATTAATTTTATTTCTGTAAAAAATATCCTAAAAGAGAGAAAAAAAACCAAACATTTACTGCATGCCGGCTAACCACATGCCAGGCACTGCACTTAAGACCATTTAATCTAGTAATCCTATGAGATAATATGTTCATTCCATATAAAAGGACACTGAGAGCCAGGAAGGACACATAACTTTTTCAGGTGTCTATTAAGCAGTAAGTACAACACTTGAAAGTTGGTTGCCACCAAAAAACTAGAATGTTTCTCTGACTCCAAAGTCATACTCTCTACCACATCTTTCTGAGTGGACAAAATCCCATTCAGTGAAGTAAAGATTCTATAAATTCCCAGTTTCTATTTAAAAAAATTCTAAAAGAGTTCAATTTAAAACACGTTTCTAAAGTACACTTAGTGCAAATCTAATCATTAAACCAGTAATATAGCGCTTAAAACCTATTGGTTAGTTAATATGGTAAAGAGATTAACATGAAAATGTCTATTAATTTTGTGGCAAAGTCCCTGCTTCCTATCGATGAGAAAAATAAAATTCTATTTCTAAACCAATTTTTGTAACAGTCGTACTTACCCTTTTTTTGTATAAAAATCCTAAGCAGTGGATTGGCTGTTGATACAGCTTTGTGATAATTGTCATCATTATTTATAGGTAGTAAGTCTCCGTGGACGTCTGCATAGCCTACTAAAACGTCAACATTGGGTATCTTATGAACATGTTGCAGTAATCCATAAAATTCCTCAAATTTTCCAGGTTTTGATCTTTCCAGTGAAAACCGACGAAATTCTGCTCCAAACTATAAACATAATAAACATATTAATTTTTTAAAAAGTAACAGGACCAAATTTTTAAATGCACACAATAAAAATTTAACAGGCATATTATTTCCATTAATAAAAAAAAGACAATTCTAGTGACATAGTCTGTTGTCAGAAACCTCAATACCTGGAGGTAAAACAGCATAAGAAAGGCATGGGAATGTGCATCCTCACTGCTGCATCTCTGAAGGGCATCCCTTCAAAAGATGCAGGCTTAACTCTATTCCTGGGGTAGTCAGGCCTGGCCTCACTGAGGACTAGGGTCCTGCATAGTGACTCAGCTCAAAGCCTGTCTGGAGCCTGATCTTGACAGCAGTACTCTCCTCACTCAGGCCACAGGGTAACAAGATGTGCCCAAGACTATTTTGACTGTCAACAAACAGCATCTAAGTTTCTTCCCCCATAAAAGAAATTACAATTTCACAGGAAGTGACAAGAATTAACAGAAACATATACAAAAAGGACTTTGAGCTTCTTGGCTTTTAAGGTATGATATAAATAGAAGTATATCTTGTAAGAAATAGGTCTAGAGATAAGAAACACCTTCCCTATGTTAGTAGTGTAAAAAAAAAAAAAAGCTTTATTTATGCATCAACTATATGTCCTACAACTATCCAATTAACAAAAGAAGTGTTTATGTGCTTGGTGCTGTGATAGACCCTAGAGACTGAAAGGCTCAGGCCTGCAAGAGCTCACCAATTAGTGGATAAAGAGAATAAATACATGAGAGATATTAAGGAATCACACAAACAGGGAGTACGGACATTTATCTTCACAATTCTGATTCTCAGGTCTGCTTCTCTACTCTAGAATCACACCTCTGCTCTCCAAATATCAAATTATTAAAGTGGTTCTTATTCAACACCAAGCATTGGTCATTTAGTCCACAATAAACAGGATCTGTAAGACTTACTATGGGACTGGCATGGCATTTCCCCAAATGTGGAAACCTAAGAAAGGTTAATCAGCCTTCCTCAAGAAAGTGTATCAGCCACATATGTTTGGGAAATGATACATAACTATAATCACACTCTTAGGAATCACTGTGGAGACCAGATATTAAAAGCTCAGTTAAGTTCTGTGGCTGACTAAAAAAATGAAAAACAAATGCTCACCAAAAGGGGTGTTTGACCATTGAATTCATTTTTCCTCTAGATATCTATTATTAGTACCAATATGACAGCCTTAAGCATCATGCAAAGCAAGTCCCTATCGGAATAACAAGAAGTTACAAATGTAACAATTTATTTTCCTAAGGACCCTATGGGATATCTAGAGTCACAGCTTTTTCTGTAAGTTCATATGGCTTGTGTATACCCACGCTACTTATTAGTTTTAAACTAAAATAAGAACTCACTAAAACCACCTCTTACCTCTAATAAATAATTAAAAGTTTCCAAAATACATTCCTGAATCATAAACATTAACATTTGTCAAGAAAATAAGGTGACTCATACCTAAAGCTCTCAAAAAGTTTAGTCACACCTTCTCATTTCAACGTCAATAAAAACTCAGGCACACCCTTCATATCAGAGTTAGCCTTATGATGTTATCAAAAGTCATAGTTTCTCTTCCATTTTATTTATTCTGGTATCACGACATGTAAGTTCCTAGTGCTTTCTGATTCATCCCAGGGTTTATCACTTCCCCTGATATATATGAATGGGAATAACATCTAATATTTGAACACTTCAGGGTTTCAATGCTTTTCCTAAAGTTTCTGGATGAAAATTCTTTGCTCAACATTTTTTCCTCCTGCTTAAGTGTTATGATAAAAACAATGGCAAACTGTATGGCTTCACAGATGTGCCCTTTTGCAAAAGTTAGCAGAAAAAAAAAATTGTTAAGCTACTTGATCAAAACAATAGGATTAGAACTGTTTACTACACGAAGAAAACACTGAGAGATAAAATTAAAACCAATCAACAAGAAGTATTCACTGTGTGAACCACTTACAATTCTTTTAGCCTGGTCTACTTTTCCTGGCTACCCAGAATGTGAATAAACAACATTCTCCCAGCTTCTGTTGGTACATTCTAGAAATGCAAACTTAATTTTAAGATTCTGTTTGTCCATGAATAATAATTAGGAAATGTACAGCTCAAAGACTGTTTCAAGGTTATTAAAGGACACCACCTAGATTACTGATTAAGAAATTTCCCAATTCTGGAGAAACAAGAAGATAAGTACCAAAGAAAAGTCACATAGTAGCTGGTATCACAATTTAACTATAGTTACATTTGTATTGCCCATTACTTTATTTATACTATTTTCCCTTCGTGGGCAAAGATAATAAAGTTGACACTCTTTTCTATGCAGAAGAAAAGAGATCCTGAAATGTGGATTTGCATATCACCTAGTTGTGGTTACAACCTAACTTCTTAGTGATCAGTTTCATAAAAAGCTGTGATGTCACTAAAGCAGTGAAAAAGAAAATATTGTTTCAAACATGTGTTCGAATATTTTTTAAATGGTAAAGATGACAAGTGTTTTATTTAATCCATTAAAAATAAATGTACCAATAACACATATTTGAAACACAAGGTGTCACAGAAACACTAGAAATAGTACCTATACTGTGCCTATTTATCAACAGCTAGAACAATAGTGGCATGACACTTCATTCCCTGCATGTTTGATTCTATTTAAGAGACATGGTTCAGTAACAGTGCAGTATGGCAGGTCAAATATATAACATATAGTTTAAACATAAGTATGGGAGATTCACAAGTCAGTTGACAGACGGGCAGAAAGCCTGAAATTCCAGTCCCCAAGTGCTTAAGGTTTCCTAGTCTGAGAGATAAATTACTATTTGATTTTATTTATCAGTGCACCTAGAATATCTACTCATTTCCCCCTATGATTAAAAAAATTACTGACTTGCTACCAAGACTAGGACCACAAACTGAATTTTAAGATCAAGCGATATGTTTTTCTTTTAACTACAATTCCCACAAAACCTAACTAGATTTATAACCAAAATGCCATGAGAAGGTTCAACTGCTGGGCATGAACCACTACCACCATTATACCTCTAGAGAAAAGTTCTCTCTGTTTTGAGTCATCTTAACCCTTAGTTCAAGCATGTCACTTCAATTTGCTATGGCAGTTCCATGGAGGACATAAGAACAAATTCCTTACTATTCCTTAAAATGTTTTAATTACATTTCTATTCTTATTAAACAGAATGGTTTCTGAAATTCGTGCCTGTCCTGCTACAAGTTGCAGATAACATTTTTAAATGATGTTAAAAATGAATATAGGAAAAAAAGAAATGAATGTGGGGATGCCAGGATAGCTCAGCGGTTAAGTGCTTGCCTTGCAATCACGGTCCAGGGTTCAATTTCTGGCCCCAGACTGTGTAAACCCATATGCTGAACTGAGGCGCACTGGTAACCGCCAAGATGGCACAGCCGCAAAAGTTCTCACCGCTCATGTGGGAGGCCATCAGTTTGGTTCCTGCCCTGAGCAACCTCACATCCACCTGTGTGGAATGAAACCAAATCACAAATAATGATGTACAACTATGGAGACTGGGCCCTCCCCCCTTCTCTCTCTCCTCTCAAAAAAAAAACACAAAAAACAACAAACACACACACAAAAGAATGAATGTAGATATTCTTGATGTGATGGTCTCAGTTACAACTTACAGAACTTTATCAACTCCACATAATAAAAACCATTCTGTCCCACAGGCTCCATGGAGCTTTCCTTACCCCACTCCACTCAAAATCACTCCTTGATTTTGCATTCTAAGTCGTCTTACGTTCAATGTTTCATTATTTTTGAAGTTGATGTGCTTTTATTTTTCTCCTGTGCTTTTTAGGTGTTTTGGTCTTCCCAACGCTATTTTAAATGTTCTCAGGGCCTAGCCAGAATCTTCTCCTTTGTATTCTATACAATCTAAAAGTTACTCTGTAAAATGGCTTTAAGGTTTTGTCCTAAAAGCAGAGCTCATAAGCTTTCTGAGCCTCTGTCTTCTCAGAGAATTAAAACTAGATTACCATAGCTCCTTTTGGCTCTTCAATTCATGAAATACTTGCTGAAAACGTTCCTGTGACAAGCGATCACCTTCAAATTCCAGCGGAAAACCTACTTTGAAAAGCATTCCCTAACTAATCCCTATAGACTACCCTGCCCAGGGAGCCTTGCAATTTAGGAATTCAGTGGCTACCGACGTAATGATCAGCAGATTGGCATACCGTTGGTCAAGAGTGAAAACACTTGATGTGAAAAAGTAGCATAATGGAATGAAAAGAGCACCCAGACTCAAAACGTAAAGTGCTACTCAAACGAAAGGTGGTAAGTGTTAATTTTATAAATACATACCAAAGTTAGTGCTAGAAAAATCCCTACCAGGAAGCAAAGCTAACTTTCAAAGGGCTCTTTGGTTCACTGGGTTCTATCCTTCAACACTCGATGCACCCCTGAACCACAGAAAGGGGTAACATTTTGTGACCAGGGGTGTTCCAAATACCTTTTACTCACGGGCCAGGAGGTAGAATTTCCCCAAACCCTGCGAAAGCACGCGCACCTTGGTTGCATCTTGGCCCTTCCTCCCGTGCTTGAACAGGAATGAGATTTAAGGAACGAGATAAAGTACTCCGCTGCTCTTTTTCTTACACAAGGCCCCCCACCCTCTTCCTCTCCCTTCTCAGCAAGTTTATTATCCACCATCTCCAGCCTCCAAACCCCACTGCCGCGCCCCGCACCGCCCCAGACCCCGGGGCAGCTCCTCAGGCCGTCGCCCCGGCCCCAGGCCCAGATCCCCCCGGGACGGCCGCTCCGCCCAGCCCGGGCCCCGCGCACCTTGCTCTTCACCTCCATGGTGCCCAGGCAGCCGCTGCCCGCCCCGTGCCGGTGGCTGCGGTTCATGCTGAGGCCGGGCCCCGAGGCGGCCTCCTCCAGCCGGGCCGCCCCCCGGGAGCGCGGGGAGAGACTGTGCCACCCGCGGGCTCTGGCTGTGGCCGCGGCCCGGGGGCCTTTCACGGGCACCTGCAGAGGGGCGGCCGAGGCTCGGGGCTCCGCGCAGAGCTCCGCTCGGCGGGCTCCTCACACAGCGAGACCGAGCGTCGGACTGGCGGCGCAGCGGGCGGAGACGTGACTCCCTCCCTCCGGGTCTCGGAGGCAGCCGCGGCGGCCGAGGAGGAGGAGGGGGCGGAGCGGAGGCGACCGGCGCCGCAGCCTCACTCGCGGCCGCCTCCCCCGCGCGCCCGCGCGCGCGCGCACCCAAGCCGGCCGGGAGCCGCGGCGCGTGCGCGCGCTCACCTGCCGCCTCCGGAGAAGCCCCACGCTTCGCGCTCCGCCCACACCCAATAGGAAGCGCGCACCTGCGCCTGCGAAACCAACCAATCGACGCACGTCTAGCACAGAGCGTGGGCGGGCCGCCTTGTAGAAAGTCCCGCCCACCGCCGCGCGATTGGTCCCGCGCTGCGAGGGAGGGGCGGGATCACCTGAAGCCGAGGGCCTCTAGCACAGAGCAGGAGAGCTAGAGGCGCATGCGCGGGCGCTGGAGTTTCCGCCCGGACAACCGCGGCCGGAAGCGCGAACTCACCTGGAGATGAGCAGGGCTAGTGGGCTTTGTGCGCACGCGCAGGCGCGCGCCTGCTTGCCTGGGCCTCGTCTGCAGCTCTAACCCCGCTGGGGGGTTGGAAAGCTCGGCCGGACTCCCTGCCCAGGCGCGTTGGAGCTACTGAGTCCCGCTGCCCACCTCCCCGCTTTCGCCTTTGGGATGCTGCAGCCTGAATCAGCGTCCCTCCGCCACCCATTTGCGTCGTTTAGGTGTCAGGCTGCAACTCTGGTTGCAAAAGTCAAGTTTTCCCACTTTTACAGCAATTACCGAAGGGGAGTATCTAGCGGCTGGGTTTTGCCGGTAGATTCTCTTTCTGCGGTCCGTCAGGTCTCGGGTTGAGTGGGTGCTTGGAGGGGAAAGTGGACTGAGGCCCGAGAATGGCGCCTCACAGGCCCAGCCTCCTGAGGATTTCTCCTAGAGACCGGCCCTGGTCCAGGGCTTCCTTTTTCCTTTCCTTTTAAATTTATTCCTGAAGTCTTCCTCGCCCTTCCTCGAGTCATTTCTTGATCATTTGCTCTTTCCACCAATGACAGCCTCTGGATTGTGTCTGTCAGTGACAGAGCTGTGTCCCTGATGACAAAAGACTGAATCTTTTTCTAAATGCCCCAGGGCCGGCTTCTCTTCACAGGGACCCTGTTTAGCATTGGCCATGTCAGGAAGGTGAGGAGAACCCCCTCAAGTTCCCCACCCACCTGCAGAAGGCCTGTGGCAGCTCAACAGAGAGCTGTTGAACCCCCCTGTGAGCCTGGCCTGGGTCTGCGGGCCAGGTATTCTAACTGGCGGGGTTTCTAACTAGCGAAGATGGCCAAGAAATGCTGGTTAGGGTGCTTTGTTCCACCTGAGTCCTTAGGGCCTTTCTCCCCACTTCTCAAACCCCTCCTAACGCCTTGCAGGCCTCCTCCCAGCACCCGTGACAAGTTCTAGTTTTCCCGGTGTGTGTGTGTGTAATCCACCTCTTTCCTAGAGTGAAAGCGCTGAGAAGGCAGGGACCACATCTGCTTTGCTCACTGTTGAACATCACGGAGCGTGGTTCCTGACTCCTGGCAGGTGCTCATACGTCTCTGCTGGGTGCTGGGGCTGAGGGAGTGTGGTTTCTCTATGCTAACTTTGCCCCACCTGGCTTCAAAGGTGAGAAACCTATCTTTCCCTCTGAGGAGGTCAAGTCATCAAAAGTTTGTGGGGAATTTAAGGTGTTTTTTGTTTTGTTTTTTTCCCCTGGCCATTTTGAGTGGCAGGACAGATGAAAAGGAGACCATTCCAAGGTGAAAGATAAGAAGGCTGCTTTTCCCACCCTCTGTTCAAAAGCACCTACTATGTGACTCAAAGCTGAGCTGGAAATGAAGTTTGGTCCTGTGATGGGACAGCACAATAAATGTGGCCTCAAGACCCCTTAACACTCTTAAAACTGCTGGAGGGTACTCAAGTGTTTTGTTTATATGTGTTATGTCTTTCAATATTCATCGCACTGGAATTAAAACTGAGAAATGTTGAAAACACAATACACAATAAGGTGACCAGATTTTAACATTGGTAAAGTGGGACACCATTGACCGGGGGGGAGGGGGATCTTGATTAAAAATTGGGTCTATCTCCCGCCGTTCCCTAGCTTGTCGTGCAGTCTTTCCAAACATCGGGACTTTTTTAAAACACTGCGGGACGCGGGACAAATTGTTAAAAATCGGGACTGTCCCGCCAAAAGCGGGACGTCTGGTCACCCTACGACAAGCACACATTCCAGTAGTCATCAGGGTGATCATATCATCTCACGTCATGTCCCTTCTAGAAAACCCCATCGAAAACCCGTGAGACAAGGACGAGAAGAGCCAGTGACATCTTCATATTGTGAAAATGGTTTTGGCTTTTCGAATCCCCCCCACAAGGTCTCAGGAAACCCACTTGGAGAACCACTGACTAGAAAACAGGTCACAACCTTAGGGATCTCTGTTCTCAGCTGTCACCCTCCTCTCCCGGGTTACCAGGGTCACATCCTGGGAATGAGGGTCCCCGTTTTGTGTGAGCGATTGTTGTATGGCTGAGCTTTATGACTGTTCTTGGTACTGATTTACCAGGTCCTTTGAAAAAGGAAGTTTGTGGGTGCCAACACACCTGCGTGGGCCCCACATTCCTGGAGGTGTCGTCATAGCCTCTCTCCCCTCCCCTGGGTGTGGCCTCCCTCTTTGCTTGGACTTTCCTTTCTAGAAGGGAGTGCCAGGCCAGAGCTTCCTGGATCTCTCAAGCAGAATTTGCTCTGAGGCCTGATTCGCAAGTGCGCCTGGGCTGTGTAAGGAAGGAATGTGGAAAATAGTTTGAGTTTGATAAGGGTGCTGTGGAGGAGGGGAACCCTTTCATTCCAAGAACTGTTCTGGCCAAAAGTGTTTTTGCAGGACCTGAATTTCAGCCTTTCTTGAGAAGCATGAAGCCGGGAGAAAAGCGCAGAGAAGGGTTCATATTCCAGTTTCTTTAGTTTGAAGACTGAATCCTAATCTTTCTCTCCCTCATCAACTCCCTCCCACCCGCAAATCCTCAAGCTAAAGCAGATTATGACCTACCTGGGGAATGAAGAGCTAGTCTCATGCCTGGGAGTGTAGTCAGTGAGTTAGGGAGATAAGTAAGGTGAATGTAGGACATGGACTCTCTAAATTATAGGTTCACAAAATCATTAGTTGGGGACTGGCTACCACTGATTATCACACCCACACGTTGTCGGATTTCTTCAGCTGAAAGAAGAGAGTGAGGGTTGCATTGCTGCTTTATTCTATTCAATAGGTTCTGTCTTTAAGTTCTTCTACAACTTAGCACACTGTTGCATTTGTCTGGAATCTCTTGTGAAGTGAAAAGAGTTTGTAATTTTCCACAATTAGTTTTACTGACTCATGTCATGCATAATTGTATTTTTTTTCTTTCCTTCTTCCTCCAACTCTTATAAGGGGAAAGAGGGGTGACAAGAAGTCATATCTAACGGTGGTAAGATTTTTTTTTTCAAGAAGTTTCTCTTGCCAGCTCTTTTTCTCCTTGACTGCTCAAGTTCCAGGTCTGATGGAGCTGGTTAATAATTCTTTGAGAAAGAGCTGAAGTGTATATTTATGAATCTCAGACTATGCACCAAAGCATTTTAAGCTCTTTAGCAGAGGTGGAATTAAGTCACATGATCTGTTTTCTGGTTAATAGCTTATGACACTTTAGCACTTTGTGTGGGGGCAGGGCCGGGTACTCACAGCTCCAGAAACCAATGACTTGTCTCCCGTAGTCTTTCAGAAGCCAGGTGCCCTATAAAGTAAAACCCATCTTTTTGGGAGGCGGTATGTGAGGAGTTTGCTTCCTGACCTTTTTTTTTTTTTCTTCTTTGGGACTCAATTTCTTCATCTGTAAATGCAGACGCGGGAATGAGATCTTCTCCACAGTCCCTTCCGGCTGTTAACATTCTATGGTACCCAGGGGATAATGGAGATTGATCATTATTTCAGCATTACTAGGGGTGAATTGGAATGAAAAGGGTAATCCTTGCATCAGGGTCAACAGACAGGCAGCCGTCATTAGCTAAAATATTCCAGTTCCTAGGAGGTGTTGGTGAAGATGATGATAACTAACATCTACGGGGGTCCTACCAGGTGCCAGGAACTGTGTGTGCTAAGCTTTCCCAAGGACTATCTTACTTGCTTTTAAGGAGCAGCATGAAAGAGCTTTATATTTGGAGGTACTCAGATCTTAATGTTTTTAAAGTAAGAGATGTTCGTTTGAGCCCTGGCTCTGCTCTTTGCTGGCTGAGTGACTTTGACCCTGTTCTCTTAACCACTCAGAGCCTCAGAGTCCTCCTCTATAAAAGAAGGCAATGCCCACCTCATCACATTGTTGCTGAAATCAGATCAGAAACTATATGTGAAACCACTCTAACGGACCATCAAATGTAGTGCAAATATTAGTGGTTCTTATGTAGCAAATAATATTGTCTATGAAAGCCTTTGAAAGAAATTCCTTGAAATAAAACAGAAATGTATAATAAGCCATTCTTTTTGTTTCCACACAGGGCACCCTTTTAATAGACATCTTTTAGGCCAAAAAGCAGCCTAGAGTAAGTCATTGAGCCATATACTTACATTCAAATCCTGCCTCTGCCACTTCTTAGCTGGGTGACCCAGGGCAAAATTTTAACTTCTCTGAGCCTTGGTTTCTGCATCTGTAAAATGAGGATAATAAGAGAATTAATTGCCTTAATTCATGCACAAAACACTTAGGATAGTGGCCCAGCACAGAGTCAGGACTCCATAAATGTTACTCTTTATTGTCATTATTGCTTATTATTTTAAAATATTTTTATTAAAATATAGCTAATATACAATATTAGTTTCAACTTTACACAATAATTATTCAATGTTTATATAGCTAAAGAAGTGATTACTATGGTAAGTCCAGCAGCCACCGGACACTGTACCACACTATCACAATATTATTGACTGTATTCCCCACGCTGTACAGGGCATCCCTGTGACTTAGTTGTTTTATTCCTGGGCATTTGAACCTCTTATTACTCTTTGCCTTCCCCTGCTTTTTAAATTTTTCAATTACAGTTGACATTCAATATTATTTTATAGTAATTTCAGGTGTGCAGCGTAGTGGTTAGACATTTATCTAATTTAAGACGTGGTCCCCTGACTAGTGCCCACCTGGTGCTACACATAGTTATGACCATGTTACTGACTACATTTCCTACGCTGTACTTTACATCCCCATGACTATTTTGTAACCACCAATTTGTACTTCTGAGTCGCTTCAGCTTTTTCACTCTGCCCCCTAAACCCCTCCCATCATCCAATAAATCTAGTACCCATCTGACACCATACTTAGTTATTGTAATATTATTGACTGTGTTTCTTATGTTGTACTCTGCATCCCCATAACTACTGTGTAACAACCAATTTGTACTTCTTAGTTCAAATTGTTCACTTTTTCCACCCACCCATCAACCCGCCTCCTGTTTGGCAACCATTAAAATGTTCTTTATATCTATGAGTTTGTTTTGTTCTTTAAATTCCACATATAAGCTAAACCATATTGCATCTGTCCTTCTCTGTCTGACATTCAGCACAATACCATGCAGGTCCATCCATGCTGCAGCAGATGACAAGAACCCATTCCCTTCCCTGTCTAAGCAATATTTGTGTGTGTGTGTGTGTGTGTGTGTGTGTGTGTGTGTGTTCACCCACTCTTTATCCATTCATCCATTGACAAACACCCAGGCTGCATCCACATCTTGGCCACTGTAAACAATGCTGCAATGAACATTTGTCCCTTAGAAGTAGCATTTTGGGTCTCTTTGGGTAAGTTACTCAGAAGTGGGATTACTGGGTCTTCTTTGTCTCTTGTTATAGCCTTTATTTTAAAGTCTATTTTGTCTGGTATAAGTATTGCTATCCCCGGCTTCTTTTTTGTTTCCATTTTCATAAAGTATCTTTTTCCATTTCTTTACCTTTTAGTTTGTGTGTGTCTTTTGATCTAAAGTGAATCTGTTGTAGACAGCATATGTCAGGGTCTTGTTTAGTTATCCATTCAGCCACCCTATCTTTTTTTTTTTTATATATTTTTATTTATTTATTTATTTTTGACAGAGAGAGAGAGAGAGAGAGAGAGAGAGACAGAGACAGAGACAGAGAGAGAACTGAACTGGGGGAACTTCCCAGTTCAGCACATGGTTCTGCACGGGCCGGGGCCGGGATTTGATCCTCGGTCCCCAGGGCTGCAAAGTGAGCGCTTAACCCACTGAGCCATCCTGGCTTCCCCCACCCTATCTTTTGATTGGAACATTTAATCTATTTACATTGAAAGTAATTGTTGATAGATATGTAGTTATTGCAATTTTATTATTCATATTTTATTTATTTGTCTTAAAGAAGTCCCTCTAAGATTCCTTGTAATACTGGTTATCTGATGATGAATTCCTTTAGCTTTTTCTTGTCTGGGAAGCTTGCTCGTTAGCTGTCTATTGATCTTAAATGATAGCCTTGCTGGATAGAGTAATGTTGGTCGTAGGTCCTTGCTTTTCAACACTTTGAATATTTCCTGCCAATCTCTGGGGCCTGCAAAGTTTCTGTTGAGAAATCAGTTGGAAGTCTCATGGGAGCTCCCTGGCAGGTAACTAACTGTTTTTGTCTTGCTGCTTTAAGATTCTTTCTTTGTCTTTGATCTTTGGTATTTTAATTACAATGTATCTCCATGTGGGCCTCTTTGGGTCACCTTGTTTGGGATCCTCTGGGCTTTCTGGACTTTTATATTCATTTCTTTTATCAGGTTAAGAAAGTGTTTAGTGATGATTTCTTCAAATAGGTTTTCTGTTCTTTGCCCTCTCTCTTCTCCTTCTGGTGCCCCCAGGATGAGAATGTTGGTATGCCTGATGTTGTTCCAGAGCCTCCTTAAACTATACTCATTTTTTTGGAATTTGTTTTTCTTTTTAATACTGTTTGGGTGTTTTCTGCGACTTTATCTTCTAAGTCATGATCAATACTCTGTGCTCTCTCATCTATTGTGGATTCCCTCTAATATCTTCTTTTTCAGTTATTGTATTCTTTATTTCTGACTGGTTCTTTTTCATGTCTTCTATCTCTATTTTTATGTTTCCTATCTCTTTGTTGAAGCTCTCCCTAAGATCACTGAGCACCCTCATAACCAGTCTTTTGAACTCTGCAGCTGGTAGATTGCTTGTCTTCATTTTGATTAATTCTTTTTCTGGAGCTTTGTTCTGTTCTTCCATTTGGGACATGTTTCTTTGTCTCCCCACTTGGCTGCCTCCCTGTCTTTGTTTCTCCATATTAGGTAGGGCTACCATGTCTCTCAGTCTTAGTAGAGTGACCTTATGTGGTAGGTATCCTGTGGGGCTCAGTAGCACAGTCTTTTTGGTCACGTGAGCCAGGTATACCTGTGTCTCTTGGGTGAGTTGTATGTGCCCTCCTGTTGGAGTTGAACCTTGGTTGCTATTTACACATCAATAGGAGAGATTGATCTTTGGACTGATTGGTTGTGAGAACTGGCCATGACTACAGTAGAGGAACTGTTGTGCGGGGGACCTGACCCTACGGAGCAGGATTCACTTTAGCAGGGCTCTGGTGCCTGCCCAGTCTGCTCTTTGGTTGTGTCATCCTTGGAAGGGGCCAGGTGATGGCTCCAGCATGGTCCAAAGCTGGCCTCCAGGCACGTCAGCCCTGGGGCCTCCTGGGAGGGGCCCCACTGCAGACCAAGTTCAGCTCCAGCCTGCGTCCTGCCCCAGGACAACCTGGCATGAGCCACAAAGGAATCTGCAGATGGTCGCCATTTGGGCTGGGCTTGGAGGTGCCTTGAGAGGCCAAGCCATGAACAGAGGCCAACTGTCACTAGTGTCACTCAGCCAGAGGTACCGGACATGCCAAAGCCAGATGCTGCTTGTTTGAGTTTAGAAACATTTGAGAGATCTTAAGAAAGTCTAAAGCATGAGCCAAGATAAGCCATTTAAATGAAAAAGCCACTGGAAGTGGCTGGGGTGTGCCCGAAAGTTGGGTGAGGCAGGGTCTCAGGGAATTGCTAGGGTGGGGCCGATGAAAGGTGCTAGCCAGATTGATAGAGACGCAGATATGGTGGCAGCCTGTGGCGGCATGCTGGGAGAGGGGAGGGCTCAACAAAGAAACAATGGCTCCCATCTGCTCCTCCATCCTGGAGAAATCTTCCCCTCCAGCCCTTGCTCTGAAGCCAGACAATTCAGTGCCTCTCCATGTGTCCCTGGAGTCTTTCAAAGTGCTGCCCCAGTGCTGGAGCTCAGAGCAAGTGGACCAGCAAGGAGGTCTGTGCATAGGCCCTTTAAGAGGAACACCCTGGTCTCATTCAGCCACAATTTCTGGTTTTCACAGCCAGAAGTTATGGGACTTTCCCCCTGGCACTGGAACCCTGGGCTGGGGGAGCTTGGTGTGGGGCTGGGGCCCCTTGTTTCTCTAGGGGGACCTCCATAGCTGGGATATCGCTCCTGATTTGTAATGGTCACACACAGGTGTGGGACCAGTTTGTTCCACATCTCTGCCCCTCCTACTAGTCTCCAAGTGGCTTCTTCTGTATGTCCTTAGTTGTAGGGCTTAGGTTTAGCTAAAATTTAGGTGATTCTCAATGATGGTTGTTCCATAGTTTAGTTGTAATTTGGATGTGGTCATGAGAGCAAGTGAGCATAGCATTTACCTACTCCTCCATCTTGACCAGGTGGTCCTATTGCTAATTATTTTTATTATCTACTGCCATAATAGAATTCACTAACATAATAAGTATTTAATAAACCCCAACTGTGTATATCACGCTGTGCTTGACATGAAGTTAAAAACAGAGAATGAAGATATGATTCCTGCCATCTTGCACGTCACAGTTTACATATGGATCGGCTCAGCAAACATTCCTTGAGCTCCTACCAAGGGGGAGGCAAAGAAATACAAATATGAATTTGATCGAGTCTGGCCTCCAAGGAACTGGTGTCTAGCTGAGAAATCAGACCCACAGAGAGCTAGCTGCCTCCTGGAAGTGGAGGGCTCAGTCGTTAAGCACTGTGGTAGGGGCTGCTGGCATTGACCACCCAGCAATCATATCTGGCTCTTCCACCACCCAGCGGTGGACCGCCCGGCACCTGTCTTAATTTCTCTCAAGACCACTTTCCACAGGAGTACACTGAAGATACTAATGATATCTACCTTCTTTGAATTAACAAATATTTACTGAGTGTCTGTGATGTGCCAGGCACCACGCTAGATGGTCAGGATACTGTAGAAAAGAAGACATGGCAGAATCCCTGCCCTCCTGGAGCTGACGTTCCAGGGGAGAGAGACAGAATATACTAATTATTTAATTGAGACATAGAGTATGTTCGTGATCAGAGCCTTGGAGAAAACTAAAGCTGGGAAGTGGGGGAGGGGGGGACCTGGGGGTGGAGCAAGGTGTGGAAGGAGAAAGAAAATTTTAAATGGGGTAGCAGGGATGGCCTCTCAGGAAAGCTGAAAGTGAGACAATGATCCTCACGTTTTTCCAGTTGTACCCACCCTTCCCCTGAGGTGGCCGGGGAGGCTTTTAGGAGGGGCCCCACAGGTGGGGGGCGAGTAAAGGTGCTAAGGCCCGCTCAGTGCCTGGCACAAGCGCTCAGAAAACACCGGCTGCTATTTTGAGTGCAAGGCCAGGGTACGAAAGCGGATGACTAAGTCAGCCCGGGAGGCCTGGAGTGCTTCACGAGTGAAGTGGCTTTGGTTGAAACTAGGGCAAAGGAATGAGTAGGAGTTTGCTAGAGGCATGGGGGTGTGTGGGGTGAGCCGGCGGAGGAGGAGGCATTCCAAGCAGAGGGAACTTTGCAGCAGAGGTGTGGGGGTGGGAAAAGAACACGGTGTGTCCCCTGAGCCGTTGAGTGGGGCGTGGGTGCGTGCTGGAGATGGGGGCTGGAGCAGGAAGTGGGAACCAGGTGACAAGGACTTCCAAGGCTGTGGTGAGGGATTTATGCTTCCTCCAGCTGGTGCTGGGAGGAAAATCTTTAAAACTGGGCAACGAAAGGATCACATTTGTGTTTTCATAAGATCTAGCGAGGCGGTAGGCACCGAGGGAAGCAAATGAACGAGTCTCACAGGGAAGGGTGTGATTTAATGGCAGAATCAATGGTGTGGCCTGTGGGACTTGGGGAAGAAGCAGGACATCCATCCATTCATTTCTTCATCCGTTCAGCACGTCTTTATTGAGGTCCAGCTCTGTGTCAGGCACAGGCAGGATGCACTGGGGATAAGGCCAACTCTTCACATAAGAGACACAGGTGATAAGCCAGTGGATCCATTTGGGACGGTGGCAGGGAAGTGTCCCAAGGAGCTTGCTCTATGGCCCAGGCAGGCAACTGAAAGGAGTGAAGAGGCTTGCCAGGGATGGCAGGGGCGAAAGCTCCAGGCCCAGGAAGAAGCTCACTGCCAGCCAGCTGGTGTGGCTGAGTGGGAACGCGGGCTTCACTGTGGCAAGTCCTCTGCTGCTTTCAGACAGGCTGGATGATCACACAGTGCAATGACTGAGAGTAATGAGAGAGTGAGTGTGTGTGTGTGTTTCTACTCAGGATGGCCACTCTCCTAGCTCCAGGGGGTGGCCTGCAGTCATTAGCAATCCTGGGCTTGTAGGGGCATCACTCAAGTCTCTGATTTCATAATCACAGGGAACTTTCCCCATTTTTTTGGAAGTTAGATGTTGCCTGAAAGTTGAAGATGAAAACAGGGGAAACTCTAGGATTCATTTCAAAGCTCCTTGCCTGGCATATAATTCTTTCGGGGCTTGTCCCAGAAATGGACGCAAACACATACAGTAGACTCTCTGTTAACCAGAACTCAAGCATCGGTCGCTCTCAAGAAACCGGCAAAAACATTTATTCGGCATCTACCAATCCCCATGGGTGCTGGTTAACTGAGTCTCCTGTACTGGGGACTTGGGGTGTGTACTATCAGTGGCACAGTATGAACGAAAAGCACACCGAAGGACCTGCAGAGTGGATAATGAGAAACGAGGGAGAGACCATGGCAACCAACAACAGGAATAAGAGGGTTGTTGGAGGCAGCCGCAACAGCAAGAGAGTGTGGAGCGCGGAAGCGTGCGTGGACCGTTCCTGCCATTTCATCTTAGGTTGATCAGCTCACCTGGTTTGCCTGGGACTTTCCTAGTTGTAGCCCTGAGAGTTCTGGCGTAGCCCTGAGAGTTCTGGCAAACACGACTTCACCTTCACAAAAACGTTGCTACCTTCCTTTTGCGGATGGGGACACTGAGGCACAGAGAAGTGAAGGGAGAGGGAGGCTGCCCTGCGGGAGCTGAGCTGGCCCCAGGGTCACACAGGAAGCAGCAGAGCTGCTCCTCAAACCCAAGCAATTGGCTCCCGAGCCCTCGTCCTTCTGTGTGCCTTTTATTAGGGCCAAGTGAATTTCAATGATTGGTTTAAACGTATTTCTTCATTTATGAAATACATCATTTTGTTGGGAAGCAGAAAGCATAGCTGTGTCCTCCCTGCCCTGAGACAATCCTACAGGTAAAAAGTCAGGTAAGCGTCAGGTTACAAGACTTATTGCCTTCTAGGAGCCTTCTTGCAACGTGATACCCTCCAAGGGACCTGCCCCACGGCCCCAGCATCTGATCAGAATTCCTCAGGAGATGCTTTTCAGGGGGAAGGGGAGAGTGGTTCACTACGGAGAAGAGTTTCCAAAATGAAAATAAACCAGCAAACAGCCCAACTTGTTAACAGAGATCCAGTAACTTAGCCTAACGAAGTTCAACATGAAGGAGAAGAGAATGAAATCATTTATAGAAACCCTTGTCTCCCTCAGGAGACATTTAAGAACTGAACATATTTTTTAAAAATTTAAAGGCATGCCAAGTTTATGTAAAATTATACCAATGATGAGAGAAGCTTGAGAATAACAACAAGGCCAGCCAAAGTCAAGGCCCACAATCTTAGGCTCTTGGGAGACACAGAAGAAAGCAAGATCAAAGGAGCCAGAAGAGTGACAGCCGGGTGACCTGGAACTAGGCTGGGGCTCCCGGTTCAGTTCCTGGCTGGCTGTCTCTGAGCTAGCAGAGCTGGGACAGGGGACCTTGACTCTCTGAGTCTCATGTCCAAAAGGGGATACCAAGTAAACTACCTCAGGAGGCTGTGTTAAAAAAAAAAAAAAAAAATTCGGCAGATTATAAATCTCACTTAACACTGTTTCTGGTTCATGGCAAGTGTTGAGTAAATGGTACCTATTATGCTCAGGACCCCTTGGGTCTATGATTAGAAAGAGGCCCGAGCCAGTGTCTGTTGAAGACTCACCTTAGGTCAGGCCTCAGCTCAGTGTTTGACACACGTCCTGATTTTTATTTTTATTTTTTTTTAAGATTTATTTTATTGTGTGTGTGTGTGAGAGAGAAGGGAGGAGGGCCCAGAGCAGTCTCCATCGTTGTACATCATTAGTTATGATGTAGTTTATTCCACACAGGTGGAGGTGGGGCTGCATGGGGCAGGAACTAAACTGGGGGCCACACCGCATGGGAGGCGAGAACCTTTGCCTCCATCCCGGTGGTTACCAGCTGCACCACAGTTCAGCATACGGGTTTGCACAGGCCAGGGTCAGGATTCGATCCCGGACCTCGCAGTTGTGAGGCAAGTGCTCAACCTGTTGAGCTATCGCAGCATCCCCACATCCTAAATATTTCAAAATGTCGCAAGGTGTGCCCGGCTGCCTTCTGGATTAGGGAGTTTTTTGCCTGTGTTCAGAGGCAAAAAACAAAATAACAAAAAGAAAAAAAAACCACCTCCAGGCTAAAGGTGTTTCCCAGCCACTTGAAGAACTTCAAGACAGACTTGAACCTGCAATGCAGAGCCAGACCCTTCCCCCTCCTCAGTTTCATCAGCCTGAAGTAAACGTGTCCAAAAGCTTCCATAGAAACAGTAGTCCTTAAAATAGGATCTTTGTGCCGTAGCCTGTGTTTACTGTTACTAGTTCAGGATGGTAAGGAGAGTGTTTACCTTAGTCTCCTAACCCTGTCTGATTTCTGTAATCATGAGTAGTGAATGTTGTTCTTTATTTGTGTGTGGCCCTTGCGGGTATGTTTTCTCTGTCGCTCAGTTCCATGACCTGGGGGTGGGGTGGGGTGGGGATGGGGGTGTGTCCTAGCTCCATCTTTAAAATCAGGGGCATGGGTGTTTAGTGATGTTCCAATTGAGTGTGGCCAGGAACTTGAAGTCTAAGCTCTCACCCTTTGCATGGCCCTGAATGAGAAACCTCGATTCTGGTATTTTCCTTCCTGTGGCTAATGCTTGTTCATTCATACAGCCATTCAGTGGGTGGTTTGCTCACTCATACACGGAACATGGAGGCCCTGATGCATTTCCCACAACTCCCTTCTCTCCAGCAGCCCGGTGCTTCTCACAGGTAGGGCTGAAGGACCAGTTTAAAAAAAACCCACAAAAAACATTTTCCAATTATCCCAGAGGGATGCCTTTCATAAAATACAATAAAAATGAATTACCAGGAAAAATGAAATTTAAAAATCCCAAAGGCATGCACAAGGCAAGCCACAATTTTTTAGTGCAAGATTCAACAGACCACGTTTTCAGCATCACTGTGCTTGAGTAAAAGAACTAGATAGTGTGATCCTAAAACATAGGAATACACATAATTTTGTAGGAACCCAAAGGGCTCAATCCTATCTATGTATAGTAGAAATATCCTGGAAAATCAGAGTCTGGGCCTCAGTTTTCCCACCTCTCACATAGTGTACTCCATCGAGCTGTTGGGTGTAGCTGACATATAAAGCACCAGACACACCCAAATCTGAGGAATATGATGCAGATCTCATCATCACGTTCTTTGGGTAGTTTGAGAACTCGGACTGCTTAGATGAGATCCATATAGACTTAACCTTATGTAGCACTCTACTAATTAAAATATTTTATTTTTTAAAGATTTATTTTACTGTTTGAGAGAATATGAGAGAGAGAGAGAGAGAGAGAGAGAGAGAGAGAGAGAGAGAGAAAAGGGGGAGGGCCCAGAGCAGTCTCCATAGTTGTATATCATTAGTTGTGACATGGTTTTATTCCACACAGGTGGATGTGGGACCATGTGGGGTGAGAACTGAACTTGGGGGCCTCCCACATGGGAGGCGAGAACCTTTGCCACCATCCTGGCAGTTATCAGTGGTGCTGCAGTTCAGCATATGGGTTGGCATGGACCAGGGCCAGGATTCGATCCCTGGACCTTGTGGTTGCAAGGTAAATGCTCAACCTGCTGAGCTATCCTGGTATCCCCTAAAAGACTTTAATACCATTTTTATTCTAAAAGTAAAACATTTTGTAGAGGAAAAAGAAATCTCCCCTTTCCCATCCTTCTAGGTCTTTTATTATACACATACAAATATAGCAATGTGCTCATATCATACAGACTTTAAAAAAAAACAAAAAACAAATCTTGCTTGTTTCATGCAATAACATACCATGGTGATACCTCCACTTCACTACTCAGATACCATCATCATCTTTTTTCCAGGTTGCATTGCTTTCCAAGGTGTTGGTATGCCAAGCTTTATTTGGGCAGTCTTGGGATGGTAGACATTTGGGTCATTATTACTCATAATGTTGCAATGAACATCCTGTTGTGTGTATGTCCTTTCCACATATATGTGTATTTCTCTAGGCTAAATTCCAAAAAGTCAGTGGGTATGCACATTTAAAATTCTGTAGGTACTGCCAAAATTGTCCTCTTGAAAGACAGTACCAGTCCCTGCGCATTTGAACTCAGCCTTCCTTTTGTTGATCAAGAATCTGAAAGGGGCAAGAATCTGATTGAGGTCACACGTGAGTCTAAGACAGAGCCAAGAACACAGGCTCCTGACTCTGCCCAGTGAGGTTCCAGTGTTTTTATCAACCTAGCCTCTTGGTGCCTCAGTTTCCCCATCTTGGAAACCGTCACCCTCTCCTAGAGTGGTTGTGAAAATACAATAATAACTACATGGGAAAGGCTTGCAAGTCTTGGGAAATGTTCCCTTCTCTTATCCTTCCCCTGAGGAGCTTAAAAGGATGAGGCTTTGTGGTTGAGAAGTCCAACAGAGGGCAGTCTGAGCTGAAAGTGGGATTCTCCCACAGAGAGAGGAGCCGTAGCAAAAAGCTCCCCTGATGCCAACTTAGTCCCAGAGTTTAGATCTTATGAGGTCGGAGTCCTTTTTACTTGTCAGTGGTGAGTTGCTCTGAAGAGGTTATTCAAGGACAAGAAGTGGCCACATCCCCAAATTCCAGGGACACTCCCTTCACTCTAATCCCTCTGTGAACTCTTGTCTCCTAAATATCATCATCTGTCTTCACTTCTCTATCTTCAGCGTAATCCATCTCTGTTCAGGGCCTCACTGTCTCCCTGGCGATCCAGGACCTAACTCTATTTTGGATCATCTCTCTCCTTTCTTGACTATGTCCATGTAGCTACCTGATTCAAACCGTCTGACCCACTGGTGACCATGTGGCAGTACCCCCAGGGAGGGCCTTTGTGACCCCCTGCCCAAACTAAACACCACTGGTAGATGGGTCTGAGGAAGCCCCACGTAAGGGCTGTAGCCACAGCAAGCTGGAGCCTGGCTGGCTGAGTGACCGCCCCTCCCCACCTCAGCCTAACACTCAGGACCCTCCAGGGCCTGGCCCCAACCCTCTGCCTCCACTTCCCTTCATAATGGCTGCCATTTATGGACAGTTGACTGTGCCACATTAAGGCCTTTAGAGACATGATGTCATTTAATTCTCAGGAGATAGGAAGTACTAGGACCCCCTCTTTATGGACAAGGAAACCATGCGCCAGCAGAGAGTAGCGACTTGCTTAAAGCCACACAGCCAGGACGCGGTGATGCTGGTATTTGCAGCCCTATGTGTTTGAACTGGTTCCCAACAGCCGGTGTGTACTTCCCCTTGGCCCCTTCATTAGTTATACCTGCAAGGCGTCTCTATGGTAACATGCTCGGAATCGAACTCTTGATCTCTTCACCCCCTGCTCATCAGGAAGCTCTTACCTCAGTGGGTGGTAACTCCACCCGGGTTGGAATTATCCTTGACTCCTTTGCTTGTCTCACACCCCACATCCACTCCTATTGGCTGGACCTCCAAGATAGATCCAGAACCTACCTGCTTCTCACCAAACCTCCCTATCATCCAGCCTGGACCAAGTCACCTTCTGTCTGGTTTCTGTGATTCTACCTGTGACCCTCTACAGTTTATTCTCCCCACCAAGCCAGCAGGTAAAACCTGCCAACACCCAAGTGACAACCTGCCCGGCGTCTGGTTGAAGCCTTTGAAAGCTTCTTACCTCACAGAGTCAACACAAACTCCTTTCAATAGCCTTTGATCGCCTCTATCTTTCCTTTTCGGCCCCTAACCTTATCTCCCACCAGCCTCCCCTCATTCAGGGCCTTTGAGGTTCCCTCTGCCACGCCTTCACTTCTTCCAGCTCTCTGCTTCCACTGAGAAAGGGCCAGATGCTGGACATAGCTATTTGCTGTCTTTGTTTACGACTTGCCATCCCCACGAGAACGTGAGCTCCACGAAGACACGGACTTTGTGTTCCTCCTGTTTCCAGGACCTAGAACATTCTATGTGCATCTAAGAGGCAGCGCCCACCTGAGACTCAACAAGAGAGCTCAGCTGGACGCGGGAAAGAGCGAACCATGGGGCAGGTCTTGTCGCCAAGACACAAACAGGTGAAATATCTTCAGGTTCCATCAAAATGCAGACTGACTCTGTGGAGACTCTACCCGGAGCCACCTCTTGAGATTGAGGTTGGAGAGGGTGATTTTGTAGATTTGTGCTTTACCTCCAAACAGAAAATAAGCGGGAACCAGGTAACAATGACTGTAACGTGCCTGTAACCGCTCAGTTAACAATCTTTCCAGGACATTCCATTTCCCTGGGTCTGGGGTAGGGCCTTTCAACCTGTCTTTTTCAGGAGCACCTTTGGCTATTTTTATCGTGAGGCAAGTTGGGAAATACCGTACCTTCTGGAAAAGGCTGGATAAACAGTGAGGTTAACTTTGGAAGGCGATTCTCCTGTTCTTAGGGCTGTGGCCCCCTGATCCACTGTAGTGGCCCAGAAGTCCTAGGGTCCCTCTGCCCCTCAGATAGGCCCTTCTGGGTGTCCCAGATTACATCCACGCTCAGGTGGAAAGCAAGCTGGTGGCATTTGTCCCAGAGCATTTTCCTCCCTTTCAGATGTCCAGATGGTCTCCACCTCGGTTTGTTTGCCCTGGTTCTTAAGTTCTAACAATTGTATGTTTTATCCCTGTCACGTCCCCGCTGCCTCCACCCTTCCCCTTTTAAAGTATCTCAAGACCTTTTCCCATAGCTGTTAAAACCATAAGGTAAAGATTCAAGTGCATTTTTAAAAAATGCGTTACCAAAACGAAACGATACTATCTCAACAAATGGAATCCAAACAGAATTAAGCAAAAATTCGACAAATATGTATTTGTTTTTTTTGGTACTTATTGCTCAGAGCAAATCCGGGGAGCTTAAGTGGCAGAAAGAACACATGCCTGATCTTTAATATTAAGCACCTGTCATCGCCCCATTGATACAGAGTTCACAGGTTATGGTCTCTCTGGCACTTAAGTGCTACCCACCCTACATACAGGTGTCAGGAGTCTTCAATCATCCCCTGGGTTACAGTGGATTGCATTTTCCAAACAATGAGCACAATTTCCCCCTTATGGAACTTGCCATTGAGAGATTCGAGGGATTCGAATGTGTAATCCAAAACAGACACACAGAGAAGGTTGAGTTTTATAACCAAGATGAAAAAGAATGACTGCATTGACTATAAAATAAAATCCACATGCCACACGTTGGCCTGACCCACCTTGTGCATCTTTTTTATTTTCCTCAAATAGACCCGAGAAGTGGGAGGATGCTCTGCTGGGGAGTACTAGTGTGCTTTCAGCTGTTCACAGGATGTTGTATCATGTTAGGCAGAATTACGACCTAGGTGTTCTCTATTAGGAGGCGAAGTATGTATGGTTTAAGGAGATGCGTATGGGTGTTAAGTTGACAAGGGGTGGATTTGTGATCTAAGCTTTATGTGTTAGTACGATGGACTAAGGAATGCCCAGAGAGCTGGTAAAACATTATTTCCGGGTGTGACTGCGAGGGTGGCTCTGGAAGAGATTAGCATTTGAATCAGCACTTTAAAGATCATCCTCCTCAATGCTAGTGGTCACCATCTAATCTGCGAGGGCCTGAATAGGACAACAAATCAAAGAAAGGGCAAATCTGTTCTCTTCCTTTGAGCTGGGACATTCATCTGTCCTTGAACATCAGCCCCACTGGTTCTCAGGCTTTTGGATTCAGACCAAATTAAACCACTGCTTTTCCTGGTTCTCCAGTTTACAGAGTGCAGATCATGGGACTTTCAGTTCTCACAACTGCATGAACCAAATCTATACTAAGTCTCCTCTTCCATACACAGGGTCCAGCAGAAGTTACGCCCCTTTTTAATGAGCTGGTAAACTTAAAAGGGGACGTTAACTCTGCCGGACGCTGTATATCTCTATATATTCTATTGGTTCTGTTTCTCCTGAAATCCCTGACATATATATCACCATCCTTTCTGTTTCCCTTCGGACCTGGCTACTCGTAGCCTCCATACTTTTGCCTGTGTGGTCCCATCTTCCTAGCATGCCCCTTAAATCCTTGCATGCCCTAAGCCAACCCTGAAAGATTCCGCTCAAATGACGCCTCTTGCAAAATCTCTTCCCAGAGGCCACCAGTCAGAAGTACTTTCTCCCAGCTCTTGGGTCATCAAGCGTGACTGTACCTCTGCGACAGCTGCTCTGGCAAACTGCTCTCAACAGGGCTGCCGTCCAGCCTCCCCACCAGGTACCCCCTCTAGCAACTTGCTCAAGCCCAAGCCAGGTGTTGTTCCTCACACCTCGCTCTTCGTCTCCCTTCAAAGCCGTCCATGGTTGCCCCTCTCCCGTGCACTCGCCACAGAGATCTTTCTAAATGCAAAACTACGTTGCCATTGTGGTGTCGCAGGCCCTCAGCAGCTCCCTTAGTCTGAGCTTAGCGGGGGCCACGGTCTCTGTGGCTAGCTATCGCTCAGCGTCACCTTTCTGTTTGTTTTAGCTAGAATTCAAATGCCATAAAATCCACTCTTTAAGTGTGTACAGCTCAGTGGTTTTTAAATATATTAACACACTTGTACCACTGTGACCATGATGTCATTCCAGAATATTTTCGTCACCCCCCAAAAAAAACCCCATGCCCATTTTAGGAGCCGCCCTCCATCTACCTCCCCCACCCCCGCTCCCCGCCCCTGGCAACCACCAGTCTACTTTGCGTCTCTATGGACTTGCCTATTCTGAACACTTCCATCAATGGGATCCTACAGTAGGCCTTTTGTGTCTGGCTTCTTCCACTTAGCATAACACCAGGGCTGTCAGGGAAAAATCCCGCCATTGTCAATAGAAGAAGGGTTACATGGCTGGAGACTTTCCGAAAAGCCCACATGGTTTCACGATTCATCCATATGGTAGCGTGTGCTAAAAATAAAGGGGAAAAAACCCTTCTATAAAGTGCAGTCGGGAAGCCCCGAGGAGGCAGCGCACACTGCCTGCCACCCAGACTCCCCCGGCTCCTGGCGTGGAATTCCTGCCAGTGCTGTCTGTCACTCCAGAACAGCGACCTGTGGAAGTCCCCATGCAAGTCCAGTCCAGTGTTCTCTACGTGACTTGGGCATTGCCTTCCAGGGACATTCAGGATGTATGAGACCCGTGCAAAAAACACTCTGTTTATGTCAGATGGAGTTGGGTTCTAAATTCGCCTAACTGCTCCTGGTGGGAACCAGTGTCAGCTGCTCTCTCCTGGGCCTGCAAATCTTCATTCCTCTTGTACCTGCTCTTTCAATTCTCAGCCTGAAGCGTACTTCCTCCAGGAAGCCTTCCTGGCCTCCTCTCACCAGACTAATTTTCTCACACAGCGTGCTGCTTCTTCACCGCAGCTGACACCATTTGCAATCATACAGGCGTGCGTTTTTTGTTTTGCTTTGTTTTGTTTTGTTTTTTAATTCATATTCATGTCCCCCACTAGACACAGGCCCTATGAGCTCTGGACTTGTGACTTCCCTATGATTATAGTCCCAGCCCTTCACACAGGGCCTGGGACTCAAACACTTGCCAAACGAATTACTGTATAACTGTGTTCTCATCCACGTCCTCTGTTATCCCGAGAGTTCTTAGAGGATGGGATTGTGCCAAGTTTATCTGTGACTGCAGTACAAAAGACAGTTCTTGTCTGTAGAAAACAGCAGTCACGTATTTAATGAGCAAAGAGAAGCAAAATTGTTAGTGGGCGACCATGTCCTAATACATGAGCTAAGGACACATGATGAAGTGTGTTTCAATAAATTCTCCAGAAACTGCTGTGCAAGAGAGAAGGGTCATACTGACATCCTCCTCACAGCCGGGGTCGCGATAGAGAACCTGCATGTTAACCGTGTTTACAACAATGACGTGTGTGTAACAGGCAGGAAATCAGCCACTCTAGCTGCTGTGTAACAATCCATCCACAACTTGGTGGTGTAACACAGCAATGAGTTGGCTGTTCCTCACGATTCTGTGGGTTAGTAAATCTGCTGGCCTCTCTCGGGCCCACTCGTGTGACGACACTCATCTGACAACTTGACCGGGCTGAAGGAGGGTCCAGGTGGTCACACTCACATGCCCAGCAGTGGGCTGGCTGGCAGCTGAGGTGCCGTGGTTCCTTACCACCTGGGTTTCCATCTCCTAGGAGGCTGGCCCAGGCTTCTTCACCAAGAAGAGGTGCCAAGGAAGCAAAAGTAAAGACGGAAGGCCTGGTTCCAAAGCTCACGGCCCATCATTTCTACCTCCTTCTGTAGGTCAAAGCGAGTAGGTGTCCACACAGGCTCCCCACGCATGGGAGAAGTGGCATCGGCACATTCGGAGGACACTGGGTCCCGGGAGACAGTTCCTGGGCCCTTATGATGACCCAGCAGAGCAATCTCTCTAGAGTACACTCCGCTGGTCCCTTGTTCTGGAACCCAAAGGGAAGCTCTGGTCCCTCAGGGACCCCAGGTCTCCTCTCTGAACTTAGCATCTCCTCTCTGAGCCTGGAGATAGAGGTGGAGGATGAGGAGATTAGGTTAAATGTGTTCTTTTCCAGTTTTTGTTGGGTTAAATTTGGGGAGCAGGATCTCATTTTTGCTCTGGTTAAATCTGGGGAGCAGGACCTCATTTTTTGCTCATGATTTCATTTTCTTTTCTTGCCATTTGCCCTGTTTCTCTTCCAACTCAGCTGCAATAAAAAGTCCAGTTAATAAGCCGTTCTAGCTAGTTGTTCGGTAGATTTTACTAGAAAAGTACCTAAAGATTGGGGGCATCGATTCTAGAGCAGGGCTCCTTGAGTTAGAATCTTGCTGTGGACCCTGGGAAAGTGACTTCGCCTTCCTGTGCCCCAGGTCCTCCTCTCTCTCATGGGGACCATGATGCCTAGGACGGCTGTTGTAAGGGTGCAGTGAGGCGGTCAATGGAAACCACTTAGAAGACAGTCCCTCCCCCAGACACCCGGGAAAGAGCCAGACAGAGCATTTACAGGAGGGTCAGGCAGCCAGTCTACAGCCATAGATGCTTAGGGGGAGGGGGGAGAGAAGGCAGCTTAACTGAAAAGCAGTTCGACTCTCTCAGCAAGCACAGGAAATGGCAAGCCTGCGAGGGCAGTGCTGCCTGCCCCTAACTGCGTCTCATTCTAGCCCTGTGACGAGGTATGTGTGCTTTCAGTATAAGTTATAAATCTAAACATTTACCGAGTTTGTTTTCCGCCCAAAGCAGATTCCAACCAGCATGCGACCGGCCAACCCAAATAAATCGTGCGCTTACATCTATTGTTTCCAGCACCCTGTAAACTGTTGGGTCGTAGAGAAGTGCTTTGAAGAGGGCGCCCCATTAGGGCTCCTAGCATCAGGGTTCAATTTAGGCAGCGCATTTTTGAAGAGTTTCCTAGAAATCTGTGGAAAAGAAAAGCGTGCACGGGGTAGGGGGCAAAGGGCTCTTATCAAATTGTACGGGATGCATTTAGGGGGGTGCTGGGTCAAGCATCAGAGCGTCAACCCTGAACTCAAGGAGGGTGGCAGAATTCCTCAGCTGGCCAATTCGTCCTGGGAATGCAAAGATCGCTTTGAATGTTATGTTTGTAAGGACACAACAGTCACCACGTGAAGAATGTCAGGTCCCTGCGCGCACTCACGTGCAAGGAACTATTTACATAACTGGAGCTGGTTCTGGAAATATTTGACTCTGGACGGTCTCCCCAAGGGAGGGTAGAGGGTGGAGGGTATCTGGGATTTTCTTTCAGGTCAAGACTTTGCTAATCCCCTCAACTGACAGGCTCTGGGGTCTCCAGGCGGATTCCTTCCTCTGCTGAACCAAGGTTGATGGCCCGGGCTGAGGCCGGAGGGCGAGCCTGTCATTCCAAGCGCTGCCCCAGCACACGCCACAGAGCTCACGCCTCTCATGCGCGGCATCGGCAGTTTGTCCTGTGGAGCAGACAGGCCGGCACCCAGGCTGCGAGCTGACGTGAGAGTGGAGGAGACGCCTGGACAGGATGGATCGCGATATTTATCTCCAGGAACAATCCCGCGACCTGGTGTTCGTGCTAGTGCTGAAGGTTGACAGGGCAGGTGAAAGCGGGGAATTTCGATGCCACCATCCGCAGGAGCAGGATGGATTGTACCAAATGGGGGGAGTTTTGGAGACTGCCCCTCCTGCTAACTGCACCCCCCACCCCCCCCAACCCCTTCCCCAGCAGGATGCAAGAGGAGGGCTAGGGTTCATTCAGGAGGGCAGACAGCAGGGCTCCGCCAGACCTCAAAGACTGCTGGTATGTCCTTACCCTGAGGGCCTGAGAAACAGGTATTCTAGAAAGATCAAGTCACCTTTCTGGTTACTCGTTCTTCCCTGGTGACACACTTCCCTGGGGCATCCCCTTCATGCTCAGCCGCAAAGGCTTCTCCCTCACTGCCCCTGGGCACTTACGACCTGGCTCAAGTTAGCACCTGGCACTGCTGGTTTCTATGTACAAGCCGGTCCCCCCGGAGAACATTTCCTCCTTGTTTATCTCTGTCCCCAAAAGCCCCAGCCTGGCGCATAGGGTGACGCCCCCTGCCCCCCTGACTTCATGTGCCTGCTGTGAGGGGAACATGGGTGGAGATGGGACATAGTTTGAAAAATGTTAGAGAGATGCCAAGATAGCTCAGCGGTTGAGCAGTTGCCTTGTAATCGCGAGGTTCAGGGTTCGATTCCCGGTCCCGGCAAACCCCATATGCTGAACGACGGCACAACTGGTAACCGCCGGGATGGCTCAGTGGCGAAAGTTCTTGTCTCCCATGCGGGAGGCTCCGGGTTTGGTTTCCGCCCCGCGTGGCCCCATATCCACCTGTGTGGAATGAAACCATGTCACAACGAATGATGTACAACTGTGGAGACTGCTCTGGGCCCTCCCCACTTCTCGCTTTCTCTCCCTCCCTCCCCTCTCAAATAAAAATAAAAATAACTCTTTGGGACGCTGTGTTGTTTGAAAGCGTGTGCCTGTGGGGGCTGCAGAGAAGATGTTGGGGCCACCAGTAGTGAGTGTGGCGGCTCAGGGACTCGAGAGGTCATTTGGAGTCATCACAAACTTATCTCCCTTCCCAGCCGCCTCTGAGCCTAGTATCCCCCAAATGCATTTACTTTCTCTTCTAATGTTTTTGTTTGGATCAACTTCGAACCTTCAGGACAGTTGAAAGACTAGTGCCAAGAACACCCATATACCTCTCACCTAGGTTCACTAATTGTTACTATTCTTGCCACATTTGCTTTTTCTATTTCTTTTCACATAGACATGTAAAAAGTCAACACAGAATTATTTATTTTCTGGGTCCATTAAAAACATTTAAACAGACTTTCAATTTTGGTATAGTTTTAGATTAAAAAAAAAGATACAAAGCACCAGGAATTCTTACATACCTGGTGTCCAGTTTCTCACTGTCCCTTCCTGCTGACCTCTTACAGTGTTACCGTACATTTATCACAACGATTGTGCCAATATATATATATTTTTTAAAGATATATTTTTATTGTTTTTGACAGAGAGAGAGATACAGAGACAGAGAGAAGGGGGAGGGCCCAGAACAGTCTCCATAGTTGCACATCATTCGTTTTCCCACATAGTTTCATTCCACAGGTGGGAGTGGGGCTGCACAGGGCAGGAACTGGGCTGGGGTCTTTACCCCAGTTCAGCACATGGGTCTACACGGGCCGGGGCCAGGATTCGATCCTCGGTTCCTGGGGCTACAAAGTGAGCACTTAACCCACTGAGCCATCCCGGCTTCCCCAGCGCCAATATTGATACGTTGTTATGAACTAAACTCCATGTTTCATTAGGGTTTTGTTAGTTTTGTTCTTATCTAGAGTAGAGTCACGTTTAAACTTTAGGAAATTAAAAATTGGAACGTGTCGATGGGAAGCCATGATCGCTTGCCAAACAGGACCCTAGCTCAGGGCTGTCGGCTGTGAGTGGTAGAGCCTGCGGCCTGCTTTCTCGTTGTTGAGAAGGGAGATTAGTCCATGTTAGAGAGGTGTTAAAGGCAGATTAGCACAGAGCTGCACCTTTCTCCCAGGCCAACCGGAACTGGCAGGAAATTGCCACAGGAGTAAAATAACTTCCCTACTTCCGGAGTGAGCCTTGTTTAGTGGCCAGTCAGTGTGTCCCCTACAAGTCCTATTGGGCATCATGCTGTGTGACCCCCAATTTGGAAACTGCATGGTCTAACTATGCCATGTCCTTTGAGAGCAGGAACCCCCAAGTTCAAGGCTGCAAGGCCCCATACCTGGAGCTTCTTTCTGTCCTGGAGGATGGGGGTGGAGGGGCTGGGTGCTCCCCGCCCTAGGGCTGTGGAGAATGTTGTGTGTTTTCTCTACAGTAACTACCCCCCAGCTGAATTCCTAAAGCTGGCGTTGGACGAGTGAAAAATAGAAGAGAGCTTGCTGGAAAATTTCATCACAGCACATGAGAAAGCATCCTGTCTCGGACCCAAGGCCGGCCTGCCTGTGGTGTCTGGGAGATGTGGTCCTCCCTGTAGCCAGCCAGTTGAAGCTGTGCTTTCTTAGCAGACCCCAGCATAATGTCTGAAATGGTTCACATTCATCCCTTTAAAAGGTTTCAGAATGGTTTTCGTGTTTTGCAAGTTAAAGTGATAGTTTCCTGAAAGCAAGTCATCGCTTCTCAGTCCTTCCAAGTACGGTTCTGCTGTCCTCATTGGCAGGAGGCCTAAGCCCACCCCAGAATAACTGGACAGCTCCCTGCTCCTAAGGGATTTCACTCTGTGATACGGCACTGGCAGCTCAAGGGGTCCAAACATCTAACCAGAGGTGATGCAACTGGGGTGTTTGCAGAATTTGGGGTTCCCTCCTCAGGAGTGCTGTGTATTTGCCTGCTGACATTCTGCAGAATTCCTCGAGTTAGTCCAAGGAGACAGATGGGTGGATGAAATTTTCACTGCGTGTGGGGTGCAGTGTCCCTAGAGAAGGCAGCTGGTTGGGCCCCAAGTAATAGATGAATCCATTTTCATTTTTCCAAATGAAACTATTACAGGTCAGAGCACCACCCTGAAACCTTTTTGCCTCCCCCTTTCCCAGAGGTAATGACTCAGGTTGGTTTATATCCTTCCAGACTATTTTCCTGGCTTTCTAAGTGTTTCCATAGTATTTCGTTTAATGTGTGTGTGTGAGGTGGAGAGTAACGCAATCGGAATTGTACCGAATGTGGCATTATGGCCCCTTGTTCACGCCATAATAGGTCCATGTCTGGTATTACACACAGACCCAGTTCACCCTCTTTGAAGCCGTGCCTGGTAAGCCAGCGACAAGCACTGCAGCACTGTATTCAAACCATCCTGACTCGATAGACATTTCTTTCCAATTGTTTCCTACGACACTGTCTTCCAGCAAAGCTCTATGTGTATGCCTTCTAATGCACATGCATGATGCTTAGGGTGAGAGCTCCCTTCCGGTGTCCAAAGCTCTTGCAAGTTTAGCCTTCAAGGTGTGTGTGTGTGTGTGTGTGTGTGTGTGTGTGTGTAGGGGTGTCAGTTTCTGTTCTCTGGGGTTGTTTAGTCTTGGTTTCGTGTTTGCAGTGGCTGCAGGGTGGGAGGGATCTAGGCTGAGGCAGAGAGAAATTCATCTCTAGGTGTTACAGGCTGGGAGGCCCTCCCGGGGCCGGGCCTCTCCCGGGTGGCCGTCAATGGGGGCTTTGTTGCTGGATGAATCCCTGAGCAGAATCCAAAAGTGGGATGTGCTGGGGTGATAACAGGAGCCCTGGGTTGTGCTGCGACCCCACCCCTTGACTCAGAGACACCACGTTGGCAGGAGTCTGATACACAGACGTGTAACACCCTGTGTGTATGGGGTGGGTGAGGGGTGAAACCCTGAAGTAATTAGGTTGTAAAACAAAAAAGGGAGGGAAAAGCAGCACAAGAGCTGCTGATGAACTATAAAGACGCACAGGGAAAGCACCAAGCCCATTGTCACCAGAGAAGTGGGGGAGGGCTGTGTAGAGGGTCAGATCCGGGCTGGAGGAGGGGGGACCCATGAGAAAGAGCCAGAGGAGACAGTGGCAAGGTAAGAACAGGACGGGGGAGCGGACTGTCCCTGTCTGCTTGTGATTCGCCCTCAGCCCGGTGCAGAACGCACGGAGTAAACAGAAACTTCCAGGCGCCCCCACACCCCGCTCTGAGGCAAAGCAGGAATCGGATGCTCGGTGATTAATCGTGGAGAGCTCAGGACGCAGCGCTGCGCGCGCTTGAAGCTGAGCCGCCTTTCCCAGTCCCCTTGCCAGGACGGGAGTGGGGGGTGGGACGTGAGGGGGTGGGGGGCGCGTGGAATTCTCCCTGGCGGAGCTCAGAGGGACACTGACAATCGGCCGCGTCCAGAGCTGCAGGCAGCATCCGGGGGCGGCGGGGCCTGCAGGGGGGGCCCCAGGCCGGCTTCCTGGAGCCCCGGCTCCACAACCGCCGGCACCCTGACACCCGCCAGATAGCAGCCGGGCTGCGCTATCAGAGCCGGCCCTGCACCGTCCCCACGGCACCGCGAGGAAGGCGGGCGCGGGGGTCCTCGGAGGCCACCCCCGGCGTGGCCAGCCCGGACGCGCGGCCCTCCTTGCTGCCGCGATGGAGAAAGCCAGCCGCTCGGCTCCCACGACGATGCTGTGAGCCGCCGAACGTCCAGGTCTGCGGACGGTGAGTGCCAGGCGGCCCGGGCGCGCTGGGCCCTGGGCGCGCGCCAGAGCCCGGAGCGGACGCCCCCACCTGGAGCGCCCAAAGCCCCCCGACGGACCGGAGCCTGCGCCCAGGCCCTGATGTGACTGCAGCATCTTGCTGTGTGGCCTCGGGCTACTGCTTTCCCCTCTCTGTGCCTCCCCCCTGTGCACCTCTAAAACAGAGGGGTGGAACCAGGCGATCTTCATGGGGCTCTGCCTACGACTGCTAGTTCTTGAGTGTCGGCTGTGTGCCTGGTAACATCTGGACCTTAGCACCGGGCATCCTCACAGCCCTAGGGAGACTATGATTCTTATTCTCCTCCTTGCATACGGAGCCAACAGACGCTCCGAGAGGTGAAGTCACCTCAGCTGGTCAGTGGCAAAGATGAGAATCAGATCTTGGTCTTCCTCACTTTACTTGCGCTAACCTCTCCATACCCAGCATAGTCTGCGTTCTGTGTTCTATGACTCTGTAATCGCCCCGGGACGTAGGGGTGAAGGAAGAGGGAGCATTATCTGTAGGAGGGAGGTAGAGAGGTCAGACAGAGGAAGAAGCGACAGGCAACGAGGCCTTCAGCTCATCGGACGGTGTGTCAGCCCCGGGAGGGGGCACGCTGTCCTGGGATGGGCAGGGGCTGCTGGCTTGAATGAAGGTGCCCGATGTCCTGTGCTGTGTTTGCTGCCCTGTCCTGGGCAGCTCCCGGGTGTGAGACAAGAGGGTTAATATTAGGCAGCGTGGAGAGAGCCGGGGCGGGGAGAGAGTGGCACATGCTTCTCCAAGGTTTTGTTCCAATTTTATTTTGCTTTTTCAAAAATCTGTTTCAAATCATGCGGGGCCCACACTGTTTCTCTGGACGAAACAGAATTGTGAAACACATACAGCACTTTCCACATGCCTCCCCAGGGGAATCACACATTACTATCATCGCATGCGATTTGCATACACAGCCCTGCAGCTGTGGCTGGCAGCAGCCAAGAGATAAGACGGACACAGCAGGCTGGCAGGTGGGAACCCCGCTGGTGCCAGGCATCTGGGCAGAGCTGGGCGGCCTGGCACCTAGATGTGGCCTCTTCTCTTCTCTTCCCCCAAAAAGTTCACCCTGCAGTTCTGTACTGACTCGGGCCTCCTGTCCTTCCAGGGACGGGCCAGGCCCTCTGTCTTCCACGCAAGCTGAGGCCTGAGGGGTGGTCCCAGCTGTTGGGTGACCAACTTGTGCCAGAAACCCCTCAGTCCCGGGCAAATGGGGACAGCTGATCTCCCTACCCCGTTCCGCCCTTAATTTTTCTCTCTAACGTTGAGCTAATCCCTTCCCTTTCTTGGCCTCCGTTCCCCCATCTATAAAACAAAGGGCTTATTTTAAGAAATCTTTCAAATCTCTTTGTGACTCTGAAATTCCATGACTCTGGCTTGGAGAGCGTTGACGTTCTAAACGTGGGTGAGGGTGTCTGAGAGCGGAGTGGGTTGAGAAGCGGCCCCGTGCTTCCCTGTGCATTTGGAATGACAGTGGCATTGAAGAAGCCACCGGTGGCCTGTAAGGGCCACCTCACTGACGTCAGTGATAGGGGTCCCGCAGTTGTGCACGCTTCTGCAAAGCCTCACACGCTGCTGAAAGCATGCTTCGTCTCACAGCTTCGTTTTTGTGCAGAGTGATGGAACCCAGATGTCTGCTGGTTGCTGCGCCCTCACTAACTCGTCCTCCGAAGCTCAGCAGCCCCCAGAACCCCACCCCCCACCCCCAGTTCTTACTCCAAAGTGGTGTCTGTCGTGGGCTCACAAACTGCTCCTTGTCCTATTCATCCATTTCTGCATCTGTCCCCAAGGCCACGTAGAGAAGCTTCGCTCTTGTCACTGTCCATCCTGAGCCCCCCCAAAACCCCCAGCCTTCAGTGCCCAAGCTGCCCTGGTCCCTGGGCCGAGGTGGAGGGAATGGCTCCCCTCCCTTCCCCCCACCCTGTCACACTCTTGCCATGTGGTTCCGACACAGTAGAGTGTTGATGCCAGCTGGCACTGGGCTCACGAAAGCCAGCTGTCAGATTTTTCAGGAATTTGGTGAACGGGTTGCTAAACGGAGCCATTAGTAAAAAATTAAACTTCATAAACTTATTATTTAAGTCATATTAAACACAAAGGTCATAAGCTCTCAAAACTCCCACTTTTCATTGTTTCAACTACACATTTCTATTACCTGTGCTCCCGAGGTTATTTCTACCTTTGGAAGCTGTCTCTTGGAAGACATACTGCGTATCGGTGTGCTAATGTGTGTATCTCCCTGGTTTCATTTTTAGCGACACCAAGTCGGTAGCCTGATGTTGGCCACATCGGGAGTTGGCGACCAGTATCGCTTAGAGCTGGGCTTACTGTTTTGTTCATTGGATTTGAGAACGTGAGGGAGAAAAAGTTAACGATGCAGACTCAACATAAAAGTGTGTTCTCTCTCTGGCTGTTAACACAGTGAATAGCACCAAAAGTCAAAGAAGCGGCTCATTTTGTTGGCAAACGAGTGATGTTCCCCCATGCTCTTAGTCGTATCACTTCCGACTCACTCCTGGAGGTAAAAGAAAGCAGCAGCCAGCATTCCTGAAGAACTATAGTTGCTCATCAGTTGTAACCATAGGTGGACTACAGGTTCACGAGTTAGCGACACAAGTCAACAAAAACATTCTGGGTCAATCAACGGAGGATGGGAACTTTGCAAAACAGGGATGCTGTGAATTTTATTTCTATTTGTAAATTCTGTGCTACATGCCCTTTACATCACTGCGGTCTGTAGTACACCTAAGTATATGTGTGTGTATATGTATGTGTACGTGTGCATGTGGTGTGCACAGATTTGTATGCACACATCTTTCTCCCAGAGAGCTGGTCGTTACTCTTTTAGCAGCACATCGCAGCATATATGCTTTGCCCAGGGTCTCAGAAGTGCCGTCACAGCGCCCCTCCAGGGGGATTCAACCTCCAGGCACAGGACACAGGTCCCTCAACTTCCTCCTCTCGGCTAAAACAAACCAGGAGCCAAACCCCTCTGTCTGGCCCTAAGCCTTGGACCGATGCAGAGGGTGGGCCGGGTAGAAGGTGGTGTCTCCAACGCCAGCATTTCTGGTGTCCCATCAGCCGCAGGGCCCTGTTCAGTCTCCTCCCGTTCCAGGCCTCGCCCCTGCTGTCCTGTATCTGCATGCACGGTACGTGATTCCCTAACACAAACGGCATCTTGGAACGAGCTGGAGGAAGAGCTGAGCCAAGACCATAGGAAAGTTAAGGCAACCTTCTATTTTTAGGAACGTGGGGAGCCAGGTGGACCCTTTTCAGGTCTCCCCAGCCAGCACGCACGAGAGGAAAGTATTTCCCCTTCCCAAGTCCCTCCTCCCTTCCAGTCCAGGCCAAGGACAGGCCCGGGTGGGGACACTGGCAGAGAGAAGCACACGGGGACGGTGGAAGGGAGCCCTGCCCAGGGCAAGTTTAACCGGGACCAAAACCAGGTTTATTGTTCTTTTATTTTGTGTGCTCCGAAGGGCCCTGTGTTTAACATCAGCGGCTCGCACTCCGGCTAACCACCCTGGAGCCAGCTAGGCCTGTTGTTCCAGACCATTCATCCACCCGTGCTCATAATTTTCATTTTCAAAAATGAGATCATCTCCCACTTGATTCTACGTCTTCCTTTCTTCACCTGACAGTATCTCCTGGGTGTTTCCCCCCCATGAGCCCATGAAGACTGAACCTTTCCTTTCTGCGTCTGCATGACAGTGTCCCAAACTCACCCCCCAGGGGAGCAGGAGTGGGGGGAGGGAAGACCCTGCAGCTGGGGCATAGTGTTCACTTCAAATGCACCACTGGATGCCCCCCGCCCCCCGGTTAATCGCAGAGAGAAGGGCCTGAGGTCTTTTGCTCACTTCCCCAGGGAGAGGGGTCTGCATAGACCCCTGGTCCCAAGTCCCGGTCCAGAGAGCTCTCCTCCAGACTTCAGAAGTGGGCCTCAGGTAGAACCAAGCCAATCATCCTCTCATCACGACCTACTGAGAAGAGACACCCGAATGGCCCACTTGACCCTTCCGTCTCAGTCTCACGATATCTATTTATAAAATGAAAAACATCTGTCCACCCACCACCCACCCGAGAACTAGGACTCGGGCAATTGCTTCAATCCGCTGACGTGCCCCTTCCCGCTGCAGTAGCTACTGTCTCGAGTTGTTATCACCTCTCCGCACCTCTGAAATGACAAGAGCTCTCTTTCCCAGAAGCCTCCTGAAGTGTTTCTCGTGCCTTCTTGTTTCCGGTGGGGTTGTTCGGCCTCCCCTGAAAGCCCCGGAATGTTCTCCGGAGCTGAGTGGAATGATCAGACCCGTGTCTGTGAATCAGGGCAGGGAGAGCCGTGTCCACTCTAGCCTGGGCTGGTGTGGGCCGCTGACCCTTGTGACCACCTTATGGAGTGGTGACCAGCACTGGCTGCCCCCGACCTCATCTGTGTGAGGCTGACCGCCCCACTCAAGCCGTTGCACACGATTTGTCCGGAATACCGATTCCAAAGGGTAATTCCCAAGGATGAAGCATGTTTAGACTTTCTCGGGGGGCGAAATTCCATTTCTGTTGCCAATTAGTTCTGCTTGAGGACAGCTTTTCTCAACACCAACACGCTGGCCGCCCGGCCTTGAGTTCTGTTGACTAGCTCCAAGTGGGGTGGGGGGGGGGGAAGTGATTTTTCTTTCCTTCCTCCACCCCCAACAGTGAAACCCCGCTGTTCGTGATGAAAGGAGTCCTGGGGAACGTTTCGTTTTCCTTGTCATGACTCCAGGAAAGGCCATGAAAATCATCAGTGGGCCCCACAGGTCATCGCTGACTGGAGAGAGCAGTTGGCTACCCCCGCGTCTGTCACCACAACCTGTCAGTCCAGCGTCTTCTAATGACACCTGCTCCCCCAGGCCTGCGTGGGGCAGGAAGTGCTGGGGTTGTCTGCGTGTTTCTCTTCTTTCCCAGGTGGCAGGGTGCTCCTGGCAGAGGGGGTTTCAGCACAAGGGAGAGGCTGGGAGGCCACATGGCAGAATGGTTTGTCATGTGGCTCCAATGCCCACAGCCTGCACCAAATCCCACCATCCCCGTGTGTGGCCGTGAGCCTGGGGCTGCGGACTTGAGCTCTTGGTGCCTCAGTTTCCTTATTGTAAAGCGATGACCACGGGCTTCCCCCTGAGATCGATGTAAGGATCACAGGGGTTCATACCCTTGGAAGTGGCTCCGACCAGGTGTAACGTCACCAACGTGAGCTTTTAGTGTTTGCACGCGACCCTCCCACTCTTCTTCTGCTCACACGTGAGTCATATCTTCAGCCAGTCGCTCCTGCTGAGATCAGTCCCAGCCTTTTGTGATGGCAAACGCTGCTGCACCGAACAACCAGTGGCTTTGTGTGCCCAGCCCTCCCCGAAGGTTTGCGCGCCCCACGATGACCTTGGCTCTGGACCTTCCTTCCTGGGGCCTCAGAATGAAGAGCGGTGTGCCGGCCAAGGGCCAGCCCGTGCGGCGGGCAGGGCGGGAGGCAGGACGGATTCCTCCTGAGTCCCTCAGGGAAGGAAGGTCCTATGGTGGCGGGCCCTCCAGTCCCCTGGCTCCTTGCAAATGCCCTGAAGCATTCTGGAGAGAGGACATTCGTGCCACACAGGTTTTGCCCACCCTTTGTGATCCTCTTCCTCCAGGAAGCCCCCCTGGGGTCTTCACTCCAACACCCTGGATTGTCTCTGTATGGATTTTGCACCCCCAGGTGCCTAGTTCCATTTCAGATGAAGGGGGACAAAACCTTAGATGTAGAATTAGGAGGGCCAGATTTTGTTCCTGACTTTTTTATTTTTTGAAGATTTATTTTATTGTTTGAGAGAAGGTGAGAGAGAGAAGGAGGGTGCAGAGCAGTCTCCATAGTTGTACATTATTAGTTGTGACAGTTACATTCCACACAGGTGGATGTGGGAGCGTGCAGGGTGGGAACTGAACTGGGGACCTCCCGCATGGGAAGCGAGAACCTTCGCCACCATCCTGGTGGTTACCAGTTGCGCTGCAGTTGAGCGTATGGGTTTGCAGGGGCCGGGGCTGGGGTTTGATCCCTGGACCTTGAGCTTGCAAGACAAGGGCTCAGCCTACTGAGCTATCCTGGCATCCCAGCCCTGACTTCTTAGTGCCACCACCCATGTCACCCCCTTGGCCTCCGTGTCCTCATCTGTGTGGAAAGGATAACAATAATGGTACTAACTTCTGAGGAAGGTTTTTTCTGGGTCTCGGCTATGTAACATGTATGAACTGTTGGACCCTGTGTTGGGCACGAGAAATATGAGCGCCTGTTAGGAATGTCGCATCTATGGGAGGGTCCGGGTCTCACCTCGGCTGCCCACGGGACCATGGGTAATGGCAGGCAGCAACGTCTGCGTTGGAAGGAGTCCAACCTAACTGTGTGGCCTTGGGCACAAGTGACCGCTTTCGAACTGAGTTTTCTCTCGAATTGGGGGTTCTAATGCTACCTATCACGCAGGTTTGCTGTGAGAGTTCAACACAGCAAAGCACACGAGGCTTTGGGGATAGCAAGTGCTCGCTAAGTGGTGGCTTGTGCTGATACTGCTAATCATCAGTATTAACCATTGTGAATATCCTCCCAGAACCTGGCACGGTGGTGTGCACGTGGCCGGTGCTTCGTGGATACAAGGGGATTTGACTGACTAGGCCAATTCCACTTGTTAGAAAGTGGGGTCTGGGGAGCCATTGAGAGAGGGACCCATTTCTCATGTTGCTGACCCCATAGGAAGAACAGAGGAAGACGGCGGATATGACCTGCAGTTACTGTCCTCTGCTCCACCCTGTGAGATGATGGACCAGGCATTATCACCCCCAGTTTACAGATAAGAAAACTGGGGTCCCGAGAGAGCTGACCCACTTTTCCTGACTCTCAGAGCAGTGGTCTTCAGCCTGACCCTCAGCCCCATGCAGGAAACGGCCGCGGGGGCGCGAGCCAGTGTCCCCCCGTGGCCGGAGCCTGTGCACATTTCTGACATTTTTGCATCTTGGGACAAAGGGTGAAGAAACTCAGATGAACTGTTCTGGTTTCCTGGTGGACACTCCTGACCCAGGTCGGGGATTTTTGCTGTTGGATTGTATCTAAGGGTGGTTTTGCCTGTATGTTGTGACTGTTTCCCCTCCAATCTACTGGTTCCTTGCAGAAAATCCAGACAGAGGAAATCTAAGGATGGCCTTAGGAATTGTTTGAGGGCAACAGGTGGGCCAGAGGGCTCCCTGCACCCTTGATGCTGGCCCAGGTCCCTGCACTAGCGAGTGGATAATCACTGCCTTCATATGTCCTTATTCCACGTGTCCTCTTCTCTTCTAAGGATGCCACTCATTGGACTTAGGACGACTCTAATCTCGTATGACCTCATCTTAACTAATTACATCTGCAAAAGACTATTTCCAAAGGTCACAGTCTAAGTCTCTGGGAGACATGCATTTTGGGGGAACACTGTTCGCTTCACGACACCACCTAATCAGCGTTAGCTGTTATGTTATGAATGCGCCTGTTACCACAGTGCTTATGCAGCGCTTACTACGTGCGGGCACTTTTCTAAGTTCCTTTCTTTCCTTCTCCCATTTAGCCCTCTTCGCAACCTTTGCAGTGGGTTCTGTGATGAGTCCCAAGGTCACACAGCTGGTAAATCAAAAATCTGGAGCTCAGACCCTTTTCTTTTCGACTACAAAGCTGGCAAGGTTTCAAGACCCCCAATCGTGTCCCTGCCCCAGCCACCTGAGCCACACTGTCTCCTGGCTCACCAGTCACGTCTCCCCAAAGTAGCCGTTAGAAGGGGGAGAAAGGGACTCTGGTCCTGTGAGTGGCAAATGCGAGGCTGTGTCCTGTCTCGGATCACTGGGGCCTGGCTCTCCTGTGCTGAGGAAGCGGGCGTGACCTCCGTGTGTGTACGAGCGTGCCGGAGGCACACATTTCATCCCTGACATCTGGGAACATTTCAGGAGTCTTGACTTGGGGCTATACACTGAAAAATGGTCCATTAAGGTGTGATTTATTTGACACCGAGACAACGCCACTAAGTGTTTTCAGAGTGGTTCGCTCTGTTGGGTCCGCAAGCCCTGACTTCTCGGGCCAGGCCTGGCCAAGGCCCTCACGGATGACGGCGAGGGGACAGGGGGCCTGGCGGGGCTGGAATGGAGTCTGACAGAGACAGACGAGCGTGCTGCCGCACAGTGTACAGCAGTTTACGTGTTAACACGCCTGGGTCGCGGCCGTGGAAAGAACTTGCTTTGGCTGATGGGAGATGTGTGTCTTAGGAGTCTCTGGGAGCCATGAGCTCGGAGTCAGGAAGGAAGGACTGTACTTTCCAACAGCTGTGGCTTTGGGGCCAAGAAATAGTGCTCTGTCAGCAGGGAGAGCTGGGGGGGCCTTTTCCTGGCCAGCGAGTGGGTTGGTGGTCTCTGGGGTGATCTGGGGTCCCTGAAGGACAAAGCCAGCCTCCAGGGCATTGCTGGGGGTGGCTGGCCAGTGTGTAGGAGCCAGTCACAGCAGAGAGTGCTGCCCCAAAGCCAGGCCACCTGGGTTCAAACCCTGCTTCCCCCCGTCAACTGCGGGGCCTTAGCTAGCCCCTGTGTAAAATAGGAATCACAGCATTCCCTGCCTGTGGGCTGGGGTTTTGTGGGGACTCCCTGAGCTAATAATGGCACAGAGCGAGTTCTCATTCATGCTGACCAGTGCTGTCATGCTGAAGATAAGGTGGTGGAGTATAGAGAAGAGCCAAAGCTAGGATAAGAAAGAAGCGGCACCACGGAATTCTGCCTGTGGTTCAAGGGCCAGGTTCCTAACTTGCCCAGTGCACGCGGGGCAGGCGTCTGGCTCCTCGTGCCTGCCCCTCAGGGCAATTGGGAGACCCGCTCCGATGGTGGTTGTCACCCAGCTTGGGTGGCCCATGAGCCTGGCATTTGAGAAGCCATGGGATCAGCCGGAGTGAGGAAGACCAAGGAGGAAGGCTGGGCTTACCTCCCAAACTGCTGCCCGTTACAGGTGAGCTGCCTGTGAGCATCCAGGGGCGGATTCACAGCCCCAGCTTAGTAGTGAGGGAAGGACGGACGCTGGCCGTGTGGCCTTTCTGCCCAGGTGGCTCCAGCCCCGGCTGAGACAGATGCGCGCCTTGATGGGCGGTCAAGCCTGGGCAGTGCGGGGATCCACCTCGGTGTGAAGGCTCCCGGGTCCTGTGATGTGTGTCCGGGTCTAAAGTCTGTTCTGGCTCGGACTCAGACATCTGTTGCCATATGGAGGCTGCAGCCTGACCCCTCCCCTTTGTCCCTGTCACCCCCAGCCCTGACTGACGGCCCAGGGGCTGCAGCCAGGCCATGGTGCTCATGCCAGCTGGCTGCGGCTGTGCCGTGAGGGTCAGTTTCTGGGGCTATCAAATGCTGCGGCTATCAGCTTGTTTGTCTCCATGGCGCCAAGCCCGGCCAACTTTTGGGCATCAGCAGCCCCGTGGGGAACATAATCCACGAAGAGGGGACAGCAGTGTGTGTGGCCAGGAGGCAAAGGATGCTGAGCGCTCTGGCAGCTCTGAGCACGGATCCTTGGGAGCCCCAGGAAGAACTGGCTGGTGAAGTGAAGACGGGGGTAGGGTGACTCCTTGCTGAGGGACTGTCCCAGGGGTACAGTGGGCACTTGGCTTTGGGGCCGCTGCTCTGCACAGCTTCACTCTGAGCTGCCCCTTGGGTTTTCTCTTCTGATTCTGTGATCTCGCTGCTCCAATAGGACCATTCCTTCTCTCATTCATTTCCTTGGTCTTTGCAATGAACCTAAAGTTAGGAGGTGCGAATCTTTTGCCCCTTTTTAGAGGAGGGTACACACGGCAGTGGCCCGTGGGTGCAGAGCTCTTGAGGGGCCGTGGAACGTGTAGTTATCTGCAGCTGTGTTGGTTATACGTGGCCCCAAAACTTAGCCGCTTAAAGCAACACACGCTTACGGTTTCCAGCCTCTGAGGGTGGGGGGTCCCAGCAGGGCGTGGCGGGGTCCTCCACTTCAGAGGTTCTCATAGGCTGCAGCCATGGGCTTGGCGGGCTCCAGTCATCTCCAGGTTCAAGTGGGGCAGGCTTGCTGGGTGGTGTGGGCAGCATGTCGTGCCTTGTGGGCCCTGGGCCTGGGGCCTCGGTTCCCAGCTGGGCGGCTCACTTTGTCCAAGTGAGCCAGCCAAGAAGGTGCGTGTGTGTGTGTGTGCACGCATGTGTGTGGAAAGAGCTGAGTCACTGGTTTTTAAAACCTTACCTTGGAGCTGACATCCCATCATTTTGGCCACATTCTATTCAGTAGAAGCCAATCACTGGGTCCACTCACACGTAAGACGAGTGTGATCACCAGCAGATGGGATCCCCGGGGCCACTTCTGAAGCTGCCCACACTAGGGCCAAACCTGGGTGTGAACCCAACTGGGTCTGAGTCCAAAGCCTGTGTCCCGAGGAAGTTGGGAAGAGAATTCCTCCTTCCCAGTCCCGGAGAGGGGCCCCGGGCTGCTGCCGCTCAGATCAGAGTCGGAATGGAACCTCGCGCTCACTTTGTCCCTGGACTCTCGCTGAGCGCCAACTACAGCTCACACACTGAGCAGGACCGGTGTGGTCCCGCCCACAGGAGCGTCTCTCCTGGTGACTGACATGGGGCTGCCCATTTACTCACACTCTCCCATGCGTGTGCGGAGAAAAATGTCTTTTTATTTCCTGTAACTGATCTGAGCTTTCTCACAAACCCCAGTCCCAGGGCAACAAGGAAAAACTCCAGATTTAGTGTAATCTGGTCAGTTTAATCGGATCACTTCGGCCTTGATGTAATGCCCAACTCCGGTGTCCTGCTCCCTCCTCAGCCCCTCTCTAGGATGGTGTCATCAGCATCTGTGTCTGGGGGGGGTCTCCTGATGATGAGACTCCCGGGTGGGGGGGACGAGGTGGGGTCTGCAGACATGTCTGTCGCCAAAAGCTGGGGCTTGTCCTCATTGCCTTTGTGGCTGCAGCTGGTGGCGGAAAGAACCAAGCTTCTTGTCTCTACCTTGGCTGGGACCCCCTCATCCCCACTGCATCTGGGCCCTGCCCAGGCCGTCACCCCCAGCCCCTGCCACGTGTCCCCACCTGAGAACACATGGGGCCCCATCCTGGCCGTGGGGGGACCCTGTGCAGCCAGGGAAAGTGGAACATCAGAGCTTCCTTCCTTTCAACCTGCTGTATCTCCAGGGTCCCCACCTGCCCTGGTGGGTGATGGTCTCCATGCAGCTTCTTCCTTGAGCCCTGGAGGGCCAGCGCCACCCCCTGCTTGTGGAGCTGACTCCCCTTGTATAAAGAAACACGAATAAACAGAAGCAGCGGGCATGTAGGATGCCGATGATACGCCAACGCCCATCCTAAGCACCCCACACACCGACTGACTTAATACGCACTCCCAGCAACTCTGTGCAGAAGTACTCTTAGTCCCATTGTACAGACGAGGCAAGTGGGGCCGAGAGAAGCGACATAGCTTGCTCATGGTGACACAGATAGCAAGTGGCAGAGTTGGGATTTGAACCCAGGAAGCCCTGAGTCTGTGCTCTTCGCTATTGTCTTCCTACATACTCTTGTCCTCTCTGGGCTGAAGAGAGAGGGGGTGGCCTCCCTTCTTCTGTGCACTGGCTCCTTCTGTCTAGATAGCACCCCTGGGGTCATGGCTGAAGGGAGACCTTGTCTACCTACTCCAAGGTTTGGGGAAATCTGTGCCTTTGTCATGTTAATTGTGAACTAAAGGACTTTTAAAACCTGTTTTCTCACAGTGGTGGCTTTAAGTCTACTGTCTCAAGACAGAATCCTTTTTTTTTTTTACGATTTATTTTATTTTATTGTTTGAGAGAAGATGAGACACAGAGAAGGGGGAGGGCCCAGAGCAGTCTCCATAGCTGTACACCATTAGTTGTGACATAGTTTCACTCCACACAGGTGGATGTGGGGCCACATGGGGCAGGAACCAGACGAGGGGCCTCCCGCATGGGAGGTGAGAACCTTCACCGCCATCCTGGTGGTTACCAGTTGGGCCACAATTCAGCACGTGGGTTTGCACGGGCCGGGGCCTGGATTTGATCCCCAGACCTTGTGACTGCAAGGCAAGTGCTCAACCTGCTGAGCTATCCCAGCACCCCCGGCAAAATCTATTTTGGTTACTAGGAGCTGAATGTTGCCATGGTCCTGCTCTGTATTCCCCGGTACAAGTCCAGGCCTTCCCATCAGTATGAGGACCCACAGGGGAGGGCTGTTTACTCAGAGAGGCAAAGAGGAAATGACACAGTAATATCCTTCAAACTATTACCTGTTGCAGAAACAATCACACACTTAATTAGTCACAGTTGTGCTAACTGTGCTTCCAGAGAGACAAACAGAGCAATGGGGGGTTGTGTAATAATTGTCACAGTCTGCTCAGGCTGCCATGACAAAGTCCCATAGACCGAGTGGTCACAGCCTCCATTATAGCTCAGCCTCGGAGGCCCAGCCTCAGTTTCCACAGCTGGGGAAGAAAGAGGTGCATCTGTCTCCTCCGAAAGGGAGAAGCAAGCCGCTCTCTAGGGGCTGAGCCAGCATGCTGCAAAGGCTGAGTCTCACACGAGAGCAGCTGGGGACAGCAAGTCATGACCTGCCCCTGCCCGCCCCCATGGTGGAATGAGGCAGAAGTTCTGAGGGCATCCCAAACACCCCTCTCTCTCCTCCATCCTCCTTCCTTCCTGCCCTGGTCTAAGCTGATCCAAATAAGAATGACACAAACACTACCTCCATAACGACCATTTACTAGGTCAGGCATTGTGAAAGCAGTTGTAACATCGAATTCTAAGCAATAGCCTTGCACCATGCGGAGTAGTATTATCCCCATTTTATAGAAAGGAAAACCGGGGCTCAGAGAAGTTGAGCAATTGGGGTCCATGATGACATAACAAGAATGAGGCAGGCTGAAGTTTGTCCCCAGCTCTACATGATTCCAACGCCTTCACTATCCTCCCACGGCCGCTATGCTTTTCAGGTTCTTGGACGGGGTGGGAGGTCAGGGGGCGGGGGGCACCGAAGCATTTGCCCCAGAAAGAAACTTCCGGAGCCAGACTCCAGAAATGCCCGGAGCTGTTAGTTCCGTGTCACGGTCCACGCCCTCCCCTCACTGAGAAGGGGCCAGGCCAGTCTGCTGAGCTTGGGTGAGGACGTGCTAAGAACTGAAAGCAGAAACCCAGTTTTGAAATGTTGTAGGTCAAGGCCGGGAAGTTCCCTCTGGGAATCGGGTGGAGGTTCTTGTCCATTTAACTGGAGTGGACATGCGCTGGGAGGTTGGTGTTGCGCGTTGGTGGCTAATTGTTCCCTCCCAGGGGTATTTACGTGTTATGCCAGTTTTTAAACAAACTTGAACCAAGCTAGATTCAGTGTGCCAGGAAGACAAGGGAAAAGCATTCATCGAAACTTTGTCATGGGGGGAATAGAAGGAGATTCCAGACAACTTGCCCCTGTAGGACTCTACTCATCACAGACACGGCTCAGGAGGGCTCTCCCAGGCTTCTGCGTTTGAAGAAACGGGTGTCCTTTCTCTGCCTTCTAGGCCTCTTGTCTTGGCCAGATCGAAGAAAAACAAAAACAAAGCCCCAGATGTTCCCACTGTCATATCAGCCAAACCGTTCGTTGGTGCCCATGCTGGGTCTGACTGGGGGAAACGTGTGCATAAGAGGATTCTGAGTTGCAAGAGACGAAACCCCAACTCCTACTGGCTTCAGCAAAAGAGACAATATATTGGCTCGCAGACTTTAACAGTCTAGGGTTAGGTTTAGCTTCAGGTGTGGCTGGATCCAGCGGGGGCCCTGAGGGGGTGGGTCTTAGGGCTGGTTTTTAGTGACCTGGCCCGGAGGAGATTTCCTTGTCTGAACCTGTCACCAAGGCCATGAGATGTGGCGATCTGAATGGACCTCAATGGTAAGGGATCACTGACCCTGAGAAACCTGGGGTGCTGTTGGGAAAAAGGTCAAATCAAAAGAGAGCGCTTAAGCTTTGTTTGATCCAATGAGATCTTAAGCCATTTCAAGCTTTGAGGAAGCTGATACAGAGCATCTGGGCTGGGATGGCAAATATGTGATGCCAAACGTACCATTCTTTCCCATCACTCACTTCACAGCAGCCATTGCCAATCGATCACAGCGCCCTTCCTAGTGAGCAAAACGCAGCCTCAGAGTCCATCTCAACACTCCACCAGAAGCAAGCCGTGTCCACCAGCTGGTGTTAGAACGTGAGCCGCAACCTACTGGCAGTTTCTGTCCCAAGCCAGTGGCGATGCGGAATCCGAAGCTGTGCGTATCAGCGGGTTTGCCCGGTGTCATGCAAGAACTCAGAGACCGAAGCCTCCGGACTCTCAGCCAGCTACCTTTCCAGGGGGATTCGGCCTGATTCGAGCCCTGAGAGGAGACCTGTCCCTCAGTGGAGAGTTCCACTCCAGCTAGCAGCTGCACGAGGTCAGAGGTCACCAGAAAGCCCAGCCACCGACTGGCCTCTTGCTCAGAATATTGCTGGGAGCTGAGTGCACCTCAGTGGGCACCCAGGCAGGATGGTGCCCATCAAACCACTTGCCAATGCAGAGACTCAGTGGGGCGTGGGTACCCCACCTTAAATACAGTAAAGCCCGGTAAAGTGCCCTACCAGACATATGTTCTCAAATGGGGGTGATGCTGAAGTGGTTCCCTTCTGGGGCTCAGGGCTGTCTTGGAGGGGATAACGGATGGCCGGCCATCAGTCTAAGGAAGCCAGAAAGTAGAGAGGAAGTCGTGAGCTAGTCTGCTCCCAGCTCAGCCACAGCCAATCAGGCAGGAAGTAGGGGTCTGTGCCGTGGAGCCAGCTACTCATTTGGCTGTAGGGAGGTATGTGGGGTGGCTGTCTGTCCTGACCTCACGGCGCCTGCTGTTTTCATGGGCTGCAGAGTGCCAGGCATTATCTCAACTCAGATTCACAAGACGGTCCTATGAAGTAGGTGGGGCTGTTCCCTATGCATGGACAGAGGCTTGGAGGAGTGGAGTAGCACTGCCCGTGGCCACCCTCGAGTCGGGGCAGAACCGAGCACCAGGTAGCTCTGGTTCTGACCCGGCCGCACACCCGGGCTGGTGGGCGCCGTGGAGAAGCTCAGAACAGGGTGTGCATCACTTAAGAAGCATTAAGCACATTGTGCCCAGCACTTGGGGGATGCCACCCTGGAGGCGGAATAACATAAATAAATGCCTGTCGAGATTCCCCAATTGAGCTCAGGGCCCACAAACAGTCAGCAGGTTGAGAACTTCTGGTCTACAGCACAAGCCCCTCCCCTGCCCTGCCCCCCACCCACTGTACAGGTGAGAAAACTGAGGCTCAGAAAGGAGCCCTGACTTACTTGTCACATCGCCAGTGAGTGTGGAACCAGGGCTGGAGTCAACATCTCGGTTCCGGTTCAGCTGACTCCCCTGGGGGCCCCGAGAGAGAGGCAGGACCCGAACGGTGGGCGGCTCAGTGCGGGGGCTTCGGAGAGGAGGGTGCGGGCTGGAGAAACGCCCTGGGCCCGACGCCTCCATTACTGTTCGTGTGGCAGCACCTGCCGTCAAACCCAAGCCTGGCACGCGAGAAGCACTCAGGGTCACAGATGGGGCCACTTATTACTCCTGCTTACTGACTTCCCTTTGGAAATGTACTTTGCATTCTTTTTGGCTTTGCCCTTCTTCAGGGGATCGGATGCTGCCCAAGGCAGCCGGGTCTGATGACAAACACAGACATTCTTAGGTAAGCGGGACACACCCCGCCTCCCATGCGTCTGGCAGAGGCTGGAGGGAGAGCCATGCTTGCAGCTAATCCTGCTCTTGGTCAGAAGTCAGCTCCTTGCAGCTCCCAGGGGTGTCTGGATGGGCTGCTGATTGCAGAACCAGCTGGAAGGGAACTGTGAGGGCAGATATGGCCGCAGCCAAGGCCCACGGCCTGCAGTCTCGCTGCAGTGCCTTGGGAAAGATGCCACACTCAGAGCCCAGCAGTCGCAGGTTCAAATCCTGAGGCCACCTCTCATGGCTAAGCCGCTTTGCCTGGATGAGACTCGGTTTACCCCCAGGAGGGCCCTGAGCAGTGAGGCACTGCCTGTCGAGCAAACGTTCTCTGTCCCCATTGTCAGCTGAACTCACTGTGCACAGCTGTGCTGTGGGGACCCAAGGGAAATGGAGCATGTATTTCTGCCCCATCACTGCCTGACCCTTGCCCTTCAGCCCTAGGAGTTCCTGGCTTCACCCTTTGTCCAACCTCCAGAGACAGACTGTTAACAGCAGTTCTGAGATGGAGAAGGAAGCAGTCGGCGTGAGGACAGCGTGTTCCAGCAGCCGAGTCCTAACCCCTTGTCACTGGGATGCGCAAGCCCCCACGGCTTTGAATCCTGAACTCCCCCCAAGGGCTTCCGCCTGCTCTGCTGTGGTCTCTTTGGGTTCCGGGGATCATAAATTTACACTAACAATTTCAGGTTAACAAAAAAGGGGGAATGCATTGGAAGGTTATAGAGATGTTCCTTTCAGTTATATAAACAAACAAACACACCAAACCCCAGAAACATCTAATAAAACTAACGTGAAAAGTCTAACAGTGGGGTGGATTTCAAGTAAAGTTTGATCCAGCCACTCAACCCAATCAGGGGACCCAGAGCGCCACAGCACCTACCCCTCTGCCACCCCAGAATGGCTATCCCAACTCCAAATGTCCATGACCCTTCAGCTCAAGTATCTACACCCACTGGAATGTCCTTCCGTTTCTCTTGATTTACATTCCCGGGGGAGGGGATCTGATATCCAAGCCCTGGAAGTTGTACGTTTCTGGCCAGTGAGTAGACGGTGTCTCCTGGGTGCCGTGTCCAAGGCTTGATCAGTCCTCAGCGGCCGGGGGTCACGTGCCCGCTCCATCTCAGTGGAGGCAGCTTACCTGAGAAGGGGCCACGGGCCAGTCAGCCACCCCAGTACCTTCCCAGAGAAGTAGGGAACCCAGCCCCTGAGTCCCCAGAGACTGCAGTTCCTTGCTGGCATGGAGACTCTGTAAAGCATTCTGTTTTGTTCTGAATTAGAAATTTTAGGAAAAATTTAGGTCTGGTTTAGGTTAGATTTTTTTGCCTCATTATTCCCTGAGGCTGTTTTTCTGCTTCGTTCTGGAGAAGAAATTCAGACTCGGGTCCCCAAGACATCAGCCAACAGCCACATGTGTCTACCATCCGCGAGCCTGTGATCACTGTCAGATGGCTGTAACAGGCGGCCGGGCCGCCTCTCCAAACAAACTCCGCATTATTTTATTGCTGTCATACCAGGAAAAAGGTTTGATCTTCAAAACAATGCATCTACGTCATTGATTAGGCTGGAAGAACTTGTTTGGCCATATTTAGAACCCACAAGAAGGTTAGAGAATAAATTTAGGACTGAACTTTGAGCTTGAGGGCCAGTGGCTCTGTTTGGCCCTGGGAACTTGCTAGCTCTACATGCTACCTTGAGTTTGGTTGAATTCTCCTTCTGACACCTGGGAATTCCTGTAGGATAACATAGCTTTCAAGAGGACAACCTGGTATCTAAGCCCGTCTCTACTACATAGAAGCTGTGTGATGCTAGGAATGCATTTAACCTCTCTGAGCAATAGTTCCATCATCTTTTTAAAAAGGGGAGAGGGTAATAATAACATCTGCCTCATGGGATATCATGAGGATTAAGATCTTTGTGTGTGTGTGTGTGGTAAAATATACATAACATTAAAGTGACCATTTTAACCATTTTTAAATGTACAGCTTTCTGGGATCAATTACATTCATACGATCGTACAATCATCACCACCATCCATTTTCAGAACTTTTTCATCCCCTCACCAACTGAAACTCCGTCCCCATTGAACAATAGCTCTCCGTTCCCCATGCCCTCAGCCCATTCTAATTTCTGTCTCTATGAATGTGACCATTGTAGGCACCTGATATAAATGGAATCATACAATACTTGCCTTTTTGTAACTGGTTTATTTCACTCAGTATAATGTCTTCAAGGTTCATCCATCTTATAGCACATGTCAGAATTTCTTTTCCTTTTCAGGCTGAATGATGTTCCATTGTATGCACGAATGGCATTTTGTTTGTCCATTCACCTATCAATGACACTAGGGTTGCTTTCACCTTTTGACAATTGTGAATTATGCTGCTGTGAACATGGGTGTGCAAATGTTTTCACTTCTTACCTGGAGTAACATTAAGATAGTTTACAGAGAGTGCTAAGCCCATGCTTGGCATATTGTAGTACACATTCAACATATTGTAGCTCATAAAATCAGTATTAGAAAAATAGTGAGTGAGTCAACATAGTGTAGCTAATAAAATCAGTATTAGAAAAATGGTGAGTGAAAATTTAAACAATGCAAATTAAAGAATGAGATGATTTTTTTGCCTGTCAAATTAGTAACAACTAAAAGGTAATAATCCTTAATGCAGCTGGGGTGTGGTGAGATAGAGTCTGTCATACAAATCATGAGTCATCTTTCTGGAAAGCAACTCGCAGTGCTAAATATGATACATCCAGGTTCTTGGAAGCGTTCATACCATTTGACCCAATAATTCCACTTCTGAGAAATCATCCTAAAGACAGAACATCGAATGCAGACCAAGATTTGAGTCTAGAGAAGCTTGTTATAGCAATCTTTGTAAGTGTGGAAGCAACCTTTATTCCTATCCATAGGGAACAGTTTAAAAAATGTTGGTGTAGCCCTGCAATAGAACCTTTTGCAGTTATTAAAAATGCTTATGAGAATAGTGAAATGTAAAATGTGTATGCTATGTGGTTACATGGAAAACAAAGCAATAAAAATTTTGTATACTTATCCTATAAAAATAGGTACCGTTCATTGAGCATTTACTATGTGCCAGAAACTCTGCTAAGCTCTGTGTGTACTTTCTCCCATTTCCTCCTCCCACAACCCAAAAGAGGTAGGTACTGTTATGACTCCATTTCACAGATGAGGAAACAGGTTCCAAGTGGTGACGTGAGGCTCAGGAGCACATAGCCAGCAAGTGGCAAAGCTGGAATTCAAACTCTTAGGCTCCAAAGAGTGGAAAAGGAATGAAAAGAGCTATGCACTAATAGCTCATCATGGCTCCTTGAAAGCATAGGAATGTTACTTTCTTCCTCATACTTGTATTTTTCCCCCAAACTAGGGTGGGGGTGGGGTGGCGGGGGGGTGGGGTGGAGGAGAATATTAGATAAAAAGAGAAGGATAGATAATTACCTCTTGCAAGCAGACATCTTTGCAGCGAAAACATCCACGTCTCGTGTCTCATGTCATAAGCTCAGTTTGTGTTCCATTTTTTTCCTGCATAAAGTAGAGCAGAGTGTCCTGGCTGTGTCTTCTGGCTGATTGCTTAATACTTTTGGACACACACATATACACACACACACATGGCCCACGCCGGAGACAGGAGAGGAGACAAAAAACAGCAGTAGCCAGAACTCTGCTAGATCCATGCAGACTGTTCAGGGCACAGCTCCCCAGAAAGCAGAGCTCAGTGAAATAAACATTTTTCCTGTGAGAAGAGGCTGAAGGCAGAGATCTTAACAGCCCCCCAATTCACTCCGTGTCCACTCTGAGTGGCTGGCATCCGCACGCCCATCTTGATGCACTTAGAGTCACTTAGCAACTGCAGCGTGCTTGTGTCTGGCTGGCTTTTCCCACTGTGCACCATGCCAGGGGCGTGGGGCAGGCGGGCAAGGAGCAGCGTGTCCCCACTCCTCCAGCTCCCCACAACTTCTTGGGGCCCCCAACGTTCTTTTCATGGTAAACCATCGCTAACTAATCTAAACTGGAGGCCTAAGAATTGAAGCTCTTTTCTTGGCAAAGTCTCCGTTCGTTTAGTCCCAGAGACAAACTGCAGGAAGAATTTAGAATCGGGGACTTTTGAAGACATACACATGTGAGGCCTGAGTTATCTCAAGTACCCGGAGCTTCGCTATCCAGGCAAAAATTCATTGACAAATTCATTCACTCACTTGCTCACTTAACGATGGTTCGCTAGGCCACTTCCTTTGTACAAATTGGTACAAAGCTAGTGTAAGATAGCACAAGGCTGCTGGAAATACGAGTCACTTGTTCACCCATTTGTGTCTCCGGAAGCGACTTACCAAAGGCCTCCCAGGCGCCAGGCTGGGCCTTAGCAGTGGACCCCTTCTGAGAGCCCAGGTTCTAGCTGGGGTGACGCGACAGACCACAGGCAAGGAAATTGCCACGTGTAGAATATCAGATGGTATTCCATGCTAAAGAGAAAAATAAAGCAGAAACGGGGGATTGAGAAATGGAGGGGTGCAGGGGTGGTCCCACTTAGATGAGGGGCCAGGAAAGGCCTTACATGGAGGTGATATTTAAGTCACAACTTGCTGGAGATAAGGGGAGATAATTTAGGCGGTGCAGGCATTAAATAACAGTGACTGACAGAGCACCTGGTAAGTCGCTCTTCAATTATCTTTCAGGAATAATTGTGCTAATGAGCCTGTTTGTTGTTAGTGTGTCTTTAACACCTCGCTAAGGCCCCCACTGCCCCTTTGAAAATGCAGAGGCTTCACAGGCAGCCACACACTTGAACGTGGGCTGTGTTCAGTGTGACTGTTTTGCAGTTGCGGTTTGTTATTACTGATGGCAAATGACACCGGCTCTTCATTAGCAGCCACGATTAAAGAAAGTCTCCTTTAAAAATACACTTTTTTTGAAAAGCGAGCTGATTGAAAAAAGAAAAGTGTGAAGTAACTAGGATTCGGCGGGTACTCCAATGCGGGGGACATTGTGAGGGTGCTGCATGAATGAAATTCCGGACGCACTCACAGAGGGCACGACTCTCCTGCAGCTGTTCAGGGCCTGGCTGGGAGATGACAGCCCTGGTTCTGCCCGCCATCAGCGCCTCCCTGTGAGGAACGCAGGAAGGAGCCGGCGGTCCCTGTGGCCCTGCTGGGAACGGGGAAGCCGCTCAGAGCAAGGAGCTGCTGGGGCCCCTGAGGGCCAGGGCGAGCTTGGAGCAGGGCCACGGCCAGGCAGGGCCTTCCGGGGGAGGGAACGGGGTGGGCAGCGTGTGTAGCAGGGAGCAGAGCTGGTGGAGGAGGCAGACCCTTGAGAGAGACCACCCCAACTCTCTACTCTTCCCGTGACTACTGCTCACACGGCTGTAACACTTCCATCACTGTTTATTGGGCCCCGCTTTCCTGCATTCACTTGTGTGAGCTCAGCGGATGCACATGGTCGCACTGGGCCTGTCCTACAGATGAAGAATTAAGGGCTCGGGCCACGTCATCTATGCAAGGCCAAGCAGCTAGTAACAGTCAGGACTTTTTTAAAAAATTGAGAATCACATACCATACATTTCACCCCTTTAAAAGCATACAATTCAGTGGTTTTCGGCATATGCACACAGTTCCCATCACCTTAACCCCAGAACATGTTTGCTGCCCCCAGAGAAACCCGTTCCCCTGAGACATCTCTCCCATTCTCCTCTGCTCCAGGCCCCTGGCAAGCATCACCCTACGTCCTGTCTCTGTGGATCTGGCTCCTGTGGGCTTTTGTATCAATGGAATCATAGACTATATGGCCTTCTGTGTTTGGCTTCTTCACTCAGCATCATGTTTTCGAGATTCATCCGTGTTGTTACAGGACTTCTTTCCTCAATAGGGTTGAATAATAACCCACCGGATGGCTAGACCATATTTTGTTTATCCATTTGCCCGCTGACAACACTTGGGTATTTTCCCTTCTTCTCTGCCGTGACGACTGCTGCCAGGAACGCAGGTGCGCAGGGCTTAGTGGACATATGCTCGTTGCTCTGGGGTGTGCACGGAGCGGCAGCGCTGCTGGGAGCCTCACGCTCGCCCAGCTGGGGAACTGCCAACCCGTCTTCCGAAGCGGCTGCACGGCTTTCCGTTCCCCCCAGCAGGGCTTCCAATTCCTCCACATGCTCCCGAACACAAGGCCTTGACCTCAGGCTTGAGACAGAGGCTTAGAGGCAGAATCCTTAAAAAAAAAAAAAAAAAAAAAAAATTCCAGGGGATGCTGGGGAGAGCTCAACAGATTGCTTATTTTGTAATCTCAAGGTCCGGGGATCAAATCCTGGTCCCAGCCCATGCAAATCCGTATGCTGAACTGTGGCGGTGAAGGTTCCCGCCTCACATGCGGGAGGCCCCCAGTTTGGTTCCCGCCCCATGTGGCCCCACATCCACCTGTGTGGAATGAATCTATGTCACGACTAACGATGTAAACTATGGAGGTCTGCCATGGCGGGGCTGAGGTCTCTGCTCAGGGTGTCACAAGGCGGAGATTCCAGATATTGGTCAGGCTGAGCTCTTGTCTGCAGGGTTTGGGCCCAATCCCCCTTCCTTGCTCGCTGTTAGCAGCGACCACATTCAGCTTCCAGAAGCTTCCAGTGTTCCTTACCACATGGTCCCCATCTTCAAAGCCAGACAGAAAGAATCTCCCACACACAAATCCCTCTTAGGCTTTAAACTAAGGTGACCAGATTTTAACATTGGTAAAGTGGGACACCATTGACTGGGGGGAGGGGCTTCTTGATTAAAAATTTGGTCTATCTCCCGCCGTTCCCTAGCTTGTCGTGCATTCTTTCCAAACATCGGGACTTTTTTAAAATGCCACGGGACGCGGGACAAATTGTTAAAAATCGGGACTGTCCCGCCCAAAGTGGGACGTCTGGTCACCTGACTTTAAACCTCTTTTGCCTGGAAGAACATAATCAGAGGTGTCATACCTCAAGCAAGAGAGGATTCTTCCAGGACAACGGTCACTAGAGTCACCTTAATGTTCTGCCTGCCACTGAAGGCCTTGGGTTCTAACGATCAGGATCATGGTAGCTAGTCGTGCGGGTCCTTATTGCCTTTCATTTGCTCGGAGTGTTGTGGTTTCCAGGCTGACTCTACATCTGTCATCCTGTGGTAACCCAGCAGCGATGCTGTGAGGAAGAGACAGGTGAAGGTCTAGTTAGCCAGCTAGGGCTGGAGCCCAGATCTTCCGACTCCCAGCCCAGGGTTCTTGGTGCCCACAGCACCCCTGCCCCCCATTAGAACCTCAGACCTCATGACTGTGCTTGGAAGGGACGAAGCATCTGATTCCAGCCAGCCCAGCCCTCAGGGAGCACTTCCTTGTAAACTCATCACAGGGTCATCAAAACCCTAGGACAGGGACTGCCATGGGGCTGGGGGCACCTCATCTCATGAAGCAGGAAAACCAAGAAAGCCTGAGGGGTGCAGACTCCAAACAGCCTGTGTGCAGGAAGGCCCTGCTGGGCCCAGCCCCCAGCAGGGGAGGGGTCTGGCTGAGGCTGAGATGCCCAGGCCCCAGGCCCCCCCCCCAGGACAGTGGGGGGGGGGGCAGCCACCACTGTCCTGCGTCTCCATGTGCTCAGTGCTTTGCTTGAGACTCGACATGGGCGCCAAGCGTCAGCTCCTGATGGCCACGTCTTCCAGACTCCTTGTGGGGGTGCCCCTCCCTTTGATATTTAAACCAGGCCACGACCCCTGTGAGAAACCCAGGGCCTACCCCCTGCCTGCTCTCCCCACGATCCCCAGGGATGCCCGCGGGTCCTGGCATTTCTTCTAAGCACCTTTGGTTGATCTGCGCATTTTAAAAATTCTCTGTTCTTCTCCTAAAATTGCTCTTTCCCCCCTTCATCCCATGCCGGATGCTGCTCTGGTCCTTTCGTTCTTTCTGAAATATCGCCGACGCAAGGCTGCCGGGAGCCCGGACTTTGGAGACGTCTCTGTGAGCTCGTGTGAAAGAACCTGGTTCATTTAAGCTGACAGGGTCTCCTGGGTGTGGGGGCCGGGGGTCAGCTCACCAAAAATGGATCCAGAGTCAGGCCTGGAAGTGGGCCGGAACCAAGGGCTCGGGAAGCCCAGAGGGGCTCACAGCAGACCTTCCAGGCAGGGTCCCACCGTGGCTGGGATGAGTGAAACCGAGTCTTGTTCTATCTCCTGTCTTGCTCCGGTTTTTTGTTTTCTTTTTTTCCCAGAAAGGCTGCGTCTGGCTAGCCTGGCATGGGTCTGGTGTCTCTCCTTGGTGAGGGGCCCTGGACCAGTGTCCCATCAGACTAGCAGCAGTGGGCGAGAACTAAACGCCCCAAAGGAAACCAGGCTGCCATCAGGAAAGCTGGGGTAATGGGGACCCAGGGGAAGCGTATTTGGGAGGAAATTCTAGAATTGCCACCCTAAACTGTCATTGCCTGGAGAATTTCATGTGTTGTCCTCCCTCCCCCCACCTTCTCCACCTGTCTATCATCAACACCCACCTTACCGTGTTTTCTTCTTATTTGGAACAGCCTGCAGCCTCCTCTTCCATCCACCAATGGCTGGGGCCCACCTTGGCGCACCCCAAACCCCATTAAACTACTGGACTGAACAGTGTCTTGTGAGGCGTGGAACTGTGTCCCCCTAAACATGTTGAAATCTTATCCATGTGGACGTGTGCACACGGCCTTATTGGGAGGCAGGGTCTTTGCAGATGGCATGGAGTTAAGATGAGGTCATTATGATGGGCCTTCATGCAATAGGATCGGTGTCCTTATGATAAGAGGCAAACGCCTCACGCAGGAAGAACACCCTGTGACCACAGAGGCAGAGGTCGGAGAGATGCAGCTACAAGCCGCGAACTGATGGGCACCACCAGAGGCTGGGAGAAGCCAGCAAGGCCTCGCTCCTTCCTCGGGTTTAGAGGAGGGATCATGGCCTTCAGGCCTTCAGGACACAAAACCTTTCTGCCCTTTTAAGCCACCCAGTCTATGGTCTTTGTTATAGCAGCCACTGAAAATCAATACATGACCTCATGCCTCTGAGCCTTAGCAGCACAGAGCAGTAGGAAGAGCGATAGGTTATAGTTTGTTGGTTTTCCTTTTAATGAGGAGAAAAACACATGTCCTCTCAACTGTCAAGTCACCTAAGGGAATTTCCATAGCATCCATTTTATAAATAGGAAACTGAGGCTCAGAAGAAAGTTAGAAAGATGGACATGCTGGACCTGAACTTGGGTTTTTGCACTCCAAGACTTATTATACTCACCACCTTCCTTGTGAATCTGGGGACATGCATCTCACAGGTTATTGCAGGGTCCCAGAATCCTATTCCCAACATGTCACTTTTCTTTATTACGTGAGCTCCAAACTTAGTTCTATCTTTGTCTATGTCCTTGTGGGAACTACCTTTCCTGGCCACATTTTCTGTTATACGAGCCTCAGTAAAGCGAGGGCTCTTTTGCTACAAAATTGTCATTGCAAAATTGGAGGCTTTCATTACAAAATTGGCGATTTTCATTACAGAACTGGAGGTGCATCCCCACCAAAATCATCTCCCCATAGACCCAAGCAAGAATGTTTGGCACAGAAGGAATTAATTGATAAACAGCCTGTAGTACAAAAACTCCAGAGTTGGCCTGGAACGTTTTGCAACACTTTTGGAAACTCCAAGATGAGAATTCCAGCACCAGCTGTTTACGGGGCTAAGCCACACCCATATCCCACATTCATTGATTCCTGCACCCCCACCCCCCGCATTTACAGAGGCTGCGAGAGCAGGGCTGCAATACCCGGGGAGACCAGTAGGGGTCTTCTGCCAACAGGAAATCGATGTCATACTTCATGCTGAAGATTCTAGAAATTCAAGGTCTTGGATTCTAGAAAATAAGTCTGTTCCTTTGGGAGAAAATTCAGTCTCTTTACAATGTGGGTTAACCATCTGGCAAAAAGAGGTGTGAAAAATCTGACTTTTCCTGCCTCTCTTGAGCTGGGGCCAGGGTGCCTGGAACAGTCTCTCTCTCTCTCTCTCTCTTTCTCTCTTTCTCTCTCTCTCTCTCTCTCTCTCTCTTTTTCTCTCTCTCTCTCTCAAAGATAGCACCCAGAGGGAAAGGAAATTGCACATCGCATTGTTGAAAGAAAAACCAGAACAGCAGGCTGGTTTGATCTGTCTCTTGTAAATTGTTTACCTCTGGACGACCAGATGGCTCATCTCTTGTTGAACCCTTGGCCACTTCCCGCATGGTTAACAGCCTCTATTAGCAAACAAACAGGCCTCCCCCACCAGACCCCGGACCACGTGTCCCAGGGCCTGCTGCTGGGGGGGCCTTGGCCATTCCAGAAGGTTGACTCAGCCCCGCTGGGCTATGGATCCTCATGAGACATGGGGTCTAGTTTAGGCAACCAGCCAGTGGGGTGTGGTGGGCACAAGGAGCTGCAGCGAACACCCACCAGGCTCGCTCGTTCCAGCCCAAACCCCTCACCCACCTGTGTGCTCCTCCAGTGTGGACCCTGATCAATCGCCCCACTCACTCTTACCACCCACGTGCTCAAAGTTTCCCTCCTGCCCCGCCTCCACCTGGTTGAGTGAGTGTGGACTTCGGCTATAAGGGGTGAGGGGAGGTGGGGAGCCCTGACTTCTCCGCCTGCCTTCCTCACGGGCTGGGTGAGGTGGGTGAGGGTTGGTGGAAATGGGATGATTGTGTAAACTCTCATACAACTCCGGCCCCACACCTGCCTTTGCTATGACAAGCCCAGTTGTGATTCACTTTGGAGGGGTGGGAAAGGGGGGCAACAGGGTGCTCGTGCCTTCCGGGGAGGTGGGTAGGGAGCTCTTGGCCGTCCCTGTCTGGGTTCCACCCTCAGGCACCACTGAATGAGGCCTCTCCTTCCGGGCCTTCTGGGCATGGTGTGGGGTGAGGTTTTAATTCTGAGGGGGTCTGGAAGCCCCAAACCTGGGGTGGGGTGTAACAAAGCTGATGGACGTTTTTAAAGGCTCATCTGTTTACTGGTGGGGGCAGGGGGGTGGGTTGAGATGGAAGCTGAGACCAGTGAAGATGCCAGAGGCAGTGGGGGCGTGGCCCTGGGCCAGCGGGGTGGGGGGATCCTCCTCAGGGGCTTGGCTTCAGCGGCCAACAGATTAGAAACCTCATCTTAAAGGCGGAGGCAGCAGGCTCCAGACTCAGACACAGAAGGAAGATGTTGACAGACTTGGGCACATAAATACTGGAAGCTTCCATCACACACACACACACACACACACACATACACACCTGTTAAGAATGAGTTAAGAGATGAGTGAGGGGCTGGGAGAAAACCAAGAAGGGATCACCATCCAGGATTTACAGACAGCTCCCTGAAGTCCGAAGGGAAAACCTAGGTGACTGAACAAAGGAATATGAAGCGATAAATCCCAGGACAGGAGAGGCTGAAGACAATGGACATACGGCTCCCATTAGGGATCAGGGAAATGCAAGTGGATAAATGAGGCCCAGGCCCCACTGGGTAGGGGTCAGACTGAGGAGCGGAAAGTAAATGTGAGAGCTTGATCTGAAATCCTTGGGTGGGGGAAAGCCTCCCCTCCAGACACCAAGTGGGGGCTGGGGGTCCTACTGTTATGACGATACAAGCATGTTTCCTGCCAAGGGTGCCCCTCCTCTTACAGACCTGGCAGGTGAGAGCTTGGCCAGGGAGCCAGGCTGCCTCTGCTTCAAGTGCTCAGACCTCAGAGCCCCCCTGGGACAAAGCGGAACCTTCAGCACCCACCACATGCTGGTGAGGGTCAAATGCGCTAAGTCGGGTCAAGTGCAAGGTGGTGCCTGACGCTCTCAGCAGCCTGGTCTCTGCTAGGCCAGGAGGAATGGGAGGAGGGGGAGGAGGACAGGAAGGAGGGAAGGGGAAGGAAGGCAGCTAGGACTGACTCGATCTGCATGAGACTTGGGTGTGGGTGGGAGGCAGGCAGATGGGAGGGAGGTCTCGCCGGGGCCCTGACACAGCACCTTGGCCTTCACGAGACTGCTCTCCCACGGACAACATTGAAGAGTGTATATTATGACTGAACCAGTATAATACAAAGATGGGTAGATTATTTAATAAAATAATGCTCTGAATATATAAGTAACAATATATACAATATTATGTAATAAAACTCTTTGACCTCAAATTTTAGTTTTTTTGTCTGCCGATTTTAAAAGCCCTCCACACATTTCCATGGCCTCACCCTGTCGTCCCCTGGGGTCCTTCTGCCCTGCCCCCTCCTCTGTCCCTCGGTGCGACCCCATCTTGCCCCTGGTCCTACAGCAGGCCGGAATGGGGGAGGCGTTGAGAGGATTCAGCTGCCCCCCTGCGAGTCCAGAGGCTCGGCCTTCTCCCCACCTGTGTGATCTGCCCCCCTCACCCCCCAAGGCAGCTCTGGAGGCTGCTTCCCCCAAGAGTGGCTGTCTGTCCCAGGTGACCCTGGGCTGGTCTGGTGATGGGAACCTGTGGGTGGTGATCGTGGCTGCGCTGGGGCCGTGGAAATTAAAACCCTCTGGACATCTGGCAGAAATCCCCCAGTCAGTTCTACCTTGTAAGACCCCAGCGGAGTAGCATAGAGGAGCAGGCGGTAGAGCCCATATTTGCGAACCTTTAGAAAACATTTTTCTTTCTTTTTTTGGAAGAGGGAAGTTTCTCCTCGGATCCCAGGTTTATCGTGAAAAGCAAAGTTCTCTAGATTGGAGGACCACCCCCCGCCCCCCACCCCCCACCCCAAGTCAGCTTTGAGGTGAAATACTGTGCAACTGAGGACAGCTTCATCCATCTCTCTGTTCTCTTCACATTGACATTTTTTTTTTCTGATTGTGAGGGAATCCGTGGCCACCGTGGAACACCGATAAGGTAAGGTTTCAAATGAAAATCCGAGGCGGTCTGGATACAGTTTATGTTGCGCTCATTTACTCGACACGTTAGTGGGAACATTTTCCCTTTGTCATGACTCCTCGAAGCCATATTCCTCATGGCCACCCAGATGTCCTCGCTATGGCTGAGCCCGCGGCTCGTTCACCCTCTCCCTTGCATTTGGCCGTTTGTGGCTGCACCCAGGGTTCTTGTCTGGGAAGTGGGCACAGGTGTGCTTTGAAGTCCAACGTGGCGGCCTACCTGTGCCCTCGTGAGGTCACTCGTGTGACCCTGAGCCTGAGCTGAAGCAGGGCGCGCCCTCCTGCCAGGCCTGCCCTGGGCAGGAAGGGCACAGGGGCTGGGGACCGTGGTCTCCCTCGCGTGCAGACCGTCTGGTTTGCAGAACAGCCTTCTCAGGATGCTGGGGCCTCTTCTGTTGGAACTCACATTCCTCATCCTGAGCTATTTTGCCGTTTCCTTTCATGCTAAACCAAGGGGGCTATTTTGGAAACTCCTGTAAGCAAACTCGGCCCTGGCTAGCTGGCATGGGAGCGGAAATAAAAGAGCCCTAAGTGAGGGGCTCAGGCACAAAAGCTGCCCAGCCCTGAGAGCCCAGCCATTAAATTTAGAAGCCTCACCTCCCAATGAGGTGAAATTGCAGGTTCCCTCTGGCGGGCGGTGGCTTTGGCCAGCACTGAGCCGGCCAGATTTAGTGGAGTGGGCTCCGGCTCCCTCCGGCCACACCTTCGGGGGAAGAGGCCCAAGGACTACAGTCCCCAGTGTCTGGGGAGCAGCTGGCTGTGCGAGAAGCCCCTTCAGTTGGCCTGTCCTCCTCCCTGGGCCACCAGCCGCATCCAAGGGGCGCTGTCCGCGAGCACTGTGGGGTGGTCAGGCCAGCAAGAGGCAGCGAGGGACCTACGAGAAGAGGCAGCTCTGTCTGCCACCAAAGGTTTGGGACCTGCATGACTTCTCTGCTTCTATGAGGGGCCAGCGAGCCCCCTAGCCAGCCTGTCGGGCCCGGTGAAGTGGAAGTACGGTAGTCCTGGACTGCCCTAAGCCCCCTGAATGTCCTCCTGCCCACGATCCACAGCTAAAGGGGGTGGGGAGGGGGCAGAGGCGGCCTGCGGGTGGGGGTGGGGCCGGGGTCTCCCAGGCACCCAGCCTCTCTGTTCTGAGTGTTGGCGCCCCTATTGGGTCAATGATTTAACTGGAATAGTGCCTTTGGCCAAAGGTGACCAGCATTCACTGGGGCTGGTCCAGAGCTGTCCCCTGAGGGGTCTTGGCCAGGCTGTCCCATGTGCAGCCGTCCAGCTGGGTGAGGTGGCACAGGAACTGACTCAGGTGCCAAGGGGCCCACAAGGACCTGGGCTCCCACACCCTGAAGGCTGCCGGGCACGAGGCTTTTTCTCAGCCACTGCCCCCCACCCCTACCCCAGTGCCACGTTTCTAGCTTGGCAGGTCCCCTTCATGCCCCTTCTTCCATCTAGGCCCCCTCCCCTGCCCCTGGGGAGCCAGTGCAGCCGAATATGCGGTGGCCAGGCGGTGGAGTCCATCACGCCCAGGTTCAAGTCCCAGCTCCCTCGGATCCTACCTGTGTGACCTTGGATGAGTCATTTGCCCTCTGAGCCTGGGTTTCTTTAGTAGTTGCCTCCTGTGGTGTGGGGAGAATGAAAAGAGCTTGTAAGCCCTGAGAACAGATAGCAGGCAGAGTGCTAGCTAGCCAGGGTCACCTGTCGATCGATCGCTGGTGCTTTTGTCAAGAACATGTTATTGGAACCTAGCCATGCTCATCATTTACACGTTGTTTGTAGCTGCTTCTAAAACGCTAGACTGGAGTCACCGTGACAAAGACTGTATGGCCTGAGCAGCCAAACGTACTTCCTAACTGCCTCTTTGCCGAAAATGTGTGTCCGCCCCTTGGAGTCTCATCTTACCCTTGTCCTCAGTCTCCCACGTCTTCCCTTCGGGCCGCATCTCAGCCTTTCAGCCATTGTTCTCCGTCCCAGAAAGTGTGTTGTGAACATGCCCCCTGCGCCCAGGCTGGCTCGAGTCTGGGTCTCCCCGCTGATGTGGGGGTCTTCCCGCTGATGTGGGGGGTCTCCCTTCCTGCTCCCATCTGATTCCCTGGCCAGCTTGGCTGGGGGCAGCCAGGCAGTTGGGGGAAGGTCCCCAATGTCACCCAGAGCAGGAGCTGAGAATGGTGGGGTCCAGGGGGAGCTCATGAATGTTTAATAACCAGCAAGGTAAGAAGCCCTCATTTCTAGGGCTTGCGCCTTCCATGGTGTAAATCTTTCTACCGTGGTTGACTTCAAGCTACCAAAATTCCTGAAAATTTAACAATCGACTCTCGTGAGCTGAGGTCAAAGCCAGTGCAGGTGGGGGCCACGGGGACCTCCCTGTGGAGCTCAGGCACATCCTGGAGTGGGGACACCGGACCAGGGTGGGCATCTGTGTGGCCCTGCCGCTTCCAAGCTGGGGTCCCTGGGCCAGGCTCCCACCTCTCAAGGCTGTTTCCTCACCTGTCGAGTGGGGTCAGCAACAGCCCCTAGGCCGAGGGGGGCTGTGTGGGTTGTAATAAGATAATTTACATAAGGCTGGCCTAATACCACACCTTCAATAACGGTCCCTCCATCACCAGATTACCTCGGCCTCCCCATGTGTGCACAGTGCTGTGTCCATGGGTTTATAGCGGGTGACAGTTCCTGGTGCCAGGGCTTGCCACACGGTGGGCACTCGGCAAACGCTCACCAGCTTCCCCCGACGGGGCTAGAGGTCACCTCCATGTCATGGGGTCTTGGTCAGAACAAGGGCACAGCGGCCACCGGGTCTTTCCGAGAGTCTCCTGTACTGTGTGCTCTCAGTATGGGGTCTCCTTGGTCCTGTTCTGAATTTCCATTTGACAGGTGTGATCACTGAGGCCGCGGCCAGGTCTGGCTTTTTTGTCTCCGGTATGACTCGCTATACAGCACGTGTAGGGCAGAGGGGTGAGGGATGAATAAGTAAAGGGGAAGGTTTGGGGGGCTGCACAGATCGGCGGAGGGGGTTCAGAGGGCAGGCTCTGGAGCTCCTGGCAGGGGCTGACTACAAAAGATGCAGGACCAGACACTGGACAGATGTGGCTGGAAAGAGGACATGAGTCCAGGCAGCGGCCCCAGGGTGAGCAAAGACGGGGAGCCGGGACGCAGCTGCAGCCGAGAGGGATGCTGGAAGGCAGGGGCCTCACCAAGCGAGGACAGAAGGGAGTTGGTGGAGTGGCGCTTTTTTATAGGTTTTGTAGAACTGACCCCACCCTGGCTGAGGAACAAGGTATGAAACTGTAGCAGCAGAGATTTAGGTTAGATATGGAGCAGAACTTTCCGATTGTCCGTGATGGAAAACGCTGGGCGATCGTCCCAAGGATGTGGTGGCATTTTTCCAATCTAGAGATGGTTTGGGGAAAAAAAGAGACAGAAGACAGCCGGAGTTCTAGGCTGGACTCATTGCAGATGGAGCAGTGGATCAGGGAGGGGCTTCTGGAAGCTTCTGATGCCAGCAGCCTGGCCTCTTGTGAATGGGCTTGGTCACCCCCTGCTCGAAGCCCTCCTATGGCTCCCAGGTACCCTTGCCCAATTGCAAGGTCGAGGTCCTCCCTGGGACTTCCAAGGCCCCCCATGACCGAGGCTCTGCTGGTCTCTCCGCCCTCACCTGGAGCCACACCCCAAGGCCCTGAACTTCTTTCCTTTTCTGGATTACACCACGTCCTCTGCACTTCCAGACTTTTGCCACACTGTTCCCTCTGCCTCAGATACCCTTCCCTCCTGTCCCCTTCTCCTTCTCCCCTCCTCAGCTGTTCCTGCTCAGCTCTTGGTTGCCTCCTCCTCGGTTGGGTCAGGGACCCCATGTCTCCACTGTAGACTCCTGGCTGTCCCTGTCTGGGGGCTCGCTGGCCTCCCCGCAGGACCACGAGCCCTGCACGGCCAGGGCTCTGCCTGTCTTGTGCAGCGTGTTTCCATCACAGGGTCTGGCTTGCAGTAGGTGCTCAGTGAGGGTTCGTGGAAGGGGGAGTGTTTGCAGAGAGGACTCGCTGAGGGGAGGTGTGAAGAGCTGGGTTCCGGAGGAGCGGTCTCCCCCTGCATGAGGGCACAGCGTTGCTCAAGCATGGAGAACCCGAGCCCCGGGGACTGAGGCCTGGGTTCGAATCTCACTCCTGCTTTCCCCCCCCCCAAGCAGGCTCCCTACGCTTTCTGAGCGTCAGCGCCCTCATGTGGGAGCTGGGGACAGTCCAGGCCGCGCCCTCTCTGGGGCTGTTGTCAGGAGCTTGGGGGCCATGGTGGAGGGTGGCCAGGCTGTGGTTGGCACTCCCCAGGGGTTGATGCGAGCCTGACTCTCTGTCCTCTCCCTGTAGGTGACAGCCATGTCGGTGAGGGTGCGGTTCCTGTCCCCCGGGGACGCAGGGGCCGTGGGGGTTGTGGGCCGGAGCGCCTCCTTCGCGGGCTTCAGCAGTGCACAGAGCCGCAGGATCGCGTAAGTTCCACCCGCACTGTGGGCGTGGGGCTTGTTCCAGGGCTGGCCGGGGACATGGGGACACGGGGACCTCCTCCCACTACAGTGATTCTGAGGCTGGCGCTCATGCGGGGCCTGCAGCCCAGGGTGTGTGTGTGTGTGTGTGTGTGTGTGTGTGTGTCAGAGGGAGACAGACAGACAGACAGATGGACTGTTGGTGTTGAGAGAAACCTATCAGTCCTACTCAGCAGAGCAGGAAACAGACTCAGAGAGGTGCAGCTGCTCACTCAAGGTCACACAGCAAGACTGACTCAGAGCTGGAATTTAGGCTCTGGGGTGGGGTTAGGATGGGACGTTTTTTGTTTGATAGACTGAGAAATGGGGCCACCGATCCCGGCTCTGTGACCTGGGGCCAGTGACTTCACCTCTCTGAGTCTCGGTTTCCTCATTCGTATGTCCCTCCCTCACGGGGTTATTATGAGGGCACAATGAGGTGACACATGCTGGCACACAGTAGGCGCTTATGGAAAGTTGTCAAAGGAGGAGGAGCAGCCTCTGAGGAGCCTGGGCCTGGGGCCTGTGCTGACCCTCTGTCATGAGTGCACGGCTGTCCCATTCTGTGTGTCCCCAGCTGTAGTTCATCCCCAGGAGGGAGGTACGTGGCTGCTCCTGGGGCCACGGCCCGGTCAGCCTGACTCCAGGGCTTCATGTGGATGCTGTGCAAGCCCCGGGGGGCCGCCTGCCAGCTGGCAGGCCTGAGTGTGGGGCAGCCCCTCGGGCCTCCCGAAAGGGCCCAGACATCTGCCCGTCTGAGCAGACATGGCTGGTAGGCAGGACTCTCGGCCAGAGCAGGGCACAGAACCCGGCTGGTCCATGAGTCGGTCAACAACCAAATCGCATCATGCTGCTCCGTCCCTCTGACTCACAGCACAACGCACTCCCCTCATGTAACGGCCCCTGTGACCTGGCGGGCCAGCCTCACTGTAACCTTGCGCTTCATCCCCATGGACTCCCTCCCCTCGGGACCTTTGCTCAGGCTGGGTGCTCCACCTGGAACCCTCTTCCCGTTTTTATCCACCTGGCCAGTTCCTGCTGAATCTTCGTCAAATCTTGGCTGCAATGTCATGTGCTAGGGGGTCCCCCCGCCAGTTCACTCACCATGTCTCCTCCGACATCCCGGTGCTGAAATCCTGGAGTGTCCCAGCTGGAAGCACCCTTGGGAATCCAAGCTCTAGAAAAGTCCCAGGCCCCACCCTTCTGCCTGGGCAGCAAACAAGCAACAGTCCTGAAACGGATTCAGCTGGTGGCGAGTGCTGTGGAGGACTCAGGGGGTCTCGGAGGAGGCCCTTCACAAGGGGGGCCCTTCACAAGGGGGGGGTGGGTTAAGAGCAGGTCAAGGGAGAGGAGGAGCTGATCCTGTGCAGACAGGGTGTGGGGTGAGCAAGCCTGTCAGGTGCAAAGGTCCTGAGGTGAGGATACACTGGGAGGGACAGAAAATGGGTGTGTAGCCCGCATGTGGGACAGTAGAGAGAGGGAGGACCCCACCAGGCCTCGTGGGCCACCGTGGAGACGTTCACAGTGTGAAAGGAGCCACGGAAGGGCTGAGGCCCCCAAATGGGAAGTAATTTGGCCAAAGCCCAAGAGGGAGTCAGAGCCCAAATCCCTGATCCCGGCCTCTGAGGGTCTGAGGAAGTGTGGGTGCCACTGTGAGGAAAGCACACTGTAGGCGCTCCATAAGTGCTGCTGAGAGTGGCTAAGTGCAAACGGAACCATTTGTGAGCTGCGTCTTCCGGGCCTTCATCCAGGTCCCCCACCCTAAGGGATCTGTAACCAGGGCTGCTAAGGACAGCTGTGCAGCCGCCTGGCCCAGGGGGGCATCCCGCCCCTGGGACCCTCCCAAGGGTGCAGCCCAGAGCCGGACCACCCGAGGGCACCTTTGTCCCTGAGACCTGGCAGCAGGGAGGGGCCCCTCGAGTGGATTTGACCCCCTGCTTGTCGCCATCTAGAAGTCCTTAGTGAGTTTTCAACGAAGAGCCCTGCATTTTCTTTTGCACTGGGCCTCGATTCTGCAGCTGCTCCCGCCTGCAGCAACCCTCTGTCAGACCTTTGGGGGCCTCGGGACTCCCCGAATCCATGGGCAATGTCCCCTCAGGCCCCAGTCAGGAGCTCTGCCCAGACAATGCCCCCTGGGGGGCCCCAGCTTCCTGCTGCACCCCCTGCCCCAGATTCCTGGGGTCGGCACTGCAGGAAGGAAGGGGAGAGGCAGTCTGATTCCGTGACCTTAGGGCAGCAAGGGGAGCAGGCGGCCCCGCAAAGCTGTACCCTAAAGAGGGCCCCGATGGCTGTCACTACCCTGGACCCCTCCTGGGAGTTCTCCCTCCTGGGGGTCCCTGGTCTGTGCGGGTTCTGCAGCCCCTGAGTGGCCTCAGCCCCTGCAGTCTCCTTGCCTGTGAGTGAGGAAGCGGTGCCACAGCAACAGGGAAGGAGCACGTCTATTTTTAACTGCCTGTCCCTGTCCAACTCCCCGGGGTCAGGCCCTTGGCTCTGGGGCGGGGCGGCCTGGATTGGGTTTCAGGCCTCACCTTCTGGCCCTGGAGCCCGGGTAATCCAACCAGGCTGCAGCTCAGCCCCGCCGGCCGGCGTGGGTCAGGCTGAAGAACCTGGGGTGTGGAGCAGGGAGCCGGGAATCTGCTGAGATGGGCTGTGTCCCCCACCCCTGCTCCACACCTGATGCCCTCTTGACCCTGCCCAGGGCTGCTGGTTCTATAATCAAAGAATCCCCTGGGGGAAGTAATCTGGCGGGGGTGGGGGGGGGGGGGTTTACACGGAGATGTGAATGGCTGCCCTAACCAAGCCGTCTCTCCTAAACTGGGGATGGAGGAGGCCAGGCCCTGACACTGTCTCCTTCTGCCCTGATGGACAGGCAGGGCTGCTCTTCACCCCTTCCTGCCGCTCCTCCACCAGGTCTCCCCTCCTGAGCCCAGAGCCTGAAACTTCCCTGCTGGGATGGCTGTGAAAACTCCACAGGGGCCCTTGATTTGCAAGGACAGGGGCTGCAGAGCCCAGCAGGGGCGCTCACACTGCCCCGTGGGGGTGGAGCCGCAGACTGGGGGCCTCGGGGAGTGTGTGAGGAGAGTGTGTAGAGTGTGTAAAGAGACATGGCGGGTCCCTGAGAAGTGCCCAGGGTGGTCTGACCTCTGTGAGTGCCCAGGGCTGCTCACCCGCCCAGCCCACCAGACACAGGAGAGGGTGATTTAAAGCATTTTTTTTTTAAGTTTTATTTATTTATTTATTTTTTTTTTTGACAGAGAGAGAGAGAGAGAGATACAGAGACAGAGAGAACTGAACTGGGGGAGCTCCCAGTTCAGCATATGGTTCCGCACAGACCAGGGCCGGGATTCGATCCTCGGTCCCCGGTGCTGCAAAGTGAGAGCCTAACCCACTGAGCCATCCCGGCTTCCCCAACAATTATGTCATGAAACTTTTTTTTTTTTTTTAATATATATATATATTTTTTAAATTTATTTATTTATTTTTATTTTTGAGAGAGTGAGAGAGGGTTTAAAGCATTTTAACATCAAGTCCTCACCTGAACCTCTCCAGTCGGTCCTATAACTGCCCCGTGCCCACTCCCAGCCCCACCAGGGGGCAAGGGGCAGCACCTGCCCCCAGAGCCTGCACCAGCAGCAGCCCCACGCCAGGGCCAGGGCAAAGCGTGTGTCCACGACATGGGGCAGGGGACCCCCCCTGGGGCCCCATGGGAGGGCTGGGCCAGTGGGCCGCACGTGCCCTTCTGGAATCTCGTCTGGCATGCCAGGGGCTGTTTAATATTTACTGAGTCCTCCCAGAGCCAGGGCAGCCTCCGCCCAGAGGTGGCTCCGCAACCTGCAGTTGTGACACCCGGCCCGACATGCAGCCTGGTTTCGCCATCCGGAGGCGGCAGCCGTGTCGTCTCCCCCGGCTGGACCGGCCCAAGTGGCGGCCACACCTGCCCTGTTGAAGCTCAGACACGAGCACTGGGCTCCCCGCTTCCCTGGGAGCCGCAGCCGCAAGGGTGAGGGGGCTTCAGGTCGATGGAGGGGGGCCAGGCTGCGGGCACGCACCTGCCGGGAACTCCGGACCCCCGGGCGCGGGCAGGTGAGCGTGGCTCCCACCTCAGAGCTGCTTGCGCGCCCCACCTGCCGGCCTGCCCACCGATGGGGACCCTGGCGGGTCCCGAACTGGCCTTTCTCCAGGCTGCAGCCCTGCCCCCGGTGCTGGCCTGCTGACTGCAACTGGGTGGAGGGTCTATTCTAAGAGGTAGGTGACGTGGCCTCGGGGAGGGTGAGGGAGGAGTGTGCAGACCCTTCGTGGGCTTTGGAACGTGTCCCCTGCCGGATAATCATACCAGCAACAGCAGGCACAGGGATGAGCACGGCCGATGCGTCGGGTTCCGAAGCCCAGCGCTGCTCCCCTGCCTTCACTGCAGCTTCATCCGTTCACACTTCTGAAACGCCGGGCCCTGCCCTCACCTTCCCCTCAGCGCGAGGCGTTACCTGATACATGGTTTTTAAAATGATCTTATTTGACATTGGCTCATAGATAGTGGCGCAAAGCCCTGTGCATTTACTAACTTGTGTGATTCTCGTGGCGAGCCTTCCTCTGGCCTCCGTTTAACGGATGAGAAATCTGAGGCACAGAGAGGTTCAGTAATGTACCCAGGTCACACAGCTTGTAAGTGGGGGAGCCGAACAGACCCTGGCATCCAGCTCCAGAGCCTGCGCTGTTGCCGCCCCCTTCAGCCTCCCCACGTTGGCACTGCCATGCACCGAGGCAGGGGGTTTGTCTGTTTTCACCCCTGTTCTGCCCCCCAACCCCCAACCCCCAGGTACACAGTAAGTGCTCAGTAAACACTTACTGAGTGAATGGCATCTCATGACCACTCTGGGCAGGCACTCTCACCCCCTGTCACAGATGAGGAAACTGAGGCTCCCTGTAGGGTGAGTCCCTGTGGCCTCTGGGGCTGGCATTTGAACAGGGCACCTGACCTGGAGCATGTTTCAACCTGACAGTACAGGCTCCCAGCTTGAACCCCTGAGGATCCAGGGCGGGGTTCCAGAGCCTTCCTTGTGCATCTGCGGGACCGGCTCTCAGCACGCCTGTGCAGGGCCTGGGGTCTGTGTTCCTGGCGTGTGGGTCTCTAATGCGGCTGCACGGCGTGGTGGGGACCCACGGGTCTTGGGGGTTGGCCCCCATCAGCAGGGGTGGCTAGGATGGCTCCTCTCTGTTGAGGCAACAGCAGGCAGCTGCCTCGTGGGTAGAATCCGCAGCATCGGCTGGGCTGGAAATACGGCTCGGCTGCTTGCTGAGCCTCTGAGAGGCCAGGGCATGGAGGCAGCCCATTTTCTCAGGCCTGGCAAAGGAGCGGGGGCCGCGTCCCGCTTGCCCCCTGCCTGGATGTCCAGACCACCTCCCCGGCCCCTTCCGATGGACTGTGAGCCCTCGAGGGTAGGAGCTGCCCCCTTGGCTTTCGTCACCATGCCTGACCCGGGACCACCTGCTCTGTGAGTGCTGGAATGAATGAATGGGTCCTGTGCCCCTGACTTTCGACCTCAGAAGTGCAGCAGCCTGGGAAGGGCTCCCAGGGGGACATGGCGCTGGGTTTCCAGCAAGATGACATCTCCCGAGTGAAGCAGAAATGGTGACTCTTAACTCTGAAACTCTGGTGGTGCTGGGGGTCGGCGATCTGAGTCTAGTCCCCCAGGTGATTCTGAGGACCCCTGAGGACCCTGCACCTCAGTCCCAGCTACGTGGTTAAAATTCCAGTCTGAGGACCTGCAGACTTTCAGGTTTGGTCCCAGCTCTGTCACCTACGCCATCTGGGGCGTCACTTACCTGAGCCTCAGTTTCACTACCTTGCAATGGGGATTAAAATCCCCCTGCCTCCTGGGCGATTGTGAAAGTCAGTATCTGTAGAGGTGAAGTTGCTTTGACAAAGAACCCCCCGAAAACGCAGAGGTGTAACTAAGATCGGTTATTCCTCCCTATCTCAGAAACAGCATAGAAACAATGGGCAGTCTGCTCCCCTTTAAGAAACTGATGCAGAAGTTGTGTTAGGGGTCATTTCCGCCCTTGTTTCTTGTGCAGTTAGTCATGAAGCCAGACCTGGTGTAGGGACAGCTACACCAGGAAACAATGTCTTTAGAGGGATAAGATGGGCTTAAACACATCTGGTGGCAGCGTCAGTGAGCCCTGGTCTCAGCTTAGTGGACAAGGTATAGGATTGCAAGACGCTCAAAGAGGTAGATGCCCCTGAAAACAGTTCTGGACTGTAACGAGGGCACCCCGACCCTGTGCTGCTATAATCAATTCTGAAACGCCCGTGCATCCCTAAAGGGCTGAGCGACGTCTGTCACCACTGGGTCATCCAGCCCACACTCCCAATTCCAATAGGCTTGAGCAAAAAAGAGAATCCGCTGGCTCATGTACCTCAAAGTCCCTGGACAGGGCTGGCTTCAGGCATGGCTGGGTCCAGAAACTCAGTGTCTCCTGGAGTTGGTCAGCCTCCATCCGCCTCTCTCTGTATTGGCTGTTCTCCCCACATGCTGGCTAAGGAGGCGGGTGGAAGTTCCAGGTGTGCTTGCCAGATTAGCGTGCAGGTGGGAAGAAGCTTTCTCCTTCCTGTGAGTTTGGAATGAAACTCCTGACTGAGTTACTGGTCAGACTTGGTGGCTAGGCCTGTCCCTGGCCCAGGGGAGTGGACTATACTGACGAAGCCAGGCCTGGGATGTGGGTTTGCCCTGGAATGCTCGGGCATGTGTGTGTGTGCTTGTGTGTGTGCTTGCGTATTGATGTGGCAGGCTACCTCCCTCCAAACCACATGTAAAAGAGCTGGGGTGGGGGTGGGGGGCTCCCCAGAGGAAAATTGAGGTACTATTAACAGAAGGAGGTGGATGGATACCGGGCAGGCAAAACTAACGCATGCCCCATCCACGGGAGCACCACAGGACTACGACTTGGCCTGGTCCATTGCTTTGCCTGCATAGACTAAGCATGCTGAACAGAAAGCACTGGTATTTGGGCTGCTTGGTTGTAGTTCTTACTGTAAGTAAACTTGTCATATCAGGTTATTATTAATAGTATTAATATTCTTTGAATCCTCAAATCTAAGCCCTTGTTTTACAGATAAAGAAACAGGCCCAGAGAGGTTTGGCAACTTTCCCGAGACCACAAAGCTCGGTGGCGATTGGGAGGGACTCACCCAGGTCTCCCGACTGCTGGGGTTTTGGTCACTGTTCCCAAAGTGCCTGCCCCTGGGAAGGGCTTTCTCCAAATCCCCGCTCTGACCCCCACATCCCTTCTCACAGGAAGTCCATGCAAAGGAACTCGGTGAGGTCTCACATGCCTGCAAAACCCTCCAGGATGTACGGCACGCTGCGGAAGGGGTCTGTCTGCCCGGACCTCAAGACGCAGCAGGTGAAGAAGGTGTTCGAAGCGCTGAAGAGAGGCCTCAAGTAAGGGCGGGCTGCGTGCGGCCTTTAAAAAGGCACCCTTGACCCTTGACCCTTGCCCACCTGCTGGTCTCTGGCTCCTCCTGGGGAGCATCACACAGATGAGGCCGCAGAGCAAGCAACTTGACCAGGATCCCAGGGCCAGAGCTGACCTGCCCGGCTGTAAATGCCATCTGCCCCCCACATTCCCCACCACCCAGGGGGCACCCCTCATCCTCCTCCCATGATGCACTTGGCGCTGGTGTAGAGTGGAAGCTGGGAGCGTGTGCCTAGTGGGTGGTGGCGTCTCCAAGGTGCTTACCTCCCAAGACAGCTCTGGTGATTTCTGTAAGGACTGTGGGTTTGAGACTTGTCTGGAATCTTTCTGGCGAGCCCAATCTCTGAGTGTTCCGTGCCTGCTAGCAGGTGGTATAAATGGGCCCAGAGAGGGTGAGTCACCTTCCTGGGGTGACCCAGCAAATCTATCATGGAGCCCCACCCCGGCCCCCAGTTCAGACCTCGTTTCCTGTGTCCCCTCCTGGTGCCTGGCGTTTTCTATATTTTCCAGGCCCCTCTGGCTTTGGCTCTGGGCATCTGGACAGTAGACCGGCCTGCCCCTGTTCATGAGCGGGGAGGGCTCCTGCTGACCTCCCAGGGGCTGGGAGGTGGGGGAGACGTCAGCCTCTGGAGGCTGCTGCCTGGTTCCTGACCGGGGTTCAGCCTCGTTCCTGCCATGTGACCCTGCGCGGGCTTACCTGGCATCTTGGAGAGTCAGTCTGCCCCTCTCTGAAATGGGTCTAATAACAGGAGAACCTGCTTGGGGAACTCACAGAGAGAGTCCCCGATGTGCCCAGCGCTGGGCACGAGGCCCATGGTGGGTAGGGCCAGGTGGGCGGCTGGCTGCCCTCTGACCTCCGCAGCTGTGGCTGCCGTGCTCGGGACACTGGTCACCGGTTGCTCCTCTTCTTGTTTCTTCTCCAACTCCTCTCCTGCGTCCCCCCCCACCGCAGGGAGTACCTGTGTGTCCAGCAGGCTGAGCTGGACTACCTGTCAGGACGCCACAAGGACACCCACAGGAATTCCAGGCTGGTGAGTCCCCTCCCCAGGCCCTTCCATCCCCAGACTTGGCTGGGGTTCAAAGGTGGGCCCTTCCTCACGCCCTTGCCTGCTCCATGGGTGCAAATCTAAGTTTGGGGACTTGGAGACCTAAGGAACGGACTTGCTTTACTTGGGGACGACCTTGGCCCTCACAGGCTGATGGGAAGCCCCCCGGCCCCAACGTGGCACAGAGTTCACACGTCTGAGGACCCAGGTTCATTCTCTCGTTGGTTCTAGATGTAACTAACTGTAAGGCAGGCAGGTGGATAGACGTGTTTGGCCCTATTTTATACACAGACCTTGGCCATCCTGGCGCCCTGCAATCAGGGTGGCTTGTGTGAGGCCAAGAAGTGGGGCTCGGCTTTGACGCGAGGGTATGTCACAGTGGCCCAGCTGCCGTCCTTGATCAGCCCTGCACGTCCCCCCATCATCCGGGGCTCTGCAGTCCTGCCGCCTTGCAGTCCATGTCTTGGAGGCTGCTCCCGGGCCTGTCCGTTCCATCACTCACCTGCTCTGGGCTTTCGCCACCTCCGCAGCGGAGCCAGATTTTGTTTAGCAACAAAACAAAAGAAACAAAACCAAAAAATCAAGACCAAAAACAAACAAGAAAATAGGATGCCCAGGTAAATTTCATTTGCAGATAAATTTTCAGTGGACGTATGTCCCATGCAATCTTTGGAACAGATGCATCAAAAAAGAAATGACTTGGAGGGGAAGGGAATCTTTCTATCACAGTAGTTACCTGTGTGAGGACCTCAGGGGTCAGTCAGTCCGCAGGGTGGGAGACGCAGGGCCTGTGTCTCACAAATGCGCCAGGTGCTTTGGCAGCAGAAAGGTGGGAGCACCAAGTTCCTACCCGGCTCCCAGCGCTCCCCAGCATCCGCCCCACCCCTCTCACACAGTGTCCCCCAGTCTCTCTCGGTTCTAGCAGAAACTGTAAGGTAGGCGAGTATATAAAGGAGCCTATGTTTTAGCTGCTCCCACTTCACAGGTGGGCACACTGAGGCCCAGGGAGGGGTGGTGACTACACTGGGGCCACAGGACCCGGATGACGATGTGGGGTCCTGCCTCCCTGTTTGCTGCTGGTTCTGTTTTTGAGAAGTTGCTCAAAGGCGTGGGAACTTCCCTAGTTCTTTAGTTCTTACAGGGAACTTTCATTTCATGACCCCACACATACAATTTCACACGAATGCATACCTGAAAAAAACAGGCTTTGGGGGTGTTTAATCCATCTTTGCTTTTTGCTGGACACCCCCTGCTCTTCTCTGTCCACCCTGAGGACAACCTAGCACTTACCTTTCCACGTTTTCCTCCCTGGTCACATAATCATGTAAACACGCATATCAGTGCGTGTAGAGGGTTCCTGCCACCAGTTGTCACAAAATGAAAACCTACTGGATCTCAGCACTGCGGCATTCCTGCGGGCTCAGATACAGTGATTCTAATCCATGTGGGCAAACTAGGGCCTCTTCTGGAAACAGTTTATCCGCACGTGGCCACACCCAAGTTTACATCTCATCTGTGGCAGCTTTCATGCTGCCATGCGGAGACCAGCCAAGCCTGACGTATTCACCATCTGGACCGTTATACCCAGACGCACCCGCCCCGCAGCGTGTCACGTTCAGTGGCGGCGCCCTGGCCCCTGGCGTGCATGGACCAGTCCGCATATGCCGTTTGCTAAGGCCTGACACCCTGGGTGGTGCCAACCGCCTCTCCCTCATCTCAATTCTTCTGCGCATGGCTGAAAGCCATCCCTTAACAATCCGATCACAATGGTTCCCTTGTTGTTGAGTGTTTACTGTGTCCTTTACTCTTCATGGCAACTCTATGGGGTAGGTGCAGTGGCAATCTCATTTTCCACGAGGCTCAGAGAGGTTGAGTAACTTGCCTGGGACACACAGCTGGGAAACAGAGCCAGGCCTAGAACTGCCTCAGCCAAAGTGCACGTGTTTAATCACTCCCCTTCCTTGGCCTGGACCATGGACCTCTGGGGATGGAATGGCTGCTGGCTTTTTGTCCTCGGAGCTCAGGTGCCCCTGGGATGTAGCCTCCTGGGTGCTGGAGAAGCCCTTGAGCCCTGAGACCTTCTCCCTCCCTCCTTTCCTCCCCCACAGGCCTTCTATTACGATCTGGACAAGGTGAGTGACATTTCCTGTCTGCACGTGGTGAGCAAAGTGGGCCAGGCTGGGCCAGGCTGGATGGGAATAACGTCTTTGCTCCCGTCCCATCCTCTGAAATACCTGGGCTCCTCCTCATTTTACAAATGGGGACACTGAGGCTCAAGGATGGTGAGAGGCTGGCCTGGCTTGGAGCCCAGTTCCGTGTCAGGACCGGAAGGAGGGTGGCAGGAGCTGGCGGGTGGCCCAGGCCACTTCTGACGCATGGTCTCTTCTTCTGGGAGAAGCAAACGCGCTCTGTGGAGAGGTACATCCGGAAGATGGAGTTTCACATCAGCAAGGTCAGCCTGGTGCCCGTGGTGTCACAGGATGAGGTTGGGACAGTCGGTCACCTTGCTGGGCCTCCGCTGCATGAGCAGGGGCTGAGACGCCCCATCCGTCTGGGGGGTGGTGGGTTGTCTGGGTGCTCAGTGGACAAAGTCAAGGAGGAGAAAAACTGCAGGGGCCGAGCCAGGAAGATCTCACGCAGTCTGAGGGGGCCGGGAAGGTTGGCTCCGATCACCCAATTGTAGAAATGGGAGCGTAGAGGCCCAGAGAGGGACAAGGATTGGCCCAAGGCCACACAGCAAGTCCTTTAAGCTTTGAAATCTGCAAACCCTTCCCTGGTCTCACGTTGCTCCCCCAGGAGCCCAGCAAGTGGTCAGGATATGACAAACCCACCTCCCCTGTGTACAGTGAAAAATCACGCCAGGTGCTGGGGGTGCAGCGTGGACGAGACAGACATGGTTCCTGACCCCGTGGGATCCCATTCCATGGGGACCCGGGAACCAGTGCAGGGTGTGATGGCCACCAGGGGCTGGGGTGGGGACAGTGGCTCAGGAGCAGCCTCTCCCAGCGGGTGAGTGGCAGGCGGGTCTGGGCCCCTGCCCCTGGGCATGGGCTGCGCTCACCTTCCTGGACCCCTGGCAGGTGGACGAACTCTACGAGGGCTATTGCATCCAGTGTCGCCTGCATGACGGGGCCTCCAACATGCAGCGGGCCTTCGCCCGCGGCCCGCCCAGCCGCGCCTCCCGGGAGAGTCTGCAGGAGCTGGGCCGCAGCCTGCAGGAGTGCACCGAGGTGGGCGGGCCGCGGGGCCGCGGGAGGGTGGTGGGGGGCAGGGCCCGACGTCGGGGGGTTCCCTGGGCCCTGAGGAAGCCAGCGCCTCTCCGCCTGCGGGCCTCTGTGTGGCAGGGTCTCTGTGTGTCCCCTGTGGCCTCGGCAGGGGGCGGGCGCTGAGCTACCCTGTGTGGGGCTTTGCAGGACATGTGGCTCATTGAGGGGGCCCTGGAGGTCCACCTGGGCGAGTTCCACGTCAGGATGAAAGGTACCCGGGCTGGGAATGGGTAAGGCAGCAGCCCGTTTGGGTGGGGTGTCAGGTCGGCACCCCTGACGCTGGGTCTTCCGCTGGGCGCTGGGACTTCCGCTGGGTTGGGGGGTTCAGAATCCAGGGGTCCAGGCCAAGCCCTGGGTTTGCACTGGGGTGACGTGTGACCGCGGGCAAGTCCTGCTCCTCTCTGAGTTGGATGTGAGGGCCCCGGCCTATCCACCTCCATCATGGTGGCTCATCCTTCCCTGAAGCTGGTTCCCAGACTAGGGAGGGCGGTACCCAGGGAGGGCCTGTGGGGGACAGAGAGGACCTCTGGCCGTCTCTGTGTTGCAGGCTTGGTGGGCTACGCACGCCTTTGTCCCGGAGACCAGTATGAGGTACGGCCACCCTCCGGGGTCAGTCCTCGGAGCTCCTCACCATGCCTGTGGGTCCCACGGTCCCCGCTGGCAGGAAGGGCCTCCAGGCAGGTGGCTGGGGGGCTGACCCCCTCCTTGCTCCTGGCACGCAGGTGCTCATGCGCCTGGGCCGCCAACGCTGGAAGCTGAGGGGCCGGATCGAGTCTGACGACAGCCAGACCTGGGACGAGGAGGAGAAAGCCTTCATCCCTACGCTGCACCAGAACTTCCAGATCAAGGTGGGTGGGACCTAGGGGCGGGGCCTGGGCGCCCAGGGGCTTGGCTGGGGCACCACCCACAACACCTCACCGCCCCCAGGTGACAGAGCTGCGGGGCCTGAGCTCGCTGGTGGTGGGCACAGTGACCTGTGACATCACCGACTTCTTCACGACCCAGCCGCAGGTCGTTGTGGTGAACATCACAGAGCTGGGCACCATCAAGCTGCAGCTGGAGGTGCTGTGGAAGTGAGTGGGGGTCCCCCTGCCCCCTGGGGCCCTGCTGCCTCTCCCTGGGCCAGCCCCAAATTCCCACTCGGTGCGCCTCCCACGCAGAGCCAGAGGGGCCTCGCGGCCTCCCCCTGGTGGCCGGCCCGTGCCCTAGCACCCACCCGCGGGCACGTCTCTTGTCTCCCAGGAGGTGTCTGCAGGGTCTCGAGGCCCCACGGGGCCCTAGACACCTGGAGCCAGGCCGCTGTACAAAGCAGAGACGCAGGGAGGGTGTGAGCAGACCCACCTGCTCCAAGGGCAGGGCCGACGGAGCCTAGGGTCCCCAGCCTTACCTGTGCCTGTGACTGACACAGGGGCCCTTCTAGAAAGCAGAACCCGAGGGGGCGGGGACAATGTTCACCTGGGGAATGGCAGCGCTGAGCATCCACTGCTGGTCGGCTTCTCCCCCTGCAGGGGGAGGTCACACGCACGCAGGGGGAGGTCACCCGCACGCATGGTGACCGATCGCTGCCCCTTGCCGTCAAAGGGCCCTCTGGGGGGCTGGGCGGTTGAGAGACGCTTCCAGAAGGGTTGGGAATGGGGAGCTAGAGTCCCTGGGCTGTTCCTGGGACCCCAGGTGAGGCCCCGCGCCTCCTTGGGCCTCCATTTCTTCCGCAGTTCCCTGGGTCCTGGCTGTGAGTGAATGTCCTCCCGGCATCGGTGACACTCTGGCCTCCTACTCTTTCCTTCAGCCCGTTTGACAACGAGATCTTCCTGGTGTCGCCCAGCACCTCAGTCAAGTTCTCCATGGGCAGCAGGAAGGGCTCCTTGTACAACTGGACACCCCCGAGCACCCCGAGCTTCCGGGAGAGGTACTACCTGGTGAGTGGCCCAGGGATGCTGGGGTCACGCTGGAGTCACACTGGGGGTGGGGGTGACTGCCAGGGGCCAGCACATGGGACCGAGCTGAGCAGCCTGGCACCCCCGGATGCGGGCCCCTCCATTCTGAAGGCCTCCACGCTCAGCTGGGTCCCTGGATGCCTGGAATGGGGTCCTCTGGAAGGTTCTACCACCCCAGCCGTGGCCTTGGCCTCCAATTTATTTGTTTTTAATTTAGCTTGAATAAAAGTTCCCAGTAGGTAATACCTTGACATAGCACACAGTGAAGCGGCCTTTTCCTGGGACCTCCTGGGACCCGGGCCACCTCCTTAGTGCTGTTGTCAAGTTCTTCCACGTCCTTCCAGATACTCAGTATCTAGGGGCAAAGGCATCTCTTCCACCTTTTCTCCCGTAGCAGCCTCTTTAACCTAGTGATGCGTTTGGGGAGAGGGGTGTGAGGGGAAATGAGGTAGCACTTGAAGGCCTTTAGCACAGAGCGTGTAAATGCCAAACGCTTAACTTAATGACGATCTGTGCTTGTGTCTATATGAGCCCCCATTGTGTACTGAATCTCAGGTCCTCCACGCATTCATTCACTTCACTCATTCCAAACTGCGTGCCAGGCTCTTCTCTAGGCCGGGTGAGGACGGTGCTCCCTGCCTGCCCGAGGGGCGGGAGGACCATAGGAAAATAAAGCAGGACACTCTCAGGCAGAGAGCACAGTCAGTGCAAAGGCCCTGAGGTGGGCGTGTGTGATGAGCCTGGAGGGTGTGAGCAACGGCAAGGAGGCCTGCTGGGGCTTGGAAGGAGTGAGTTAGAGGGGCAATGGGGGACCAGGGTGGAGAGGTTGCAGGGTCCTGCCAGTAGACCTCGGCCATCCCAAGAACGTGGGTATGAAGAGCAAGTGCCTGTGGGGGCCTCGCTGGGCTCCCTCAGGTGGCCAGTGAGGTGTCCCCCCCTCCAGTCTGTCCTGCAGCCGCCAGCACAGCAGGCCTTGCTGCTGGGTGGGCCGAGGGCCCCCTCCATCCTCAGCTACCTGTCCGACAGCGACCTTCGGGGCCCTGGCCTGTGGAGCCGGAGCCAGGAGCTGCCCGAAATGGATTCCTTCAGCTCCGAGGACCCGCGAGATGCCGAGACCAGCACTACAGCGTCCACCTCGGATGTGGGGTTCCTGCCCTTGGCCACTGGCCCCAACACCTCCATTGAGGAGGAGGTCCAAGGGGACCCCCCACCCCTGGGCCTCCTGCCAGAGGTGGCCCAGCTGGCGGGAGGTTTGCTGGTGGAGCGGCCTGGCTGGAGGAATCTGGGAGTAGAGAGCCCAAACCTGCCACGGGGCTCCACGTTCCACAACCCCACGACGCAGGGGAGCCAGCAGGCTCCTGATGAAGGAGGATCCGGGGATGGAGAGGAGGAGCTGGGGGTGAGCCTGGAGCGGCCCCTGCAGGAGGTCCTGGACCTGCTGAGGTGCACAGACCTTTCCCGGCCCCAGCTGCAGGGGCTCGAGTACCAGGTCCTCGGCTTCAGGGACCGACTGAAGGTAGGTCCACTCTGCTGGGCAGCAGCTCTGCTCCGCCCATGGTGTAACGAGTGGGAGTGGGCTCTGGGGGCAGCCAGCCTGGGCCTGCATCCCGGCCTCACCCCTGCAACGTCTCCTCTTTGGGCCTCCGTTTGTGCATCTGTCAAGTGGGGGTAACCACAGCCCTCTGTAGACTGGGAGGAGGATTATAAGAGGAAGTCGGGGAGCAGGGTGGGTAACTTGCTCCCTGTCCAGTCAGAACTGGGTCCCTTCTTGCACCTCTGACCCATGAGCAGGTGAGCCTGTGGTCGAGCACGAAAAGCTCACGCAGGGGGTGTTCTCAGGGTCAGAGCTGGTGCTGCGGAAGGCATGCCCCACACCAAAACTCCTGACAGGGCCCACGCCATGGGCCCTTCTCATAGGTGCTGGCATGAGCAGAGGATCCTATTTTTTTCAGTTTCCATAAATCTGAATGTCTGTCAAACAACGTAGAACTCCAGCACCTACTCATACAATTAATTTACGAAACCACTGTCTTGTGTAGGGCGCTTCTCACTGAAATAGCTAGACAGCTCCCTTCAAATCTCCAGCAGAGGACTTCTAGGTGCCAGGGAAGGGAGGTGCCGCGGGGAGGCTCTGACGACTCGAGCAGTGGCTCCCAGGCTGCCCCCCACGTCCCTCCGGGTCGGGGCTGCGTCCAGTCTCCTCTCCTTCCACTGGGAGAAGAGATACCTGGAATCTCGCCGCTCCCCTGGCAGCTTTGAGCCTCCTGAAGAGGCTTTGGCCTGAGCCACGCCATATTTTAAAAACAGTTTGGTATTAGCTGTCAATATTTAAAAACTGGGCGTCTCCCCCCAAAAGCCTAGGTTCTCAGCGTTTCTTAGAAATCGGAACCAACTGGCAACACCGACCCCACGTTCCACATGCTGGGTGTCCGCTGGAGCCGCAGCCGGCCCTCGGGTCCTGCTTCCCGTGGTCTCCCACCCCCTCCTGACTGCTCCCTCACTTCTGTCCCTCGCCCTGTCCCCGGGGTTATCTGTGACAGGGCGAGGCATTTCAGGTCTGTCTCCCTTGAGCTTCTGTGTCATATACCTTGTCACAGGCCATTGAGGGGGGACGAAGGGGAGTGCGGTGGCCCCGCGCCTGTCCTGCCTTTGGGGGGTGGACACCGTGAAGGGGGCGTGTTGGGCCGGCCGCCCTCAGGCCTTGCTCCATCCACAGCCCCGCGGAGGCCGCCGGGAGCACAGCTCGGCCGAGAGCCTGATGAACTGCATCCTGGAGAGTTTCGCCTTCCTCCACGCCGACCTTGCCCCGCACGAGCTGTCCCTGTTTGGGGACCCCCAGGGCCCCCGGTGAGTGCACCTCCTCCCGGTGCTGACCGGGTGACCAGCTTGAGCTTGATGCTTCCTCTCGGCCTCCTGACCCATGTCTGCCATTGCCTGCTTGGTCCTCACAGGCCCTCTGCCTGGCATAGGGTAGCTCAGCCTGGCCCTGAACTTTCTGCTCCAAGCAATGCCCACCCCCATTTCTTATACTCTTAAGAAATCACGGGGAAGCCGGGATGGCTCAGTGGGTTAAGCGCTCACTTTGCAGCGCCGGGGACCGGGGATCAAATCCCGGCCCCGGCCCGTGCGGACCCATGTGCTGAACAGGGGAGTGCCCCCAGTTCAGTTCTCTCTGTCTCTGTATCTCTCTCTCTCTGTCAAAACAATTTTAAAAAATTTTAAAAAAAGAAATCACAATGGAAGATGCAGTAGAGCCTCTGACCTTGACCTAACCTAAGAGCAGCATTGGGGGTGCCTGTCTCCTCTGCACAGCCACCGCCCTCACCTACGAGACCACCTTCCTTCCTGGTTAGGCGGCCCCCACCTGCCCCGTGGACACGGTCAAGAGCGAGCCGTCTTCTCCCCCAAGAGCTCGGCAGCCCTGACGTGCCTCCACAGGCGGCATTTCCTCCTGTTCCCTCAGTCCTGTCGGAGGGCGAGGCTCTGCCTGCCAACGTGATGGTGTCACTTCCCTCAGGTCGCAGGCTCAGCCTCTATCGGGGAGGACTCGGGGCTAGGCATGCTGGCCGGCAGCCCTGAGCGCAGGGTTCCTGTCCCCACTTGACAGAGGAGTAAACTGAGGCGAGAGGAGGCAGACGTGGCCAGCGCCACAGAGCTTGGGATGAGTTTGAACTGCAGGCTGCTTGCTTTGGGCCACACCCCCCGGCGGGCGGCCACACCCCCGGCAGGTGGCCACACCCCCTGGCAGGCGGCCACACCCCCGGCAGGTGGCCACACCCCCCGGCAGGCGGCCACACCCCCGGCGAGCGGCCACACCCCCGGCGGGCGGCCACACCCGTGGCGGGCGGCCACACCCCCCGGCAGGCGGCCACACCCCCCGGCAGGCGGCCACACCCCCGGCGGGCGGCCACAGCCCCGGCGGGCGGCCACACCCCCGGCGGGCGGCCACAGCCCCGGCGGGCGGCCACACCCCCCGGCAGGCGGCCACACCCCCGGCGGGCGGCCACACCCCCGGCGGGCGGCCACACCCCCGGCGGGCGGCCACACCCCCGGCGGGCGGCCACACCCCCGGCGGGCGGCCACACAGCCCCGGAAGGCGTCCCGCCGCCCCAGGCTCCAGGCCCAGGCCCCCCTCCACCTGCTTTGAGCTGCTGCTGCCTTTTGCTGCTTTTCCTTTTCTGTTTTTTCCTCCATTTAATTTACCTCGAGTTGGCCTCCCTGATCAGAGCTCTGCAGGGAGGGAGGGAGGGGTTCCTCGTCTCTAACCGAAACGGTCACCCAGTTCTTCTCAATCCAAGTCAGAAAGGACAGGACGCTGCCCCCACCGCCGTCGCTGAGAGAGTCGTCCAGGGAGCTGACGGCTGGGCCCCCCGAGCTGGACTTGCTACTCACCGTCCACCTGCAAGTCTGCAAAGCTCTGCTGCAGGTGGCTGGGGGACCCCGGGTCCGGGGGGGTGGACAGTGAAGATGGAGGGCTAGCTGGGCCCTGTGGGGCTGGGTATTCTCTCTGCAGAGGGCTCAGATTGAAAGTGGCGAGCAGCATGGTGCTGGGGTGCGAGACCTGTACCTCAAGGGCCAGCGAGACTGAGGTGTCCCTGCGGACAGCTCAGGCCACGCCTGGGGAAGCGTCACGCTGCTCATATGCAGCCCAGGCCCTGAATCAGACAGTAGCTGCGACTCCTTCGGGTGTAGATGCCAGAACTCCAAACTGGCTCAACCTAAAGGAAAACACAATTGACAGGCCCAGGGGTGGGCTTCAGGCCCGGCTGGATCCAGCGTTTTCAACTGTCAGCATGCCTGGGCCTCTCCCTCTCTCGGCTCTGCTTTCCTGTGTGGGGAGTCCTCACGTTCAGGACGGCAGAGGCGGCCCCTGGCAGCTCGGGCCCGTACCCCATCGTCTCAACCACCTCAGTGAGACAGCCAGGGAGCCGCCCCGGGGACAGACGAGGCACCGGGCAGGGAGGGCCACAGTCAGGGCGACGGCTGGCAGAGGGCGCGTCCGTGCTGACCTGGAGCACTGTGGGCTTCCTCCAGAAACTGGCCTCTCCGAATCTGCCGAGGATGGTCCAGGAACGCCTCCTGGAAGAAGCTGAGCAGCAGAAGCAGGTTCTGGAGACGCTTTCTGTGCTGGACTTCAGGAAGCCCGGCAGGGCAGTGTGCATTGAAGACAGTACGTAACTGCCTGTCACCATGGGGTGTTCGAGTGAATGGTGTGAAGGGCTTCGAAGCGCAGGGCGGCCTCGTCTCCCCTCCCGACGTCCACAGTTACCTGGGGCCCGGGAGTGTGAGTGGGCACAGTGGCTGGGCTGGCTCAGAGACGCTGAGGGGGCAGGAGGGGCGGCCGCATAGCCTTGACGTGAGCAGCACATGCTCGGGTCGGCTGTGTGGCTCTGGGCAAAGGATCCACCTTTCTGAGCCTCAGCTTCCCCATCTGTGTAATGGGGAGGCCATGGGTAGCGTGCAATGAAGTACGTCCCCGGGACACACGCCAGGCACACAGCATGCGTGCAACTAAACAGGAGCTGCGACCCCAGTTCTGCCTCTGCCCCCCATGGGACCGCCCCTAGTCCATAAGGAGAGGCTGCTGCCAGGAGCTGCCCTACGGTTGTGAAGGCTGTGGGTGGTCACCCGGGTAAGGGGTTTCTAATGGAAGTTGCCTGTCACATGTGTCCCACGGGAGCGTGGGACAAGGATGCGGCACGTCACCCCTCAGCTCCCCACCCTCAGGTCCCAGCAGAGGGAAGGCTGAGCCCCCTTGCGCTTGCTTGTCCCCAACGCCAGTCAGGTGTGTGACCGGGGTTTTCAGTCATTCCGCAGGCCGCGCGGGCGAAGGGCTGCCTGCAGCTGTGGACAGGGTGCGCGGAGCCCGGCGGGGTGCTGGCCTGCCCCGCCGCCTCGCTCCTCAACCAGCTCAAGAAGACGTTCCTGCACAGAGTCCGGGGGAAGTACCCGGGGCAGCTGGAGATAGGTAACCGCCTCCCTGCCCTGCGACAGACGCTGTGTGGTCCCCCGGCCGTCACCTGGTCACAGTGGGTCTCCGCTCAGCTCTAGCCTCACCTCCGCCAGCGTCTTCACGGCATCGGATGGAGGCCATTTCTCAGCATGACTACAAGTCACCTCCTTTTACTGGGGAGACCAAGGAGGAGTCTGTGAACCCCTGAAAGTGGGAACACTAGTGGGTTGGTGCATTGTTCTGGGGACAGATCCCACTGCTTCCACCGGAACCTTAATGGGGTTAGGACAGAACGTTCACGGGAAGGTAGGCAGGACTTTATCTGCGCCATAAAGGTGTCCTGACACTTCCTCAGAGTGCAGGCGCTTCTCTTAACAACGGAAGGGTGACAGTCATATTCCAGGCAGCGGCTCTGTAATGCCGGCCCTGCTTGGTGGCCTGCATAGCCCGGGACCCGGCCCCCTGACGGATGCTCAGGGCTTTCCAGACCCGGCTGGAGGATGCTCCTGCCTACGTGCCATTAGAAAGCCACTACAATGACGCAGCCTCTCCGAGGTCCCCGGGGCCTGGGCTCGGTGTCCCCTCATGGCCTCTCCTGTGCCCTGCCAGCCTGCCGCAGGCTCCTGGAGCAGGTGCTCAGCTGCGGAGGGCTGCTGCCCAGCGCCGGGCTTCCTGAGGAACAGACCGTCACCTGGTTCCAGTTTCACAGCTACCTGCAGAGACACGGTGTCTCCGACCTGGAGAAGCACTTTGCCCAGCTCACCAAGGAAGGTAGGGGCTGGCGAGGGTGGCAGGTGGCCTCCAATCCACAGTGACAACAAAGGAACTTCCATCTGTGGAGCTCTCTGTCCCGGCTCTTGGGGACCTGAGTCTTGCCCTCTAGCTGTCTGTCCTTCAGAACCTCAGTTGGATTCCTCTGTGCATGAGGTTAGTTCCAGGGGAAGGCGGCTTTACTCAGCACAGAGACGGTGACCGTCCACTGGCTGAGCCCCTGAAGTGTGTATGGGCTGGGCTGTTACTAAGGTCATTCAGGGTGTCTTTGATCCCTTGCTGGAGGTTCCAGGAGGCCCCTCCGACACGGATCCAGGCTGGGCCTCGGTGATCCCAGGGCTTGCTTTGGGATTTGCTTCTCCGTGGCTAATGGCGAATGGCCAAACAGACCTGCAGCTCTGCGGCCTGGCCACAGCCAGAGGGCCCCTAGGCCCACGTCTGCGTGTCTTCTAGTGACGCTGGTCGAGGAGCTGCAGTGCACACGGCGGGCCAAGACGGTCAGGAAGCTGCAGGGCAAGCGGCTGGACGAGCTCCAGCCCCTGCCCCAGACGCTCCGGGCCTGGGCGCTGCTCCAGCTGGACGGGACCCCGAGGGTGTGCAGGGCGGCCAGTGCCAGCCTGGCCAACGCAGCCAAGAACAAGAGCTTTCGGGATAAGGTACTGCGTGAGCTGGGGGGCGGCAGCCCCAGCGGCAGCGGGGCATTGGGGGCAGGTGGAGGGAGGTAGGCTTTCTTGGGAAAACACAAAGGCGTCCGCGGGGGCTGCTTTCGCTGCTCCATGCATGGATTCAGGGGCGGTCCAAACACGAACACAGCTCTCCTCAAGCCGTTGCCAATCCCCACCCACATCGGCAGCTCCAGCCCCGGGGAGGGGTCCGGGCTGGGCTGGGCATCACCCGAGGAACCCCCTGAACCACAGTCACAAACAAACCTCACGCATCTCAGTGTTTCTAAAGCAACCTGTCCATCTGGTGTCCGAGATGTGTCACTTGTGTGTAGCATGTTCTTAGAGAATTCCAATGGTCATCCTCCTTCACTTGTGATTGGCATGTGGCCGGCTGGTTAGTTCCGTTTGCTCCACTTGGAAACCAAGGAATTGGACCCCTCTGCCTTTTAGGTCCTTGGACCCGTGACTATTCTAAATTGAAGGTACCAGGCCCTAAGGTAGGAGGAGGAGGGCAATGCTGGGGCCTCACTCCAGGCTCTTGAGCTCACCTAAGGGCCAGGCACAGCCCCCCGGCGCTTAGTTTTGTGAAGCAAGTGCCAGTTCCTTTCCAGCTGACGTGACTTAGCCGTGGTCATGTGACTGACAGGGGTGGGCCCAGAGCTGGGACTGGATGAGGCTGATGGAGGGACGCCTTTCTTCCTGGCAGCAGCCGACCACCCTCAGCCTCTGTGGGCTCAAGTCTTATGGTCCCTGCTGGACATCCGGTTTCTCTGATTTAGCTCTTTTCATAGATAGCAGTGTCAGAACACATTCCCTAAACAACAACGTTCAGACAAAAAGAGCTTTCTTCTGTCGGTTACGTCAGCCCAGGACAGTTTTAGGGATAAACTCAGTACAGTAGACATCCCCAGACCATGCCCTGACCTACACATTAATGGATCTCGGCCTGACATTTGTTTAGGGAAAGGTAAGGGGGGCTTGACTTACTGCCGGCAGGTGGACGACCAGCCGCGGGCGCCGCGGACGTGGTTCTGGGCACTCTCACCACCTTCCTTCACAGTGGCCTTATTTCCCAGGCTTTGCTCTTCTACACCAACGCCCTGACCGAGAACGATGCAAAACTCCAGCAAGCCGCGTGCATGGCACTAAAACACCTCAGGGTGAGTTCAGGCTGTTCTCGGTGGTGATCATGGAGAGAGGCCTGCTTGTGCTGAACGTTAAAGTTAGTTCAGTTCAAAGTGGTTCCACTGGGACCAAAAATGGAAAACCACTGCCGGCCAAAACAGCCCCAGAGCCGGTGTTAGAGGGGCGGGCATCAGGTCCATCTGCACAGACCCCGCAGTGGGGAGCCTTGCTCTGGTCTGTGTGAAGCAAGCAGGCCCCAGGGGCTCACTTCTGAGCTCTGGGACTGTATGCAGCAGCAGCAATGAAAAAACTTCTAAAAGCACAAAAAGCCTCGTTGTGCAGAGTGTAAAACAGAAATGTAAGTTATCTGTCATCCTACTACTTAGCAGAAACGACTGACATTTTGGTGTATTTGTTGATGTGCGTGTGAGCCTTTAAAATTATTGATATTAAATATAGTTTAAAAGCAGTAAAAAAAATAACTTTTTGTGTAAGACAGGTAACACTTTGGAATTCTTAAGGAAGTCTCTCAAATGTATACTTTAACCTACTCCCTCTACTCTCATATTATAGAAAATTTAGGTTCATCACCCTTTATTTTTATTATATTGTCCTTATGGGCATTTTGGGCATAAAACTTTAACCTCACTTGTATGAAGAACTCTCACTTAAAAAAATAATTGCCAATTTACTAGATGAAAAACAGTCCAATACAGATTAAACTCACCCCATTCATTCCGGAATGAACAAACGAACAGGACATGTTAGGACTACGGGGTGATCATCAAATAACCAGTAAGAGGGTCAGGGTGTCTAGCAGGAGCCAAAGTGACGCTGGTCCTTGGTCCTGGGGGGGGGCAGCCTGGGGGTCAGTAGTGGCTGAACTGGGGCCCTGACTGCTCCTCTCCTAGTCTGACGTGGAGGGCAGGGTGGGGAGAGCAGGGAGGGGAGGAGGCAGGGAGGTCCAGAGGGAAGCAGGTCTCATTTTCAAGATGGGCCTTACAGAAGTGGTCCATACACGATGCTGATGGCTTCACTGGCAGGCGTTAGGACTGAAGAGATGAGATGCTTCCCATGGGGATTCTGATGAACCTGAGGCCACATAAGAAATGTGGGAGCCTTGGCAAGAGAGAGGGGCTCAGCCACATGGACCGTGCTAGGGCTGGCCCTGAAGGGCTGATAAAAGTAGATATTACCTGCTACGTAACATGGCCCCTAACGGACCTTCTTTCCCCCCATCCTCAAAAAGGGCATTGAAAGCATTGATCAGATCGCCAGCCTGTGCCAATCTGACCTGGAAACCGTGCGAGCAGCAGCCCGGGAAGCCACGCTGTCATTTGGTAAAGAGTAGCATCAGACATTGTAGGCTGTGCAGTGGGGTTCCCGGGTCCTTAGAAAGGTGTGAGAGCGGCCATGGCCAGCTCTTGAAAGATGCAAAGTAACACATGGGGCGGGTACTGCTCGTACCGTTTAACTGCATTTGGCTAAGGCAGGTTTCCTTCATGGTTGAAGTGGCAAGAAATGCTTTATTTCCTTCTTAAGACCTCAGTTTATGTCCCCATTGAATGACAGTAGATGCGAGGCACACAATTCAAGTTCAGGAGGCTCCATTTTGAGGCAAGGCCAGTTAGGGCCCCCAAAGGATCCCCACCCTTGCCCTTGAGAGCAGGGACTGAGACCCGGGAATCAGGAAGTGCCAAGGCCACCTTAGCCTGCCGGAGTAGGAAACACCGAGGCATGGGACAGTCCAGTGACAAATCACCTTCATATTTCAGGTGATAAAGGACGCTTTGCTTTTGAGAAGATGGACAAACTTCACTCAGAACAAAGGGAAGCCTTTTGCCAGGAGGCAGATGTTGAAATCACAGTATTTTAAAAAAGCCTCAGCCGATGAGCGCAGATTTGGCATCTTTGTTCTTGCTGCTGCCCTGTCTCCTCCATGCAGGGATGGAGCTGTGGGTGGGGGCGCACACAGGGCTCCCCAGAAGTGTGAGCTGGCCAGAGCTACCCTGAGTCTCCAGGCCTGTCACCAAGCCCCAGGGTACAAATAGGACTTCTGTACGGGAAGCAGAACCAGGTGATGCACACAGCCTTCGAAGGCTGCACAACTATCCGCCTCCGGCTTCTAGAAGTTGTCTGGCCTTCCCCAGATGTAGAGCTGGGTCAGCCCCAGCCGGCCACCCTACGAAGGGGTCGAGGCCAAGCAGGTTGAGGCTTGGAACCAAAGGCTCCAAGACAAATGTGCTGGACTTGAGGTCTCCCAGCAGGTCAGCTGGATCAGCATTTCTGGTTCGATACAGACTGGGACGGAGGCGGCCAGCAGACGGATGACAACTGATAGGGAAAGAGTGTGGTGGACCAGGTCATTTCAACAGCAGCGAGCTGTCGTCTGGGTAAAGGGACAGAGCCAGGGTTTCTACGATTCACACTGGTAACCTGAGCTGTGACCCAAGTGCCTGCTGGTGGCCTGCTGCCCCTGGACCTGATTTTCACTGTGTTCAACAGCACAAGGGAAAGCAGCCCTGGTGTCATGTCAGTAAGAGCATTCACTTGGACCTCACTCAACAACATGGAATCCAGCTTTTGAAACAAGTCAACTTAGGGCCCATTAAATAAACTGCTTCAGAAGCAAATGCTGGTGTGAAGAAAGATTGCACGGAAGAGCATACTGCTTTGAAGAAAATTAGTTTCCTATTTAAGTCTGTTAAAAAAACCCCAAATGTGCCCTGAGTTGTTTCTGTGTGAATAATGTCAATATAACTTGGGCTCTGAATGTGGCTATCAACAACAGCATTGGAGAACTTAGTAATTTAAACCTCATTTCAACTTCCTGTATGCATTTTGCGCTTTTTGGTTTAACTTCGTATTTATTTGCCTTGTTTATATGTTCAATTTTCTGAAATTTCAACTGAAAAACAATTTTTATTGGTGTTTCACTTTACCTGAAAAATAAAAAGTAAGAAAAGTACAGTGGTTGTTTTCCCAAACACCCTGCTGGGCGGGAAAGTCACCCCTGCTGTCCCTTAGTACTCTCAGGTGCTCATGTGCCGTCTGAAGGTTCCGAGTGCCCACTCCTACCCGCACCACACAACCGGCCCCATGTCTGGCCTTTGGCCCCATTGAATTTCTGCTCCAAAGTTACATATTTAGTTGCTTTTCTTTCCCCGCACTGGTATTATACCTCTTCGTGAAAGTTCAGGTGCCATTTTTTGTATGGGAAATAAAGACTAAAGTGACAGTGGGCGTGACACCATCCTGGTCCCCAAGCCTCTGCGGGCATTGCATGGTCACATGACCAAGTCTATGTTTGTTTCCTAGTTCCATGGATCTTGGCAGGAGGCCAAAGCATAAACAGTTTATACTCAGTAGTCAGCTTTGAAACAACCATAAAACCTTGAAAGACAGAAGGGAATTCTTTGTATGCCTTTTGCAACATTTTGCAAGCCTGAAATTACTTCAAAACAAGAACTCAAATCACATTAGGGAAGATTTGCATTTAATTTTGTACAAGAAAGGAAGACTACATGATTTTTGTGTATCTCATTATGTGTATATCAATCCTGTATCAGATGTATCAGACTGTACGGCAATACTGAGATGTGGCAGCCACCACTGTGTCTTACACGTAGTTAGATTAGGGGCATGTTCTTGAGGTCTGAATAGTTCTTCAAACAACTTGTGTTAAGATTGTTAAGTTATCCAAGGGCCCTATACATTCCAAAAGTGTGCTGCTGTTGTTGAAAAGGGCTGGGACCTGACATGTTAAACTCCCCAGTAAGGGGAACGGCCTAGCCTGAAGGCACTCCCAACTCCAAGAGGCCCTCAGACTCTCCAACATGGAACACGTCTAACCCTGCTTGATGGACACCTACTTCCCATCAGCAGGGATGGAAAGAAACAGGAGCTGCCCAACCTGGTTTAGGCCCTTTAAGCAAAGAAATGAGAAGCACCCCAAATCCATGTTTTTTAGAAAAAAAATTTTTATTGTTGCAACTAGAAGGCAAACCCATCGTTTATATGGCAAGTTGGAAAACTGTACAGTTTGACAGTTCTGTGAGGTCACAGAAGACCCTGAGGCACGCCCCCCACCCCATCCCATCATGCATCCATATATACACACACCTGAAAGGTATCATACCAAAACACCTCGCTTTTTTTGTGGTTTTATTTTTGTAAAAATGGTTTACTCCATGGCCACTGTGAAAGGGAGTGGCCTGCTGAGTAAATGCTGGCTTAAGGCAGATAGTAGAGCAGCTCGCTACTTCTCTAACATATGTGTAACAAGACGGAGAGCCATCTGTGTTCCAAGGATAGGTTAAACCAGTATATCCATTTTGAAATGCTACTATATATACACACCCAAACTACTACATACATATACAGGACCTCAAAAACAAACAAACAAGCCCAACGCAAAAATGCTCACAGCCTGGCACTTCAGCCGCACCCACACCTCACCAAGGCTCTGCGGGCAATGCCTCAAATGTTCCCAGCACAGACTTTCTCTGCACCGGCTTCTGACACGTGAAAAGGCAAAATGTGAAAATGCTGGCGAAAGAGCAGCTCGTCAGCTACAGCTGCTTTGTTTTCTTGTTAAAAAAGCCACTGAACGTGGAGGTCTGAAGTTCCCCTTGCAGGAAGTCGTGAGCACCATCGTCCCCAGGGTTCAAGGGCAGGGGCAGATTTGCCTCAGCAAGGCCCTCCTGCCTGAGGCAGCCGCTGGCTGACTCTAAGGGACTGTTGTCATCCAGGCTGCTTCAAGTGTGGCTTCCAACAGTTGCCTTGGTTCTAAATCATGCTCTGCTCAAGGAGAGTGTGAACTTGGGATCGTGGAGGCTGATCCCAAAGGTGTGTAGGGGGGACCCTGCTGCCTAAATGGCCAGAGCGTGAGGTGTGACTATGGCTTTCCATCCCCTTGGAATGTCTGAGTTACAGTGGGACCCAGCTGGACCAGGACAGGCCGGGCCTCACCAGGAAGTCACCGGACTGTCATGCCAGGAATTAGGCAAGTATCTGTTGCTGGAACACATCCCTCCACGGACTGAATGGTGATCAGATCAGCAACAGTCTTAGGAACCACAGCCATGTAATGATCTGATCATGCAAAGACAGACGGGACTTGTACACGGGGGCAGTTCAGTAAGCAGAGATCTAAGCATTTCAAGCACATGGTATTTGATCAGGACACAAAAAGACCAAACATGCATTCTAATACACACAGGAGAGCGGCGACCGAGAACAAGGTTCTAGCAGATAACCAGGGAGGGGAATAACTGGGACAAAGTATCTCTCATCATGTATCTTAAATATCCAAGTGTTCAGTATATATTATCCCACTGTTCTATAAACATATGCCAAACCTCTTCTCACATTACCCACAGTGTCGGAATCACCACTGCTCACAACTGCCCTTCCTAGTACTGGTCTGATGCAGCAGGCTCACGGCAAAATCTTAACGCTTCCCAGCACTACCTGAGGGTTTACTATTGTACTTTTTGAGAAAGCCTCTGATGCAAGGCTGACACCAAAAAATTTTTAATACATTATTGGTTTAAGAAAATGCTAGTGCACTGTGGACACTTTTGGGGAAAAAACCAAAAAAATAAATATGGAGTGAAGAGGCTCCTCTCTGTGAAGGTCTATGGGGGGGGGGGGGGTGCTGTGTGTCGTCCACCTGGGACACACCAAGAGGGCGCACTGGGCCAGCCACCTTTGCTCTGTCCCACCAGCACGGTACTTTCCTTTGCTCTCTTCAAAAACTGGGTTGTGGGTTTGGTACTCAAAGGAAGGGGAGGGAGGAAAAAAGTAAAGGAAAATAATGGGTAAGACCGACAGCCTGAAGGCTGGCTTTCGTGCAGAGACGATGTCTGTCTGGGTCATGCTGGCTACGCTGTGCGCTGGCCCTTACCTACCACGCACGCTTGCTGGCCGGGTGCCAGCTACTAGCAGAGGTGGGCAGTGGGTGGAGTGGAGGTGAGTTAAGTTATGTGCTGCTGTTGAACAGGAACTAGAATGAAACCAAACATTTCCAGATGAGCCCAGACCACCCCACGGAGTTGCAAACTAGAGCATGACCCCCACTCGAAGTCCCTGGCGCTCCAGTGAAAGGAGTTTTGATTTCTTACTTTTTTAACAACAGACCCCCTTCCCAAAAACCCCTAAGGAAAAAACTGTTTATGTGTTGTGAAACCATCTGATAAGCTCCAAAGACAGTCGCCTGAGAAGAGGTAAAATATTTAAAATGGTAAAAAGAAGTCTTGTGAGGTGATTGCTGTGACTAGTTTTAACGCTAATCCTTTCTCTTCTCACTTTAATAGCAACACACTTCTCATGTGTGAGCTTCTGCTGAAATGGCATTTATATTCCAAATCAGGTGGAAACTGCTCCTTCTGGATCCCAATGGCAGGGTGAACTGCCCGTGGCCACCCAGTGGTGACGTCTGACCCTGGGGCAGGGGCCTCGAGAAACCCCGTCTGGGGGGATGGGGGCTGAGGGCAGGCCATGAATGAGATGGCTGTGACAAGAAGGGATTGACAAGAAATGAACAATGGGAAACTAGTGGGGACACCCTGAGCAAAAGCATAAGCCGGGATTTTGTTCTAGAGATGGCCTTTTGTGGTTGTTCTAAAAATGGGGAAGCTGGCAGGCACTCTCCAAGCTCAGTGACTGCGTGAGACAGCGCCCTAAACCCTTAAGCTGGGCCAGGGCAGGCTTTTCCAGGCAAGGGCCACTTCTCCGAGTACTGCAGCCCACTACTAGTTACTGTACTATTCTCACAGTCCCCCCGAAGCTGCGTGGGGGTCCACCAGCGAGATCAATATCTTGCCCCGCCCTGCCTTAAAGCCTCTTCTCCAGAGGACTTCACATTCCTCAGGTGGGGGAGTCTTTCCCTCGGTAATCAAATAGAAACTGTGTATCAGGTCACACCCCCTAAGGGTTCGAGAATGTTTCATAAGTGCCTAGTCTTCCCCAGACCCCACCCCAGAAATAACAAAAAGCTGCTTTTTATAAAGGTTAAAAACAACAATGTGTTGCAATTCTATTCTCTTTCAAAAACAAATGAACAAAAATAAAAATTAAAAAAAAGAAAGAAAGAAAGAAAAAGGAAAGAGAGAGAGATGTATTTGGCATTTTCTCTACTTACTCCTGAATAGGTTAAGGCCCTGAGATTAGACTCCTGTATTCTTGGGACCACAGGGCTCCTTACAACCCCAGTGCATCAATCCTCAATTCTCTCGTTAGCCCTTCAGTTCCAGACTTTAAAACCTTTTCATCTGTTCCTTCTGAGACTGGCTCAGATCTGTCCACAGCACTGAATGCTAACGCCAGCTCGTTGGCCAGTGCCTTCTGTACATGTGGTGTGGCCAGCACGTTCGTCAGTGAAAACATACCCTGTAGCAGAGGTACGCGCCTGCCGTGAGCACGGTGGCCATGCACATGTTGACCAGGAAGGGCTTCCAGTGTGTCAGCGCCTGGTCTTGCTCCTCCTCAGGTGGCGATGGCTCCCTCTGGGCAGGACCTGCCCCCACAACCCGCCTTCTGACTTCAGTGTCTTGACTTGTGCTAAGGAACAAGAGTGGGCAGAGATGGGTTACTTGCTCTGTGGAATACAATGGCAAGGAAGTTATTATTGTGGGAAGAATTCTAGAAAAAAATGAGCCACATGTAAACAGAGCTTGGTGATGCTGACGTTGCCCCCGCCCCCCGTCCCAGGGGCCCAGGTGGCCCTCCTAGTCTGGGTAGGGTTCTGAAACCTATAGACTCCTTCGCGAGGGAGGGTAGGTACGAAAGAGTCTGCAGAGAAATGCAGCCACTGCTGCTGAGACCTGTGCTAACTGTGCCCTGGGGTCTGCTTGCACATTGTTCCCTTCAGGTCAGGGAAGGCCACGGCCTGGGCACCCCAACAGATCTGATACACGGGGTTCTTTATCACCGCTGACATGAGAATACACCTTCCCACTGACCCTTGGCCCACCCTGTCCTTCCAGGCCTCAGTCCCCAGCACCAACGCAAGCCTACCCGGACCCTTGCCCAGGTGGCCTGTGTGTAATCCACCAGCTGCCTTCAGGGTAGTGAACCAAAGCGACCCAGTGGGGACGATGTGCAGTGTCCCCACTCCAGGGCTGTCTCTGGAGAGGCCCGCAGAGGCCCATGGGCCCATGAGGAACCAGGCCCTCCTCCTCTATCCCCCTCCTGCTCCAGGCTTGTCCCTTTCCAGCCTTGCCCCCATCAGTAGGCCCTGGCACACGTGCATCCACAGCTGTTCACCCCAGCGGCACCGTGTGATGGGCAGGAGCTCCTGAGACACCATCTCCACAGGAGACAGGAGGCCACACGAAGCACTGGACTTTCGTGCCTACCCTGCAAGGCCTGACTGCAGGGTTGAGGCCTGTGTGTACATGGGCCCCACTGGCACCCAACAGCACTTACGTTCTTGGCACAACTCCTTTCTTCCTGGAAGTCACTGGCTTTTAACTTCCCAAACCCACATTTCTACGCACCACCTCCTATACATAGAGTGTGAAAGACGCAAGTCTCAACGACTAAAGAAAACAGAACGCACGGCATGGGCATGACACGAGTCATGTCCAGCTCCATTTCTCTCGTCCTCGGCTCCGTGAGCCCTTGGAGGGAGCACAAAGGCCCATGTGCAGAACGTCACCAGAGGCCCTGGCAAGCTGGGCACAGCCTTCCCAAGGGACAAGCACCGAGCTGTTGCTCAGCACATCACATGACACTTGCTCTGGGAGGCCCCACTGGACAAGTGTCTCCACAGAACCAGCCAGGTCTGGTGTTCCTATGATAAGGACCAGTTGCATGAAGGACCCTGGGGACTCAGTCCATGGGGCAGGACTAGGGCCTGACAATCAGCTTTTAGCGAGGTGCCCAGGTGAGATTCCAATGCGCCTTAGCTAGAGGACCTGCTGGGGTGCCCGCCATGTGTAGCTCACTGTCTACGTCTGGCCACAGCGGTACAGGAGCAGGCCCCCTTTTTTAATAGCTGCAGTGCCTCCCAGCACAGGGAAAGAGAGGGATTTACCTAACCCTGCGTCTGTAATGTAAGTGGGCCGTTGCTAATGTCTCACCATTATAAATGACGTCACAACAAACACCCATGTCTACACACCTCTGCACACTTGTCTGAAAAATGCTATAGGCGAATATCCTAGGTACATACACACACTGAGCCAAAATGTGCACTCATCTTAAACTGCCCTCCAAAAAGCAGACACCAAGGGCACTGCCTCCGAGGCCTCAGGCTTGAGCTAACGCCCAGTCGTTCTCCAAGCGTCCACACGATGCTGGCTCGCGCCGGCAGTCTCCCTTGACCACCCACCTGGGAAGGCTGAGGGTCTCAGGCTCGCCACAGCATGTATCTCCATCACATCACTGTCCACAGGCTCCCACTACAACCCGCTGTTCCTGTCCGGACAAGATGGTCCAGAAAACAGACCAGGACCCACTCTAGCCGTGTCAGCATTCCACACAATCTTTGTTAAATTGTAAGAAAGCAAAATGGCAATCAATTTAATCAAGACTACGTGAACAGTTTAAGTTCACAAAGGAACCATTTTGGGGCTGAAGGTACGTGGTCAAGCGTGGACATCACGTTTCTGGATTGGCTGGAAGCCTGGGGTAGACACAGTCATCACTGGGCAGGAACACGGGACTCAGTGCTCAGAAGTTCTGATTCCAATGAGCACCACAAGGTGGTGCTAGAACCCTACTGAAGTCTGTCACTTCTCAGGGCCAACAGGTGGTAAGATACCTGGGCTGGGAGGAGCAGGCAGGTCTAGGGGCCCAATTCCCCAAGGACATGGAAGCGCTCTGTGCCAAGAGGAAGCTGCATCCACAGGGTTTCAATATCAACATGTGTTTCTGGAACAGAAGGTCACTTCTCCTCACCCCCAGTAAGCCAGGACCCTCTCACATTACCTTTCCACGCTGCAGGGCACACTTAAGGGTGTTCTGGTTTCTTCCTTGATGAGGACATCTTCTTTATCCTCCTCGGATTCATTCTTTACCCACTGGTGGTTTGGGAAGAATTCCTTGCATTTCCCATTGTGAGGCTCCAGGATTCGTTTGGGTGGCCGGGGAGGTGGGGGGACATGCTCAGGTGGGGGTTCCACGTCCTCGTGGGAGAGCTCCTTCCATTGCTCCTAGAAAAGGCAGCACAAGGAAGTCCCATCAGTGTTCACGCTCAGCTGATCTGTCAGGAAATCTGTTCCTCTTTCCCTAAACAGAGGGAATGGCTTGGTGGGGGGCTCTCTCTGCTTCTGAGGCTTCCAGACATAAACTTGGAAGGTTAAATCTTTTGCAAATAAACTCTATTCTCCCTGTTAATGTTCTCTATGTGAGCGTTTAATAGGCAGGAATTGGAACCCAGTGGACATTTCCACAACTTTCTAGCTATTTAAACACAAAGGACAGCTATCTGCTCTGACACACAGCAGTGTCAGCCCCCTTCTTCAGAGACAAAACGTGACAATAACGCACTGGGACGGAAGTGGAAGCAGTGCTGACCTGCACCGAAGAGTCTCCCATGATGAACTTGGCACCTTCAATCACAGCTAGGTAGGAGAAACGCAGCTGGTCTGCTGTCTGAATCAGTCCCATCCGAAATCTCCTCATTTCTAACAGGACTTTTTTGATGTCAACAGAAGAAGGGTCTTTCCTTTTGTCCATCTGAAAGCCAAAGAGGAGACACAACTAAGCCAGCCCAGACTCTCCAGTGCCTACTCAGGAAAAACCACAGCGGAGAAGTATGAATTCTAGAAATGTGAGCAAACGCAGCAAAATTGGGACCATATGAGTGAGCACAGGGGGAAGAATGAGAGCCAACAGAATTCTGTGGACCTTGCTCGATTCTACGGTACTTTAAAATTAAGAATATCCCTCTGAATAACACTATCTGGCATAAAGCTATTTTCTTGGGAGGGAAGTTGTTAGAAGTGAAGCGCAAAGCTTGTTTACTGCAGAGACAATAGCAGAGAAGCTGTGCAGGCCATAGTACAGGTTTCAATGCAGTTCATCTCTTTCTGGGGTCTTCAAGGGCCTCCTTACCAGCAAGAGACAGGTGTCAGCCAGACAGAAGGTCCCCGACCTGCCAATGCCAGCACTGCAGTGCACCACAACGGGGCCGTGCTCCGTGCTGAGGGACCCCGACTCACGGACTTTGAAAAGAAAGTTCAGGAACGAGGCTGGCGATTCAGGGACTCCAAAGTCAGGCCACATGGTATAGTGGAAATGCAAGATCTCTCGAGTTTCTTTAGACTGAAAGAGAAAAACACTCAGGGCAATTTTAAGTGAGACATCTGTACAGAAACCACGAATTCCAAGTCAGCTCCTGGTTCCTGCCCACCCACTCCCTCTAAGAACAGTGCTAATGCTCAGACATTCTCCCAGGGCCCTGCACCCTGTCCACACAGGCTGAGCTCCGACACTGGACCGCAGGCTGCTCCTGCTTCAGCTTCACTTCCATTAGGATGAGACAGTCCTGGACCCCTCTTCTCCAATGTCCCTCTCACCTCTGCTGTCATCATGGTCACAACTGATTTCTCTCTGCCCCACAATGGTACTGCATCACCACCCACAGTAACCTTGTCATGAAGCAGCACATGGTCTCATGAGAAAAAGCAAAAATGTAACTGTGTATGTGTGGCATCAGCTCTGGGAAACTCAGGGCTTCACAAAGTTTGTCGTTTTAGAGAACAAAGTAACCAACTTGGTCTCCAAAGACCAAAAGTGGCCACGTGCGACTCAATACCTGGCTGAACAGATGGTCTCTGAGTGCTGACTTCATTTCAACGGTGAATATCGTATTTTCCGGTGTATAAGACGACCGGGCGTATAAGACGACCCCCTAATTTTACAGTTAAAACATAGGTTTAGGCCTATATTCGCTGTATAAGACTACCCCCCACTTCCGAGGCTGTAGTCTTATACAGCGAATATAGGCCTAAACCTATGTTTTAACTGTAAAGTTAGGGGGTCGTCTTATACGCCGGAAAATACGGTATATTAGTTCACTGAGTTCTTGCACCAACCTTTCAAGGCATGTAGTCCCACTTTTGAGATTGGGAGACTGAGGCTTGGAGGTCAACCCTCCATCATTACATGAGGGAGCAGGAATTCCGATCGAAGTTTGCCTGACTCCAGAGCCCGTGTTCTGAGCCTGCTACATTAACTTCTGAAAGGAGGACCCTGACCTGTGTCCCTAAGGGTTTCTCCCTCTGGCCCAGTCTGCCCCCAGTGAAGCAGAAAAAATGGCTTCTGGTGCCATTTCCAGCTCTGCTCTTTCCTCTGAGCCTAAGTGTCCACTCCTAAAGTGGACATCCTGCCTCTAGTAGCAATGATCAAAATGCAATTCTGAGAGGACAGCACTCAAGGTCTGTACTACGCTGAAGGCACACAGTAAATGGGAACCAGTCACTGGGTAAGTAAGGCCTGCAAGCCTTGCTAACGTGGGCATGGGAACAAGGGTTGAGGATAAGGAGCCACTCCAGCCTTGAGCATCTCCTGCTGTGCTATGCCAAGAGCCAAGGCAGTGCCGTGGTCACCTAGAGAGCAGCTGATGAAGAAAGGCTGTGGGCCAGAGACCTGCTCACCAACACTGTCTTCCTTTAATTGGAAATGTTCACAATGTGCCGATCATGTGCCTGTGACCATGCCAGGCACAATGAGGGAAAGATTGCACCCTTGTCCTCCCAGAACTTACAGCTTAGTTGTAACAACTTTCCCCTAACCCTTGTGTGATGAAAATGTGTGGAAGGACCTTCGACGAACACCAAAGACCTAACATTAGCAAAGAAGATACATATTCAACCCTGCACCAGCTATTACACACACTGGCATCTTTCTGCAGAACTGGGAGAAATCTGCATAGGACATTAGGATAATTTATAGACTCATACCAAGCAAATCCATTCTTTCCTCTCTAGAAAATACTTTCCTAATATTTTAATGGCTTAAAAGAAAACTGCCTTTTCTGTTTTGGGGGAGGAAGAAAAGCACTTAAAAATATATTTTGAAAATCAAATAAGAAGAAAGCATGCCAAAAATAAGTTCTTTTAATCCCGAAGGTGTAGGTCACCTTCTATTTGTATCCTCCCTCACACCTGTCCACCTCTTTCTCAAGAAATTCATTCTAGACCTGTGCATAATAAGCAGGTACACATGTTTGAGAAACAGTTTTAAAAATAAAATCTGCTAGGACAAACAGACCCTAATGTCAAGGCCTTTGAGTGCTGTGTTTGCTTCACCACCCAAACAGCACCAGCTTTTTCTGCTCAGTCTGAATTCCGTTTCCCTCAACAAGCAGGAGAAATATTCTCAAGAGTTTACCAGAAGTCACTCTTAATACGCCAGCCTAGCAAATGCTAAAAAGTATGAGAAAAAAAAAAAAAAGCCTACTGCATAATCCTCTAGGCACATTCCAACCCACAGCAAATATTATTCCTGCAAATCCTCCACGAAACCCCTTAGAGCCTCAGTGCATGGGTACAGCAGGGCTCATGGCTCCAATGTTGAGAGAGAGACAGAATGAGAACTCAGATAAACCACACTGCTACATTCCTCAAAAGCCATGTGATTTTAACTTGTTCTCTACTTTGCAGTAACCTATGCTCAGTTCTAGATCTTCAACTATTAATTCAACAGGAGTCACGATGACTAAAGCATTTAAGGCGTGAAGGTAACTCAGAAGCAGATCCTTCCTCTTCAACATAGCCCCGCAAGCCCCAATCCACATGACTTTGTCATCACCCCACCTTGCCTTCAGACTGGTCATCTGTGCCACTCCTCAAACAATCCCATGACTTCCACCCCACGGCACTGCTAACCCTTTCCAGCACATGCTCTGGGCCTGGAACTGCTCTAACGTCACATATATTACCTCTTCCAACCCAACAGAGGAGGACAATGAGACACTGTGAGCCATGGTATCTCTTGCCTGAAGTGTGACAGTTTGGTATAGTGGGCCAGGATCAACCCCAGGTACTCCAGTTCCAGAGGGTAGTGGCTGACCACTGAGGACTAAGGGTGTCCCCAGGAGCTGCCTTGAGCTTCCACCACTGTTCCTGGCCACTGTCTTGGTGATGGCTCTAGGTGAATGACTCAGAATCCTCACAGGTAGGGACTTTGTACTGAGCACAGTGCCTTGTCACATTCCCAGACCATCTTTTAGTGATGTCTAGCAGTTGGTATTAGAAATTCTTCCCACACAAACATAATAAACCCAAGACCTCACCCAGAAAACTTACACTGGCTATCAAAGTGAGAGGCCCTCCTTCCCTCCCTTCAAACAAGAGACTGCGGACAATGAAAGGCGGCACAGTCTGGTATTTAACTTGCAGGCTGCCCCTTCAACCCCTCTGCACATGCAAAGGCAGAAACAGGTACATTTTAGATAGAAAACTCTCTTCTCCTATGAACTGGTGTTAACCAGTGTAGTGTTAAAGCTTAGAGAGAAAGAGAACTCTGTGGAGGAGAAAATACCGAAGATCCTCCTCCCACTCCACACTTCCTCCCACCACCCCTGCCCAGCACCCCATGTCACCTGATAAGCAGCAGGTAAGTTCTGCTGACCATAGTGACAAACCTCGCCTTGCTCAGAGTATATCAAACCCAGAAAAGTGGTGTGAGGTAATATCACCCAAGGAAAAGACACCGCAAAAGTCTGAAGTACTTAAGTGCATGCTGTACTTACTGTAAGGTCTTCCAATTCTAGTTGTCGTACAGTATAATATGACTTAATATCTTCAGAGATCAATGTTAATTTCAAATTTGTATCTTCAAAGATCATTTCTTTTTCTTCTTTTTGTGGCCAGTACTGTGCACATTTTAACTAGGGAAGAAATTAATACTAAAATATTGTAAGCAATTAAATGTTTTTTCCTATGACAGAAGGTTCAGCGTACCTTCTACAAGCTTTACGATACCCAAAGGCCTGGGGTTTTCTGACCTTGGAAGTTACTGCCAAGCATAACCTGCCTGCCTCTTGGGGAGAGAAGTTGGGACCTGTGAAGACCCAGGCAGGGCTGGTTGTGCTGACAAAGGCACAGACTTCCAAGCCAAGCAGTACCCTGGTAATCCACACGAGGTGTTTCAGGGATCTGATCATTTCCCTCTGGTCTGTGAGGTAAAGCCAGAGTGCACAAAAGGGTTTCTCTCTCTCAGTCTGCTTTACATAGCCATTTCAAAGATTGTCAAGAACCTGCTCAGTGCTGTTAGCATAGTGCAGACTCCGTACCCTGGCGAAATAGGCTAACTGAAAACAAGACTACAAGAGACTCTATATGAAACACTCTGAAAGGCTGAAGGGCCATAATCAAATGAAAGCTATTTAGAGAAGGCCTCGGATCACTCACTGCCTCATCCCACCCTTTCAATTTGGTTTTGTTCAGTTCAGAGAAATACTTTTGATGTTCTAGTTTAATAACTTCAGAAACTACCTGATGGTAACACTAACTTTTTCCTTTAAAGCAGGGGTGTCAAACTCAATTAAAACACAGGCCATTTGGTGCAACAGTTAAGATTCACGCGGGCCACATCACATTTACAAACATCGCTGGAACTGAGTCAGTACGTTTATACACGCCCACAGGCCCCCAGGAAAGGCACTGGGCCACGTGTATACTCGTCTTTAGTAGTTAAAGGGTTCACGAGGGAATTGTGTGTACAGTATTGCCTCGATGTCCCCTAAGCGCTATTTTCTTCATAACAATTTTTTCTATTTTCATTTTATTTCAGAGCATCGTGGGCCACAAAAAATTACCTCAGGGGCCGCATGTGGCCCACGGGCCACCAGTTTGACACCCCTACTTTAAAGCAAGCAATCTCCCGAAGATTTGGCTTCATTTAGTTTAATAAAAAGAATTTGGGGGAAGCCGGGACGGCTCAGTGGGTTGGGTGCTCACTTTGCAACCCTGGGGACTGAGGATAGAATCCTGGCCCCGGCCCATGCGGACCCATGTGTTGAGCTAGGGAGTTCCCCCAGTTCAGTTCTCTCTGTCTCTGTATCTCTCTCTCTCTCTCTCTCTCTCGTCAAAACCAATAAAAAAATAAATAAAAAATAAATAAAAAGAATTTGACTCAAATTTTGTGGCATATATTTCTGTGCCAGTTACTTACAATTTTTGCTTACTGATGACTGTTCTGGACAAAAACAGTAGAAGGATGGGGGCTAAGCTGCAGGGTCTATGGGCCAGAAAGACTGACAATGTGTCGAGACAGAGGGAACCTCAAAGATGTTATAACTTCCATTGAATGAAACATCAAATAGCTTAGGGAAATGTGTACAAATTCAAGACACTTGTAATTAAACATGCACTCGCCCACTCAGCACCTCCTCTGAGGCAAAGCATGACTGTGTCTGAAATGCCACAGTAGGTGAAGGGAGTCCCCCCAAGGCCAGTCTGTCTGTCAGGAGAGACTATGCATGCCCAGCAGTGACAAGGTAGACTGAGGAAACTACTGAGGAAGAAATGCTATGGATGTGCCTTGGGAATTCAGAAGAGATAAATGTTCCAGGCCAGCTGAGGTATGGCAAAGAGATCAGAGAAGGCTCAATGGAAGAAGCAGCCTCTGACAAAGGTGTGTTTGGAAGAACAACTAGGATTTCCAAGGCAGTGACTACAAAGAAACCTATATCAGAGGAGCAGCGGAGATAGGGCCAACTGAGGCCCAGCAACTAAGGGTAGAAGGTGCAGGAACCTGCAGCATCACCTGGGCAATAAAGCAGCCAGGAGGTACCTGAGGGTGAAGACGGAAGTATAGATGCCCACTGGTCCTGCTCTACTGAAGTTGCACACTGCCCAAAAGACAAAACAAAAACAAAGACAGAGACAAAGCATGAAACACGAGCATGCGACGCCAACACAGCACCAAACTTCATGGGCCCATAACAAGGCTAATGGGGCTTTCCAAAGAGCCTGGACACAGGCCTGTTTGAGCAGACACAGGACTGTTTCAAAGTGTTAGCCAGTTCCACCCATTTCACCCCTCCACACTGATGATGAGATGCCAAAGACCAACACCTGGAATGGGGCCAATCTGTCAGCACTGTGGCAATTCAGCCACTCAGTACACAGAAGCATTAATGACCTGGAAAAATCCCATGCTTACTAGTCAAAGTGGGTCAGGCAGTTGAAAGCAAGACTTTAGCAGACCTTTAAAGGATGCATTTATTCCCACACTTCAAATATTATCATTAGACCTGTGTTATTCTTTAAGACCCAGAAAAAGAGAGACTGCCCATGGAGGTTCAAAAGCACATGTGCTGAAGTGGGCACTCAATGTGGCAAGTGCAGAGAGAGAGGCACAAAGAAGCAGAGATGCAGGATGGCCAGCTGCCACTCAAGAAGAGGCCAATGTTTTCAAGCCTCATGGGCAGGAAAGATGAATCTTCTAAATCTCACCTCCAAATAGCAAGCATTCACTTTCAAAACTGAGTATAAAGCCTAATAAATCTCTGTAAAGACCAAGACTGTGGAACTCTACAACTGAGGAATTCTGGCAATGCTAAGTGTCCATCAGCTGATGTTTATTTTTTAGTAAGTCAGGCATTTATAGTAACATGTCAAGCTCTGTCATTTCCTGCAGAAAATTTTTTTAAAAAACATAAAACGAAACAAAAGAATAAGCACAAGATCACTGCTTCTTGTTACACTATTAAACTGATACATATTGACCTGAAAAGATTCATTTTATTAGAAAGCAGCCCTTCATGGGATTCAAATTGAGGCACATGGTTGCCGTACTGCCGTGCAGGTGCAGGTGAAAACAATAGTTACACAGGAAAGTAGGGACTACTGTCATATTATCACAGTCAACTACAATAAAACCAACCAGCCATGTTATTTTATGGCCGACATAGCAATCCAAGGGGAGAGACTGTTACAGTGCATCTATGGCCCCATTTTGGTCAGCCCTGAGTGGGAGACAACCAAGAGCAAGACCTGGGGACGAACACGTAACTACAGCACTCCTTGTACTGTGACAACAGTAGCAAAAGCAAACCAGATGCATGCAGACAACACAGAGGTTTTTACTTGAACTTTTAGCAACAAACAAATAAAAAGAAAATGCTACCATATCGGATGATTTCTGAATAAATAAGTCTTGATTTTAAAACTCCAAACCTTTAACACCATCTACAACAGTGGTCTTCAATAAGAGACAATTCTGCCTCCCAGGGCACGCCAGATAAGGTCTAAAGACACCTTTGGTCACCACAACTGGGGCGGGAGTGCTCCTGGCATCTAGTGGGTGGGGCCCAGGGCAGCTGCTAAACATCCCCCAGTGCACAGGATGGGCCCCCACAGAGAATGATCCAACCCAAATGTTCGTAGTGCCCAGGCTGCAAGACCCTGAGTGCTGATCTGTGCTAAACACCCTCACAGGCCACCAGCTTACACTTCCCCTTGTGGAGCGTGTGCTGTGGGTGTGGGTGTGGGTTTTGTTTCTTTATTCAAAACTGCTGACAAGAGTGGTAATAGGTGAGGGTTTGCTTCACATTTGCAACTTTACATCTTACTAATCAAGCAACTAAAGCCAAAAAAATTAAAAACCACTTTCAATGAAAACATTTTTTTCTAAGAAGCATTATTTCATCAATTGAATGCTCAGGTAAGTTCTTTATTATTTTTGAGCAAATAAATACTTTCCTTTAAGAAAAGGGTAGAGGCAAAATAATTTACATGACTTTAAACATGTGCTGTGAAAAAAGGGCTATTTGCTGTGAGTAATCCACTGTTTCTTTGTGGAGGGAGTTAAGAGGCTGTGTGTGAATGCCTCCCCTTTTCACTGCTCAAGTTTCCTTGATGTGTTTCTCCTCACTATTCTCTCCCTCTAGGGCCACCACTGTGCTTTCTTTAGAGGGGTGGCTTCTCCAGAGCCCTCACGTGCTTCTGGCAATCCACGCCTGGGTCCAGAGGCAGCCAGAACAGTTGTGAGAGCAGTGCCCATCAGAGCCCTCGAGAACATGGTGCTGGCACCTGGCCAGGCCTGGGCACATGGCTCCTGAGCCACATGTCCCCACTGGTGTCTGTACTGCTCAGATCACCTTCTCCAGGCACCTCACCTCAGAGGCTGCAAACCCCCAGACATGCTGGTAGTCTCAGGGCAAGAGGGAAGGGCCGGGTAGTGGGGATGTGGCATCTATTTGCTATGCTGAATACCACACTTGTGCTGAGCGCACATGCAGCCTCACATGGAGACAGGCCTTTGACAAGCCATCTGGCAGAGCAAATCCGCGGTTAGGGAGAGCAGAGGCCATGGCTGACCAAAGGGAAGCAATCTGAGACACCTGGAAGTGGGCTGAGGGTGCACACTGTGACTCAGATCCTTAGCCCAGAGCACATGGCAAGACGGCAAGAAACTTCAGAAAATAAAATAAAAAAAGGTCTGCTCTGATTGGAGTTTGGAGTTAGAGGTGAGAGAGAAGGGGTCTAGGTTAACTAGGACCCTACCTACAGCCACACTGACATATTACTGGGGGGCCATGGGGAGCCCTAGGAGGATTTTCAGCTGGGAAGAGGTGTGGCGAGGCTGGGTTTAGAAAGATCATTCTAGATGCAAGGTCAGAACAGACACAGGGGAGGGGAGGGTTTCAGCATGTGGATGGGGGAGCATACATATTCATTCATAACAGTCATGCTGCTAGGGGACAGCACGAGGCAGAAGGGGGCACTGTTTGGAGGAAGATGCCTGGGTGAGAGGCCTGTCCAGAGCTGCACTGGGCCCTGTTCTTTAGCCTAATAGCTATTTCTCAGTCTCCTGTTATCCTATGAGGG